>CM076579.1:258964361-259564361 GCA_034641835.2 Pinus albicaulis
ATTATGTTGTAAGTTTTCAAACAAGGATTGGGGCAGGTAATCCACTTGTTGCCAAATCATGATAGAAATACTCATGGGTTCCTTAAATTGCAGCAGAGAAGGACACCAATTCAATTAGTTTAGGCTTTTGAGTACCTTATGAAATGCATGTTTCTCAATTGTTTTTATTTCCTCCTCCATCTAAACAACTTCTCATCATAATCTCTAAGATGATGTTCAAAAAAGATGGCAGAATATCACAATTATGTCTCCTGGAAGATTGCTTCTAATTTAGTTATGAGTTCAGTGATAGAAATATGATATATTGCAGATTTTATAATGCACTTTTATCCACTTGTAAAACTCTACTTTACCAACACTTTAGCCTCTTGATTCCTCATGCCTTCCATATCTACATCGGTGATAGAAATATGATATATTGCAAATTCTATAATGCACTTTTATCCACTTGTAAAGCTCTACTTTACCAATATTTTAGCCTCTTGATTCCTCATGCCTTCCATATCTACATCATTTTTTACTGTCATACTATCTTTGCATTACTTTACATTTACCTACATTTCTATAAACATTTCTTTGCATCTTTTTGATGCAAATGCTAGTATATATATATATATATAGGTATTATTGATTGTAAAAAATAAATTATATTTTCAATTACCAAATTTAGTGAATAGATAAATTTCCAGTGAGACTAATTAATCGCTTCACCAATCTAATCAGTCACTTCACGATTGTCCACCGCTTGCTACGCCACATTTCCACTGCTTATTTGCTTTACACCACTACGTTTTCGTGAGCATAAAAGATGTACTTAATAACACACTGCACAACATTAAAAAGCCGAAAAAGAGATTGTTGTCGGCATTCTCTACAGTGATAAAAAAAAATCTAGATTTATAATTTAAATGTGGTAAAAAAAAAATTAATAAAAAAGTGTTTGAATATTTTTTTTGGGTGGCGATAGATTTAAGATTATTAAAAATTTTAGGAATCTAAAATCTTAAATTTTGACAATCATAATCATAATCTGGATTTTCAAAACAATTTACTGATTTTGTCATAATCTTACTAATTTTTTTTTTTTTAAACTAATTTCTATTATTTTCTACACTAATTTATAGATATTTTCGAAACCAGTTTATGGGTTCTTTAGACAAGGCTAATTGCATATTTAAACCGACCCAAACAGTCGCTGAGAATAATATTTAAGCAAGATCATGGCAGGAATAAGACTTCTAGGCTTCGGCGTCATTAAAAAAAATACCCAATTTTAGTATTTGTATTGAAAGAGTATAATCATGAGGACTCAGTAAAAAAAATAACCATTTAAAGAGCGAAATAATAACGAAAAAAATATATTAAAAAAAAAAAACTATTAATATTTCAAAGTTTAAATATATTTTCATCATATATAATATATTTATATTATATTACAATAATTTATAACATATTATTAGAAAAATAATATAACGATTTATTTGACTGGTCATTTTCCATTAATGATTAATGTTAAAAGTATCAATCCAATAGGTTTGATTTATATAATAAAATTAAAATTTATTATCTTAATGGTCATTAAAGATGATTTTTTTATCTTAATTCTTATCAAAGATGAAATTTTGAGATAGTATTATAGGATTATAATTCAAATATGTTTATGTTATAAGTTTAACTTTGTGTTAGCAAAAGTTTCGCAAACATAATGTATATTTATATTAATTTGAAAATAAGAAAATTAATAGTTGCAATGTAACATAGTTTTTGTTTTATTACTCATTAATTAATTAAAGTAGTGAAGGGTCTACCTAGAATGAGTACACATTTTTCAACACTTCTCACAATTGATCAACTAATTATAGTTATTTGTAATTTTAGACTTTGCTCATTATCATTGTCTATAGCAGTTCATCTCGTGGTAACTATTCATCAATTCAAACAAATTAATAAATTTATCATTTTATGTAATAACTTTAAATCAAATCTAATCTCTTAATATATCGAATCAAGCAAACTTGCAATTCAATTATTTAAGAGAAATACATGTCCAAGCTATGGTGAAGGAAATAAAGTACAACACCAATGTTAATGGTAAAAATACTAGAGTGAAAATATTTGGAAACAACTACTAAGTTATAATATACATTTTTGTGTGAAAATATAAATGTGGTTATTAACATAATGATTTGATTTCAATGTTGAACTTTTTAAAATCTAATATTGTAAAGGAAATGAAGTACAACACCAATGTTAATGGTAAAAATATTTGGAAATAACTACAAGTTATAATATACATTTTTTTGTGAAAATATAAATGTGGTTATTAACATCGTGGTTTGATTTCAATGTTGAACTTTATTAAATCTAATAATTAAAATTATGTTTTCTTTAGTTGAAATGCAATGGGGTTGTGTGTCACCTCTATCAAATATTTACTATCATTTACTTATCATCTTTTTTTTTTTTTAATTAGCACATTTAATATTTTACATGTGTCAACTATATCATCATGATTAATACATTACACTTATGTAATCTATTCCTTTTATGTGAGCGGTACTTAGAAATTCATAAGGTATTTATTCCTACCTTTCTATTGGAATCAACATTACATAAATCATAACAATGATCTACAATACATTACAACTCTATAGATTGGCGAATTATTCACACGTGCACATGTACATTTGGGATTTGGGTTCTATGATTAATTTTATTATTTGTGAGATCTCTTCATGATGAAGGTCTGACCCAGCCGGTTGCTTGGCAGCTGTCATCCACTATTGATATGTTAGAAGTATGCTATCTGTCGATCTGGTAAACCTAGATCTGATGGTGGAGGATTATGCAGGTGGGTTTAGGGTAACTACCTCACCCAAACGCCGCACACCAAGCTCATTCACTCTATGCTCTGTTGTGGCTCTGGTCTGCAAATTATCCTTTCTTCAGAAGCTAAGGTGTTTTTCTCTCAACAGTGAACGTTGATTTGCTTGTGGTTCTGCTTAATTTCGCGTAAATGTCGTTTTCTCTGGAATTTTGGTTTTCATTTGCAGCATTGACATGTTTAATATTGCGGCATTGTTTTAGCTCTAGTTTACATATTGTCTTCTTGTTATTTCTCTCAGAGTACTCTCCGATACATGGAAGTAACGTTTCATATCCCTTGATGTTCGATTTTCTTTGCTCAGGTTGATTACATCTGCGAGGGAAATCTCTTTTAATCCCCTGCATTTTTTGTTAAACCTTGTCTAGAATGGTAACCCTGCTGTGGCCGAGGCTTTCTTCTCCAACCAACATTTCATTTTCCCTTCCTTTGAAAAAGTTACAGGGTGCAGCCTTCCCAACACGTTGAGAATGAAGGCTTAAGGTAATGGCACGGTTTCTCATTTTAACCTCTGTTATTGCAATGAATCTTATAAGAGAATCTATGTTTATTTAAATTTAGTCACAGGTTTTTTTTTTAATTTGTTTAAAATTTATTGCCTAGTGATAGGGTCCTGGTGGAATGGGGCGTCCTCCCGAGCACAACAATGCATTTCCATGGGTGGCCACCATAGGTAAGCCGAACCCATCTCTTGCATTTACATTATTTTCAAGTGAATTTCTTGGAGGTTACTGAGGGTAGAACCCTTTGCTTGTACAATATTCCAAAATCCGGCCTTGAATCTCCTTGCATGACTGAGCTTCATGCGCTTCTCCAAGTGTGAAGGGTTTGAGCATAGATTAAAATTTCCAAAGTCTAATTGTTAATTATTAGTTCCTCGTTGCAACCGTTCTATGCGGATTATGAGGATGACTATGTAATATTTTTCTGTTTGGCTCTGTACAAAACTTCTTTAAGATTTAATCCTCCCGATGCTATTCACGTACCCTAAACATTTTATTTTGGAAGATTTGTTAATGCGTATACCTACACTGGTAATGACTGTTGTAATTTATCTTGCTAGCCAAATTCTCATGACTATGACTATGAGAGAATTTTTCATTTTGGGTTTTGCATTGTCTACAATGTATAACCTCATGATAGCTTCTGAGTCTATAAGTCGACATTCAAGCTTCTGGGTTAATGTGTTTTCTGAAATTGATAATTGTTTCAACATCATAGCTTATTCCCTTCTTTGTTAAAGATGGCTCATTGTGTACTTGAGGATTCAGTGGCCAGAGGACCCTGATCCTTGCTTTTTTTACCATGGAGCTCGGCTTCTAAGCCTCTGAGCCTTATTAATTCCTTACACAAAATCTTGGGAATGTAAAAGTAGTTATACAAGCTAGAGCATGCGTAAAATTATTTCTCTTGTTTTGTTCTCGATACTTTTCCTGTGTAATTTATCGTATTCATTTATTCCATGCATTTTTTCAAATAATATATGGAAACTTGACAGTGTATGAATATTTTACTCTGCTATATTTAGCAATGTTTATTCGTTGGTCTTTCCCCACTGTGTATACCATATATTCTTTCTGCCAACACAGGTTTTAGAGTTGTATAGGTTTTTAGTGTTTAAACAGGTAAAATAACTATATTGTATTTCTATTTAGCCCCGTCATAGAAATTCTTTGTTACTTTATCTAGTTCCATATTTATTTCAGCTTTCGAAATAATCAAAAATCCAGTATTATTTCTAGCTAACAGAGATAATGTTCAATACCAGTGCACTGAATTTTAAATGCATTTTTGGTTATCATCACCTATAACTTAACCAGTAAACTTAAACAAATATCTGTATTCTCAGTTAACTAAGGGTACCACCTAACCATGAGAGAGGCGATCACGTCCTCTTCTCCCCCTGAGCTCCACATCAGAGTCTAAGGAAACATTTATTTGTCATAAGTTAGGCCTTGGGACCTCTGTCTAGCCTACACTCCCTTCGGGTTACAGAGCTCCATTGGTATTAAACTAGCTCTCGGCAAATATTTCCTTTACAACAATCTATTGTTGACCCTTTTCTTATTTCATGAACAAAGCCCCTTCCCCTTCTCAGGATTTCGTTTTTATCCTCTTATGGAAAGTAACTGTCAGAAAAATTGCCTCGTATTTTTTACTCTAGAATCTTGGAATTCTTTTACCAACTAGTTAATCAATTACACAATGTAATCTTATTCATGAATTAGAACTCAATTTTTTCTAACGAATAACCATATTCGTTAATCCCTTTTCACTAACAAATTCAAATATATTTATAAAAGTATTTTAGACATAACATTAAAATAAAAAAGGGTGTTACATCTTCCCCCACTAGAGGTAAACATCGTCCTTGGTGTTTACTTCCTCAAAACAAACCTTTTAGGATAAGCTTCTCGTATAGAGTTTTCGTCCTCCCAGGTAGCCTCCTCCAAGCTAAAGTGCTTCCACTGCACTTTAACTTGGAGGATGACTCGCCTCTGGATCGTTACTTCTCTCTGATCGAGAATACACTGAGGTTCTACCTGCAAGCAACAGAATTGTAATTAATTTAAATAAGGATCCATCTTTATCTAGGAGTCATAATGTAGACATAACTTCCATGTACGCTTTGCCAGTGTATAACATGCTTGGGGTCATGTACATATCATTTCAATAATGACACATGAAACACGTTGTGTACCAATATGTGGCTAGGCAGTGATAGTCGATAAGCCATCAGCCCTACCCGTTCCAAAATTTGGAAAGGACCACAACACTACAAGGAAAAGACCCTCTAATGGAGGTTATAAAGGAGGTTTTTAGTGTAATAAAATTGGCTAAAATTGTCAAAAAAACATTTTCTACAACATTCGTTTATGGTTACGGAGGTTTTGGCAGAGCTTTTAACGGAAATTCAACACAACTAAAAAAAAATGCTCGGCCGGAGGTTATTACAGATGTTTTTTTCATTGGTGCGCTACTCTGGCTTTAACACACCGATGCATACATGTAGAATTCGCCTCGAGGTAGTTGAAGGAGAATGCACTAGGCTGTTAAGGTATAAAAATGCATCGAGCGTAGTGTTGGTGATACAATGCACGGGGCCATTTTAATTGGTCTTGGGATTTGTGCGATGCCCATAGGTCGTATCAACACACCGGTGCATAGACTTATAGAAACACACTGGTGTGTAGTATCACAGAAAGGCACCGAGATTTATAATTGGTATCGATATTCGTGCGGTGCCCATAGGTCGTACAAATGCACCAAGGCTTATAGACACATAAATGCCCCGGTGCCCAGTATCACACAAACGCACCGAGATTTATAATTGGTATCGGTATTCGTGCGGTGCCCATAGATCGTACAATGACACCGGTGTGTATAGACACATACACGCACCAGTGCATCATACCGTACAAACACACCGATATTTTTAATTGGTTTTGGTACTTGTTCGGTGCCCATAGGTTGTAGAAATGCACCGACGCGCTTCTTAATACAAATGCACCGGTGTACAATTACTAACACACACTGGTTTTCATTTTGTATTTTTTAGAAACATCGACCTGTGACGGTGCAATTATTGTGATTGTTTTAAATTCGATATTCATCAAAAGTCGACACATCTTATAGCAATATTCATATTAATTAAATTTTTATTAATGCATTTTAATGTGATGTTTGGATTAATTTGTTATATCATATCATAATTATTGTGGTTTTTTAAAATTCATTATTCATCAAAATTCAACACATATTATCTTATAACGATATTCATATGAATTAAATTTTTATTAGTGCATTTGAGAACGAAAATGGAGAACACAATAGCGACAATGGAGAACGCAATAGAATAAATTAAAACATATTTTATGATATATAATATATCTGAAGAAGACAGTCTTTATCATACAAAATGGGACAGTTATTGGTATTCATTTGTCTTTCAATTGGGACATCTTGTCCATTAAATTAAACAAAATGTCTGATTTCATAGACATATTTCAAAAAATACAATGCCTTGCTTTGATATCCAAACATAGTGATCATCATTCTTCGCTTGAACTGCTGTCATTGCTAGAGCTACTTCCATGACTTGGGTTATTTTCAGGAATTTTTTGTTCACGGTGTTGATTGTTTTCTTCTTCTTCACCTTCAATCTAAAAACATAAAAATAAACTGAAATGAGTGTATATACATTGGTGAGAATAATGAAAGTTGCAATATTAAATAATATACATCAATGAAAATCGAAAAGAAAAATGACGTACCATAGCAACAATTGACTCATAAACTATACACATTCTTTCAAAACCATTTACCATGCCGTCTTTCAAAATTTCATCTGTTGGCGCAGTTCCATACTTTGTTTCCTGCAACTTTTATACCCCATAAAAAATCATATATTTAATATAAAAGATGTTTTTGTTCTATTAATTATAGATGGAGCTAAGTAAAACAAGATCAATAGATGCTTACAAATTCCACAATTAATTTCTGATATGCCAACATATACTCACAACCCATATTTAACCTAATTTCAATCAATTCGTCTGATGGTTCTTCTTTGTATGTTAGCACCTATTTGAAAACATTCAATGATGATTTTTGTAAAACAACCTAAAAAATACAAAAATGAAATCGAGTTAAGCTATTATAAGGAAGTAACAATTACTCACAAACTTAGATATCAACCCTTTTCTTCCTTGTCGTCCTGTTTTATGTGCTGAATGGGTTCTAGTTTATTTTCTTTTCTGTAAGAAAATTATGGAAAATTAATATTTAATGCTAAATTTTTTATTTATTTTACCTAATTATCGAAACATTCACTGATTACATATTATATTTGAAGCACGTTGTTGTTGACATGACTCCTCCTGTGATGCAATTTTGTCCATTTCTTTGACCATTTCCTTGTACACCTTTTTGGACATTCCTATTGGCATATTTATGATATCAGCTCGTTCATATTTTGAGATTTCCATAATCTTCCTGAAAATGTAACATGACAATAAAATATTTAATTTTTATATTGATATCTGAAAAGTAAATATAACAAAAGTGATATTTCTAAATAATTCTAGACAAACATTTAAAGGAATACTACTTTTTCATTCCTTCATTTTTTTTGTTGTACGTTTTTGCTATTAAAAGTCTGACATGTCGCATTGACCAATTCTCTCGAAACTCTTCCTACAGTTTAGATAAAATTTGGTTCTTGGAATCATTATATTGATTTTGTGTTGTAAGTGGAAAGAACGTCTATACATTTGTTCCACTAGATCCCTCAAAATTTTGTAAAAGTTTTTCCCCCTTTCGTTAACTTCCAGCACCACTCCAGATGAGCTAAGGAGAAATTCATTTTCATTTGCATGTTCTATTTTTTTTTCTTAGAACAACATTCATTTTCTGAGTTGTTGGTACCTGTAGAACGTTAAACAGATGTGAATTAATAGACTGTTTGACACATGTTATCTAAAAAATTTAAGTATATTATTAATGATAATTAAAAAAAGAAACTCATATTGGATCGATAGTATTTTTAAATTCACCTAATTCATCCTTTTGCGATTTTTCCATCAAGATTTTATGCTCTTTTGGTCCTAGATCATAAATAATCTTATCGAGCTTCGTCATTTTGTGGCTCTGCATGATACACAGTAAACAATACCTATTAGTTAAACTTACATATAGTTCAAAAATAATATTTTTTATAAATAATTTACAAAGAACTTGCTATTTTTTCTTTTCTTGATGTGTTATCAGTATTTTTGTTACTTGATCTCTTGTCAGTCATTTCTTTATCAATCTGAAACCTAGACCATATCATTCATTAATATATTTATAAATAAATTGTCAAATTTTTAGGTAAAAAATAAATCTCAAGACACCGGTGCACCTTTCTTGATGTGCGCACTGCCGCCGGTGCATGGGGTTATTACAAACACACTGCAAAAAAGTATAATAGACCATACAGTGCATGGGATGTTATAAATGCACCGCACAAATAGTGTAATAGACCGCATGATGTTATCCTCGTAACATGGAGCACCGGTGCCCTATTTTAGATATGGCGCACTGATTTAAATTTTTTTTTTTCAAATTTTTTATTACACAGTACTTTTGCAGTGCACTTTATAATACAGTGCACCGGTGTGATAGGTTACACAAGGCGCATCAATAAAAAAAATCCATTTTTTCCAAAAAATCACGTAATGGCTGGATGGATTGGGATCCGACTATGCAAGTCATCTCGTGGGTTGGATTTCAATTTAAAATGAAAAGCCCTAATTCTGAAATCACAGAAACAGGGAGAAGAAAGGGAAAAAACAAAAAAAAATGAAGGGTTTAGGGTAAAAATGGATAAAACGGCACAAAAGGTAAAAAAACTGCACAAAAAGTAAATAAAATAATCAAATTTAATCATGAGATGGTTTGAAATTCTATGATACAGGGTTTGAATCACCAGAGGTTTGGTTTCTGATTGTATGACTACTTCTGTTCGAACGTATTTCGCTGCTCCACAGTGCCCTCATGCTCTCTTGCTCCAGGTATGTCTCCTGCAAATATCTGGCTGAAAATTTTAGCAAAAATAGTGAAATAGTGAAAAGTGTTTAGTATTTAAAGAATTATTTTATGAAATTAGATTTTTGAAAATATTTTGCTGCCCATTTTTCAATTTGCTGCTTTTTTTTCACTTAAAGAAAATAGAGTTGTGTTTTTTTTTCTTTGCATTTATTCATCACCGGTGCATCACTTAATAGCACCGCACCAGTGCATCTTTTTGTGGCACCTGCACCGGTGTGGTTATATGTACAGTAGCACTGATTTGTAGTTAAGGCACCGCAATTACTTTTAGGTGTGTACACCAAAATTTAGTGAACTCCAACCATAGAAATTGCGAATAAGAATTTTGTTTATTCTTGAGAATTAGAATTAGAATTAAAATTCAGAATTGGAATTGGATAAATTCTTGAAGGAAATAACTATTCTTCCAATGCATTTTGTTTATTGCAGGAGGTCCCCACTGATTATGTGGAGAGAATGGAATGTGGGGCGTGTGAATATGCAATACTATAGGGCCCCAGTGGACAATTGTGGCATGTGAACCTGTTATAATTGGCACTTAACTATTTGAAACCTATATGTTTTAGAATATAATCTGCAGATAGATGGATGGCCTGCTAGCAATTAGTACATATAATCTGTAAAAGGGTAATGTTCTGGGAGAAATGACAACGAGTCCTTCATTATGCATTTTTTAGTAGAAGAAGAACAATTTTTGACTAGACGATGCAATTATTACATGTGGAGGCAATGGTTTCACATAGAAAATGAGTATAGGATTGAGCAGAGGAAAGACATTGCAAAATACGCTATTACATTAGCTTTTCCAATAGGAAACCGATTTGCAATTGGAAATATGGTAGCTGCAGGTACCTTTGCTTTTCTTCCCACAGAAATGGTCACTAGATTTCCATTTATAATACAAGCAGATTTTTTATTGGTTTCATCCATAGGACCACAGCTCAGACAAGTTAGAGATACCATTCAGGTTCAATTGAAAGCCAAAGATGTGATTTTATGTGACGTCAACTTTGTCGGTAAAAGTTTATGTAAGCCAACGGAAGCTCAGACAATACTCCCAACTACTTTTAAATGCATTCTAGAGAATCTTTCCCTTCATGGGACCTACCAGCCCGATCAACAACGTCAATTGATCTTTCTCTACTGTCCTTAAGGGAATGAGAATCCTTCCCTTCATGGTGCCTCTTGGCTTTATCAACTGCCTCGATTGATATTTCTCTGCCATAAAATTTTCTCTCCATTTCTCCATCATGGGACCTCTTAACCCTATCGCCGGTCTCAACCGAATGCTCTCTGCCGGTGTCAACTTGTAATCCTTTTGTACTCTATCGAGCTCTGTAGCCGTCTGCATCCCTATAAGCGTCTTTGTCTATCTTTCTGAATCACTAATTTTCTCCTCTATAAACTTCTTAACCGAAATTCGAACTCTCGTTTTTTCAAATCCTCATATCCTCAGAAAAATTCTTGCCCACGATTCGAACCCTCTGCTGCTCCAATACTGCACCTTACAGAATAACCCTGTTCTAGTGCGTGCTGTTTTATAGGTGTTACAAAACATTTTGTCAGTGTCCCTGCAATCCCCATCTCAAAAATTGGAGGCTCATTTTTGTGACCAAAATAGAGTGTCATGCCTTGCAAAGACCATTGTTGCATCCCTTGCCATGAGTATAACATTCCTTCTGTTGACAACTTCCTAAACAAACCATCGAAAACACCTATTTTTTCCTTGGCGCTAATAGGTCGTTATTCCCTTGCGCCAATGAGGAAATTAACACTGGCCATCGTGCCCATTGGCGCTCTGTCCCAGTGAGATATCCGCGCCAACCTGTTTATGGAATGTTTTTTAAAAATAGAGGTGAAGTTTCCATCATAACAAACTTTGTGGGTGATTCATCTCGAGTGGTTCAACTGAATAACCATGACCATCCTCCTTTGGCCTTTTGTTTCCACCTTTTGGGGAAACGTCCCAAGGGATAAGGCCTTCGTTCCACTATTGTAGGGATCCAAACCTCCTCCTCTCCCTATATAAATACAACCATCTTCCATTAATGTGCTAGCTGAACTTAACATATTATAGCTGAAATGCTGAAGAGATTTATGTACATTTGGTTAGAAAAGATAGAACGGAAGAGACCCTCATTGAGAGATCTTAGGCTTGTGTCTTCATCCCGTCCTAATTCCCTGACGATCCATGGAGACGCACTTCGAATGAACCTCGCTGAAGGAGGCTGCAGCATCAAGGCTCTGGTTATAACTCTTTCTTCTATTAATACATATACATGACTATTTTCTGGTTCCCATATTGTGTTATGTGTTTTATTTGATGCAATATGCTTAACCCTCCTTGACTGGTTAGTTGATTATGAATGAGATCATTGTTTCGCATGCTACTCTTATTTGCTGATCTTCGTGTAGGTATCTGATTGTTGTAGCAGAAGGATTGTGACCTGTTGAAGCAGAGATCAAGAGGCCATCACCACCACAGCCATGACAACGTTGGACTCCAGGTAGGTCGATCTACCCTGTCCTTTTCATTAATTAATTAAGAAACCTACACTTTAGCTTGTCCCTTTGTTACTAGACCCACCCTAGGGCTAGAGGGATCATCTTTGTCCGTAGAGAGGATTTACCTGCATAAAAAACTGGCTACTCCACTTGGGATCAGTGTGAGTTTGTCATTTCGCCCTTGTCAAGTCGACTTTGGTCGTTTCCTTGCTTGTCTGTCTTTTCTGACTTCCTTGATTGTTTAAAATCCTCTTGTTCAACTCTAGAGTGTCAAGATTGACCTCTACTCATTGGTTTTCCCATTCTCCCATAGATATCTGGCTTGGCACACTTTCTATTTGAACAGTCACGCCAATTGGTGCTTGTTGCTTTTGTTGCAGTAGCGCCAACCCCTTTTTAGCATGGATTACCGCCTTACAGTCGCGCCGAACCCTGTAGGATTTGGTTTGACCTCCCTATTGAGTTTTTGGTTAGTTGTTCTTGACTTTGGTTTGTTTTTGGGTTTCAATTGGTATTTTTTGAGTTTTTTTGACACTTTTAAACTTGCTCTTCTCAGTTGTTTGTTTATTTTCCTATCAGTGCAATTCGTAGCCCTAGGGTTCTTGTTGAAGGTCGAGTATTTTGGTTCTTGTCAATTCAATTCCTTGGTCAGTTTCCTGAGTCCTTCTTGATCCTTTGAGTTTTGGTTTGTTGAACGATTACTTTGTATTTTTTTGAATCTCCATCTCTTCATTTTCAAGCATAGGTTACATTGCTCGTTTTGGGTCATTTAGAAGGCTTTCATTTTTCTTGAAAGAGTGTGTCATTAGTCCGAGTGATTTTTGTGTTTGTATTGCTTTGATTGAATCATTCAGTTTAGCTCTCTACATTCGCAATACTCATAACTAGTGTTTGCTTTGTTTTTAATGTAATTAGTGCATTGTGCATTTCATCTCACTGAAAAATCAAAAAAAAAAATTGCATCGTTTCATTTGCATTGGAAATGAAAAAATCTTTCGCATAGCTAGCGCTTGCATCTAGGAAATAATTTTAGTTTCTCTTTTGATTATATTAGATGCATTAGGAGAATTATTTATATGTTTTCCATGTTTTCTAATTTTAGAAATATCTCTATCCTTTTCGTAGCCAACATTCATCGAATGGAAAATGGTGTTCTATTGCATATAGCTTTCATTTAGGAAATTCGAGATCACAATTTGGTAGGGCCTTGAAACTGAAACGCTAATTCAAGGTCAACTATAAAATAAATTTAATTAACCTAAGGAAGCATTGGAACCTAACGCAAAAAAATTTAGTGGTCTAGGCTAGAGACGTGTTCCGACGTATTTAAACCTAGTAACTGTCGTTCGCCATCTGGATTTAGACAATGCTAGTATGGACTTGTGCTCCCCGTACCGTTGAGAATATAAAGGGAGACCCCATTAGGTTCAAATACTTTATCCATAGAAAGTCGAGTCTGCCGCCCTGTAACCGTGATACACTGAACACAAAATTCAGGGAGAGTACCTGCACGTACGTTAAGTCCTTAGTCATTTCTCTTTCATTTGATCACCAAGGTGTATATGGAAGTTCACGGAAACTTGGTACACCCTCTTTCTTAGATTACCTGAGTAGTCATTCGATATTTTCGTGACTCTTGAAAAAGAGAAGAGATCATCGAGCACTTGTCCTTTCATGCTCATTTAAAATTGAAAGTGACTAGAGTCATCTTTTGTCTGTTTCTCGACTCTTAAAACATGAAACAACAAAGTCATGTTTCAATGTCGTAAAATTAATTACTCACAATCACATGCCCATTAAAAGTTTGTTACTCAGCTTGTTTTTTTTTTCCTTAGGATTTGATCTTGAATCCCTCGATCAGCTATCTAATTTTCCTTCCTGTGTTGAAATATTGTCATAGTCGCAGAACCACCATTTTTGTCGTTTTCTTCACTGTCGCCTAGCGGTAGTTCTTTTCTTGACGTTTCTTTTGAAACCCCTCAGTCCACTAGGTCTGCTGAGTTTTCACAGCCTATCCTCCCGACTGTATTTCCTCTTGCTACCTGATCTCCCCCTGAAAGGTCAGTTGATTTCAATTGGCCTCCTCCTGGTGCTTGGTCTAGTTTTGGGGACGAGGGAGAATTCCCTCCTCTTACTTCCAGATCACAATTTTTAGCTGCTGCTTTAACTCCTGGCCCTTGTATTATTTTTGAAGATTTTACAGCTTCATCAGACATGGATTCTTCGAGTCCTGTCGGCAGTGGAGAAATTCCTATGTCCATAGGAGAATACTAGATTTTCCCTGAATATCTCCAGTATGTCTTTGATCAATCTTCCCCTCCATCGGTGTCATTTCCACCCAGTTATCGGACTTTGAGTCAGATTATTTCTAGTGTTACGTCCATATCATTCTCCAGTACTTTGACTCCTCCAAGGAGTTCAGTCCTTCCTTCATTACGACTATCGTCATCAACACCTAGTTCTTCAGTCGTTGTTACATCTGTCCCAGTCAAACCTACTGTTTGTGTGGCTTCATATACACTGGTTGTTACGCATAAGTCGTCCAGATCTTATGTTTTTCATAGGTCCATCTCCATTAATCCTACATTCCTGGTTAGGCTTGCCGCGAGTGGATCACAAACTTGTGCAGTAGAAACCCAATATGCTTTTGCACCCATGGTTTCCACTTATACTTTCGATGAACACATGTTGGACATTCACTGACGGTATGCTCTCTATCCGAAAGATTAACAGTATAACTCTCATGGTTCTCAGTAGCCCCAAGCTCCTATCAATCATCCACATCACTATGATGTCTACGACAACCCCATTTATTTTCCTCCTATTGATCCAAATCAAGCTTCTTATCTACCTCCGGTTGATCCTTATCCGACCATCCCTCATCAAGGGCCGGTGATACAAGGACAACCCTCTGGTCTACAAGGACAACCCCCATTGGGACAAAATTTGATCCAGCAGGGACAACCTTATGGTCCACAAGGGCTACCCTTACAGGGTCAATCTTCGGTCCAACAACCCTATGTTCCTTTCGGTCAACCTCAGTATCAATATCAACCAAGAGCGTCTTATGTTCCTGGGGGGAAAATATATCCACCACAAGGACAAAATCTTGCACAACAACAATAGACGTATGTTCAGTATGGCCAAAAATTTGTGCAATAAGGAAAACCCTACGATCCTGCTCCGGGTCGACCTGGTCATCAGGGATAACCTGGTCCATCGCAACCATCAGGCCAACCTCTTCCATAAGGGCAGCCTGGTGGCCCTCAGTATCCAGGCCAACCTGCTCCACAAGGGTAGCCTACCCAACCCCAGTAGCCGGTTCAACCTGCTCAACAGCCAGTTCAATCTGTTCAACATCCAGTTCAACCTCCTCAGTAGTCGGTTCAGCCTGTTTATCCTACTCAGCAAGGTCCACATGCTCAACAGGGTCCACCTGCTCATCAAGATCCACCTGCTTAGCAAGCTCCTCCTACTTAGCAGGGTCCACCTGCTCAACCTCAAGGTGCTTATTACCCTCCTTAAGGCCAATATCAACCGGTATACAGTGACCCCCAAGGTTTCAGTTATTACACTCAAAATCAATCCCAGTTGGTGTATAATCAACCTCAAGGGAATGCTTACATTCTGCAACAGAATCCATACGATGCCTAGCAAGGACCTCAGTGGTATGCTCAAAATCAATATCCTAGTCCTCAACCCCAGTATGGGCCGAATTATTAGGCGTATAACCCCTATGGTCAAAATCTTCCAGGACAAAACATATGGGGGAAAAATTTCTCTCAGACTGGGTGGAATGTTAACACAGGTCCTTATCAGAGGCCTCCAATGCCTTTTAATCCTGAATTACCATTTCTCACTACGTTGGAACTGCTAGATGTGTCAAAGCTTACGAATGATCCGATCCTTCATAACCCGTATTGGCCTCCAGTTCCGACTAAAATTTTTGGTGATTGTCCTAAGTTTGAGGGCAAGTCTGGGGAAGACCCCCAAGTGCATGTTATGACTTACCACTTGTGGTGTTCCTCTAACTCTTGGGTTGACAATTCCATCCGGCTCCGTCTTTTCTAAAGGACTCTTACTAGTGCTGCTACAAAGTGGTACATCAAATTATCTCGTGGCATTTTCCAAGATTTCAACTCTTTAGCCATGATGTTTCTTACCCATTTTTAGTTACCAGTTCGCTATGAGACTGGGACACACCTCCTCAAATCCTTGAAATAGGACCGAGCTACTCACATCTCAGATCATATTCATGAATGGAGGCATCGCCGTCTCTTGATTAAGTTTGATATGCATGATGAGCTTGTAACTGATTGGTTCACTACCTCCTTTGTCAATCAAATCACTAAAGACATACCTATGGGGGCATGCGTGACCGAAGAACATGCCATTGCTCGTGCCCAGTACCTTGATCTTGTGTATTCTCAATCTGGCACGTTGTATGATATCTTGCTTGATGCCCCTCGACCTGGAACTTCTAAAGCACCAACGACCCCATCCGTTGATGGTATCATTGGTTCTGTGTCTCATACTTCTAGGAAGTATTCTCCTTCAAATCCTAGGAAGCAAAAATCTAATCCTTCCAATGATGTTGCTTATCATCCTACCCCGAATTCTGGTAAAACCGCAGAAGTCAATGCTGTTCAGGCGAATCTGGCAGATAAAACTTCCAAGGGGAAAAATAAGGGTAGAGGTTAGGCCAAATCCGATACCCTGAAAAAAGATTCGTCTAAATCTTGTGTTGATGATGGTTCACAGCATAGGCAAAAGTACCCTTGTTTGATTTGTGATGAAGAGCACTACACCAAGGACTGTCCTCGACGGGCCCAAGTAAGTACGCTGGTCAAAGGCATCCAGGGAACTACGATTGTTCTTAAAGAACCTTTTCCATCTCAGCAGACCCAGATGGTAGAGCAAACTTAGTCCTCTGCCCCATTTGGCTCTTAGGTGTTCATGATGAATGGTTATGCATCCGTTTCTGTTGCTACTCAATCAAAAGATTATATCGAATGACGTCAGGAAGCCGGGAAAGATATTGCTGATGGTGCTCCTCCTTTGCCTAATTCTGGCCCTCTTCAGATTGAAAGGCCCAGTATTGAGCCCGTTGTATGACCACCTTCCAAAGGTGTACTCCGGATGTCTTCTTACAATCGAAACGCCTGTACTGCTCAACATTACAGTATTGTTGAGGATTTGGCTTAGGCACCATCTGAAATGTCTGTATTACAAGTAATTCAGATTTGTCCGTCTCAATGGAAGGCTTTGCTATCTGCGATCGACGGGGTTGATCCTGCTGATACTAGCCTTCTTGCTTTCGATTTAGAGAATTTTGTTCCACGACTTCCACGCCTAATTGCGCTCATTATGAAAGTTGGTATTAATGGTATCGATATTCATTGAGAAATTGTGGATGAGGGTGCATCTACGTGCGTCATGTCATCTTCTTGCTGGAAATCCATTGGTTCTTTTGCCTTGACTTCATCGCCAAATTCCCTTGAAGCATTTGATGGAAGGGAATCAAAACATTTGGGTGTTCTTGCTAGTTTACCAATTACCTTGAAAGGGAAGACAGTCAATGTCGAGGTAGAAGTAGTTGACACCAAACTCAATTACAATCTTCTCCTTGGTCACAGTTAGACTCACGCCATGTTGTGCGTTTCGTCCACTCTCTTTCATGTCCTGAAATTCCCTTACGAAGGCAAGATTTTTATTGTCGATCAATTGTATTTTTTCACCTCTTCTTCCGAGAACAATGTTCCATATGTGGATCAAATTCCTACTCCCTATGAGAGCATTGGGCTGGGTCTTTTCAAAGGTCCTACCCTCATGGGTATTTTTCCCCTTCCTCTGCCCAGCACTGTTCAGATCAATATGATCTCTCAGTTTGACGACCCGTAGATCATCCCCTCGCTTGAATAGATCGATTCTTTCGGAGATTCGATGTCGTTGAGTCCAAATGAGATTGACTATTGTGAAATCATCATGGCTTTAGAACCTCCATGTTCCAATCATGCTCCTTTGAGCATGTCCATTGACACTTACTCTTAATCCCCTTAGCTTGGCGATTCATACTCACCCGATCCCTTGAAAGAAATTTTTCCCTCTGATGAATCCATCGTGGAAGTTATGTCTCTTGAGGATCTTCTGTGGGATGATATCCATCATCGTTCCTCATTCATGCCTGGCCTTGGGGCCATGTCTACGTGTCGTGAGAGGTTTTCATCTCAGGTTCCTTCTCCTCCGCTTCAAATTCCTATACTGACACATGAAGTTTTAACAGAGGGTAACTTGAGTAACATCATGCAAACGATGCTTATCGACTTTTCTGTGAAACTAGGAATCATCGAAAACATCCATATCGGGGTCACATGTTCTTCCGATGAAGTCCAAGTTTATACTAGCCTTTTCTATGAGTTCTGTGAAGTCTTTGCATGGTCCTACGAAGAAATTCCCGACATCGATCCCAATATAGTGGTGCATGAGATTCCTACCTACCTTGGTTCGAAGCGTGTTCGTCAGTGCCTTCATCCTGTGCACCCTCAAAAAGTTGCCGCCATTAAAAGTAAAGATGAAAAAATTCTCAACACTGGTTTCATCTACCCGATTCCCTTGACAGAATGGGTCTACAACATTGTCCCTGTAGATAAAAAACAGGGTACCATTCGGGTCTGTGTTGATTGTTAGCCACCTATAAAATTTGTTATATCAAAAGGTGGCTAAATCATTTTTGGAGCCTTGAAGAAACAAATTTTATTGCTAGAAATGTTATCTCTTGAAGACTCATAAAGAAATCATGCCCTTTTTTTAAACCTTCACTGTTGTTTCCCTTTCGAAATGTTGAAAATCTGTTATTTTCATAGAGAAAATACTGCTGCAAAATCCCATTTTTTCCCCTCCTCCACTCAAAAACTAACCTTCATTTTATTCCCTTTTTCCCCCATTAAATTCCTCTATTTTTCATGATTTTCCCTTCTTCCCTTCATAAAAATCCTTTTACAAAGTTTAAAACTCATTTTTAAACTTTTCCGAAACTCCCAAATCCATCAAAAAACCCTGAAAAAATCATAAAAATACACTTTTTTTATTAAGGCTTAAGCCCCTTTGGGCTAAGTCCTAACCACTTCCCCACATGTGCCCTAGCACTAAAACCGAGCGCTAAACCCTTTCGACGCTTATTGCATCGGACGAAAACTAAGAACGCAAGTCTTTTTGTCATATTAAAGCCTCCGATCTGATAAGCCCCTTTGTTTATAAGCCCCGATCCCATTGCCGCTTCATATAACCTCAGAATCTGCAGTCGGGTCCTAAACTTTGTTGTATAAACCCTCCCGATGCTTTTTTCCTTTGCAAAATTCATAAACCCACTTTTCCTAAGTTTTGGTCTAAACCCGACAGAGCAATGTTTTTTTTAATGAAAATGGGTAGATTGAAAAGTCCCGAAGCGCTAATCGCATCGAAGAATTTCTAATGGGTAGATAGAAAAGCCCAACCCTTCCTTCCGATGCGATTGGCCCTTACACATATAAGCCCTGGGCCTTTGTTTTCCATATATCCAGCGCCCCCGCAATCGAGCACCTATATAACTCGCCCCTGAAGCCAAAACCTTTTCTTTTCATAAATTTTTGGTTTTTATGTGTTATAAAGGGTTTCCACCGGTTCATTATTTGAAGAAATCTCCACCATTGATCTAAATCCGATCAACGGTTAGTGCAATATCGCATCGTAGGTTTTGTCGAGCGCATTTTATTCCCCCTTCCAATTGACTACCCCCGATGGATCCTCGGCCGTTGGATCTATCCGCCACATCTCTGATCCAACGACCCTTATTTGATTTGATCATAAGCCTTTTTCTCCACCTTGAACCCCTCCGATTCATCCTCCACCGTCGATCTGATTTGCAGATCGACGACCCACAACCAATCGCATCAGCGCCATTCAAGTTCTGCCCCCACCGATCGCATGCCTCCGATTGCATCTGGACCATCCACCTGTCCAGATCAGACGGTCCAGATTTCATCTCCCAAATTTGGTTTAAAAATCATATACCCCTTGTGTAATGTTTTTCGGGAAATCCCAGCCATTGATCTCTGCAAATCAACGGCCCATATTAACCCCTTTCTCCACCCTTGAATTATTTCATTTAACCCAGATAAAATCTCCACCGTTGATCTATTTCATCCAACGGCTCATATCAACTCCGACAAGCCTGACCCCTATGGGTCTTGCTTCCCTCTAGATCTGATCTCTGCCGTCGATCCCTTGATCATACGGTCCATAATAAAACTGCCCTGCCTCCTTCCGCCCGCGCATCTATCCCATATCACGCTCGCTCTCCACCGTCAGATCTAAGACCTCAGATCCAATGGCCAGCACGCATTTTCGCGTAGATTCGAGCACGAACGTTAATTCTCAGAGGGCTACGCGATATGGGCGGTATTCTAATTCCACGTGTCACCTTCTAATGCATATCGCATTCAAAAAGGTGAAACAACCTTTCTCCCATTTTGCTACGCGAAACCCATGGTTTATCCTCCCAAAACCACTTTTCCCCATTTCTATTATGATTTATCACGTGCACTCCCTGCTGTTGATCTCTGCAGATCAATGGCTTAGATCTAATATGGCCATATATTATCACCCTCCGCCTTTTCCAAAGGGCCTTCATATATTAATCCTGGTCTTTGATCTCATGGGCTGATCTCATCCGACGGCCCACGATCATCTTGAAACCCGAAATTTCTTTTCAAATACATTTCCTTTGTATTTCTTCCTTTTTTTTACTTATTGTAATTACAAGGGGTCACTTATGTAGAAGGGGTGAAGTAGTCTTACCCATATATGCAGGATTTCTTAATTGTTTTTTGGTTTATTGCAGGTATTAAAGGTTTTCAAATATTCTAAAAAGAAAAAAAAGTCGAGGATGATGATCCTCCAGGATTTCATTAATCAAAAGGATTACTACGAAGGGTTCAATGCCACGTTTCATCGGAGCATCATTAGCACTAATGCCATATGAACCCTCTATGGCACCTGCACATCAACAAGACATAGTGAAGCATGATTAAATGAAAGAGTATCAGTGTTGAAGACCCAAACACAACAGAGATGAAGAATTAAACATTGATTATACAGTTTGGAGTGGATTATGGCTAAGATCGAAAATCAAAAGCCTAAATACACTAAGTTAACCTTGTTTAAAGAAAATAAATAATATCTGTCAGACAGAGGATGCCTCCACTGCCACATTAGAGGCTAATTTATTCCTCTCAGCTACCTAATGCCACATGTAGCCTCAAAGCATTCAACAGACGACCGAGTGATGACCAGAATAGAGCATATCTGCCCTAATACAACTGAATAGTTATTGAGAATCAAAGAATCTAATATAAAATATTAGCAGAGTTATTTCAGAGATGACACAAAGCCTTAAAGTCAACAAAAGCTCCCACCGAGCTTACTTATTAAATGCAAAACAATTAATACATAGCAAATATCTGTAAACTTCTCCATTGAGCCCCTCAAAGGCCGAGAAGCATTTACCGTATTAATTACTCTTAGGAGATCTTTTATCAAATCCCACCTCCTCATTTCTTCTATAAATACTTCTGTAGGAGATGAACTAAGGGTGGTTGTTGAACTTTGAGATATACTTTTGCTCAAAACTTTCTACATGTAAATAGTGTTCAAAGGCTCTTGAAGCTCTATTTGTGATCAAATAAGTTAGGCTGAGAAGAGAAGATGATTGCTGAACTGAAACATTGGACTTGAAGAATGTAACTGGATTGACATCAATATAGAAGCTGATTCTTGGAACCCTGGTCTATATCACTGGTGAAGTGCTTATTTCTGTGTTATTGTTTTCCTTTCATGTATGCCATTTTCTTCATTATTCTATGATAAAGAAAAACAAGCATAGAGTCAGGATTTACTATTTAAAGTACCCTACTCTCACTGAAAAGCTTTATCCCTATGTTTTCCTCCAAATTGTGTGTTTAAGAATGACTTAAGTTAAGAGTAAGCATTATCAAGTAATGTTGGTTTTCCCTTGTCTTAATGTGCAAAGCTTGAAAGGAAGTTCTTGAATGTTATTTTCATTATTTGCTAAGTAGAGTTAGAATATAAAAGTTTATGGTTTTCCTTGTCTTCTTGTTCTTTCTTCAAAGGATGTTCTGAAAGTTTCCCTAAGAGTATGTTGAAAGAAGTTTAGATTTAAAAGTATCTCATCTGATCTTAGGCTCCACTTTGTTTTCCTTATCTATTTTCATCCTTTCTGAAAGTAATTATGTGGATTACTGGATTGTTTTTCTGTTAAGTTGGCTTTAATACGAGCTTGTCCAAAGAGGTTTATGGTGAGCCCTGCCCTTTGGTTGGTTTTAAACAGTTGCTTAAAAGGCTTTTCTTGTTTGGACAGACTGATAAATCTTAGTTGAAATTATTTTCTGTTTCCACCCCTTCAAACACTTTTATTGTTTCCATTCCATCATTTAATCTCAAAAATCTTGTGATATAGATGACTTGCCCCTTGGATCACTATTGAAACTGTTGCTCAATTAAACCCTTTTATGACTCCATAGCCCAATGGACTAAAAACCAACGTTATATCTATCTTATCAGCCAAAGCTTGTTTTGATTGCTTGCAACTTCACACCTTTGAAACTCTTTCATTTTAGGACTTTCCACTCAACTAGAAATCATGCTCAACCATCTAAAAACAATCAAAACCCTTGCTCTTAATACCTAGCCTAATATCATTACCCAAAAGCCTTAAAGATAAATCCAATCTTTGCACTTATTGGAGAGATCCCTCTCCGGATTCAGGAGGGCTAGATCCTAGAATTCAAAAGTGGTTGAAACAATGTTGTCTCTACAGTTTTAGTCTCACCAATCCGCTAAAATTACAGATTCCTAACATTTTTGGTGACTCCACTAAGGACCTTCTGAGTTAAATGACAGTTTAAGTACATCGTAGGACTCAAGAAAACCTTTGATTCAAGAACATTGTGCAGTGAATAAAGGTAGCCCTCTTCAAGCACTACCACAAAAATGGTAATCATGATATAACTTATTTGAATCAGTGACAAACTAAGGAAGCCTTAGGATTCTCATAAGAGCTTATTAAAACTTGAAGGAATCAGCTAGCTTAGCCATAAGAGTAAATTTTCTTTGTCTCATCACCGTAGCTAAGTGTTGGAACAGATTTAGGACACTTTTAGAACCTATAGGACTGAAATAAACTCAGAAAACCAAAAAATATGTCAGATTGGTATTCAAATAAACATGGTGGTGGACCATAAAACCTTTTACCTCCAAAAGAGCTAAAAATTTCCACCTGGTGACTCCACAATCCTAAACAGACCTTAAGACTCCACTGGGAAGACCCATTATCATCATAAAAACTTTTGAACTCAGTTAGAGGACTCTAGGATCAAATTTTTCTTGTTTAAAAGATCAGTTAGCCTCTTAAATATTGTCATATTTGGTTAAATTGTTTTTGTTTAGTTGGGTCTAAAAAACACAGCATAGTGGCTCCTAGAAAGATTCATACTAGAGCCTCTCCTGACCCAAACTCTCCTGAGATAGTTGATAACCCTGAAAGAATACTTACGAAGTCTCCTAAGGTTAAATTTTCAACTGTTTTCAGATCACCCCTTAGAGCTAATTCTGTTCCTGAAAACCTTGCAGCTCTACAAGAATCACATGTTGACTTAAGAAACCCATTTATAACTAGGTCACTTGATGATATAGATCAAATAGATTTAGAGCCTTCACTTTCATCCCAAGACAGAGGTGGTCATCCTGGTAGTAGAGAAACTACACCACCTGATTTACATTTCCTTCACAATTTAGGTGTCTCTCATCGAAAATCAGCTCAACAGTCTATTGTCGGTCCATCCACTTCTGTTCTTCATACCCCCACTGTTCAAACCACTTCATTCCATCCCACTTTCCCTCTTGTCAACCCACCAGTTGTAAACCCCCCACTTTTTCCTCAGCCTCCTATCATGGAAACATGGTATGCTCCCCTAGTCCTTCCTTTACCTCTAGTCAATCTTCTACAGGATTACCAGTCCAAGATACCTTTGTATGATGCCAATGGTGCTACTACTGCTTCACAACATATGGAAAAGATGAATGACTACTATGACAGAAACGAGATTGATGATGAAACTGTCAAAATTAGACTATTTACTCAAAGTTTAGGGGGAGAAGTAAGAAAATGGTTTAAAGGCTTGACCCCTCATAGTATCAATGATCTTCAAACCTTCCATCAGACATTATTAAACAAATGGGAAGTAAGGAAAAACCCTCTTCAAATACTTTCTGATTACAAGAATCTCCAAAGAAACACTAGGGAAAGTGTACAAACTTACTGCACTAGGTTTAACAGTGTTTATAATGCCCTTCCCCCAGACTTAAAACCTCCACAAGGCTCAGCTTTAAACAAGTTTCCTGAAGGATTTGATCTTGAGATAGCTTATTAGCTGAGAGAGAGAGATCCTCTGACTCTTGAAGATATGAAAAAAGGATCTCTTGCTGTGAAAGTTAACTTAATGGAGAAAAGAGAAAGAATGAAGAATGAGAAGAAAGTGTCCTTTAGAGAAGAACCAACACCTTCCACATCTAACTCAAAAATGGAAAGAATGATAGAGGATATGATGAAGGAGATGAGCATAATTAAGAGAGCACAAGCTAGTAAAAACCAATCAGCTCTCCAAAACAGAAATCAAAACCAAAATCATAATTTTAAGAGAAACCAGCCTCAAAACAGACCAAGGGAGGATGATCAACAGATTACTCCTCCTTTTGATCAAAACTATGTGAGTGAGGTTGAAGAAACAGGTGAACAAATAGAGGAGGATGATACAAACATGTCGGGAGTAGATAATGATGATTTTTAAGTTCATTACAATAGAAAACAAGGTCTATACACACCTTATGATGAAAAAAGAGCGGAAGATGAATCTTATTGTCAAGAAATGGAAAATGTCATCATAGAAACCACAAAGGAATATGACCTTGGGAGTAAAAGAAATCAAGAAACTCCCAAAACTAAAACCTCTGAAAAATCTGCACAAAACAACACTGTTAATAAACCCAAAATTTTAAAACAGAAAGATAAAATGGTAGCTGTAAATTCTAATAAAAACAAAGGAAAGAGCACTCAAGTTAATGAAAAACAGAGTGAAGATCTTAATAGTGTTAGGACATCAGCTAGTACTCCTGTTAAAACAATTCTAGCCCATGTAAATAGAGAAAATCAACAAGATGGTCTTGCTGATAAAATGGTGGTTAACAAAGCTAAAAAAAACCTTATAAGAAGTCAGCTACCTTTCAGTTTGGAGCAGGAAATTGCCAAGATAAATATCTTTGTTCCCCTCATCGAGTTAGCCACCTAAAATGTGTACAAATGCCAAATTTTGAATGCTTTTAACATAGAAGAGAATAATGATACTGTCAATCTTAATGATGACCAACCACAGCTCATATTTGGTCCTAAGATTGAGGGTAGATATCAAGAAGGACCGATTCCTCCTTTTTATGTTAGTTTAAAGATTCATGACAAGATTCTGCACAACGTTACGCATGATTTAGGGGCCTCTCATAATTTAATGCCCAAAGCTATAATGGAAAGCTTAGGCCTTGAAATCAACCGAACTTACAAAGGCCTTTACTCCTTTGACTCAAGCAGAGTAAAATGTTTAGGATTAATCAAATACCTCTGTGTTAACTTAGCACACATTCTAGCCAAATGTTTGGTCATGGATATTGTAGTGGCTGATGTACCCCCAAAATATGGTATGTTATTATCAAGATCTTGGGTAGCTAAGTTACAAGGAACTATGTAGATGGACATGACATATGCAACCATACCTATTTTCAACCAAACTAGAAGACTTTACAGGGAGTCCCATATGTAGTACATGGTTACTAGCCAAGACAGACCACAAAACTCTCCCCTTTATTCTGTAAATACCGGCCTTGATTCTTTTATCCTGTTTAACGATGAAACATTCAGTGAACAAGTCACTTTAACTGAATTAATGGTTGATAGGGAGGAGGAGAATGACAATGCAAAAGTGTCAAAACAGTTTGTTGAACCCGAAAACTCCAGCAAAAAAAACACAGGTCTTGAGTTAAAAACCATGCATCCTTTGTTTTTAAACCTTGACAGTCAAGAAAGCAATCCTCAATGCAATGAAAAACCTAAGGAATTAAGACAGAGTCAATAGAATTGTAAACTTCAAGAACAAACCAAAAGCATGTTAGTTGAAGAGGATAGTTACCAAACTACTGAAACCAAGACTAGTCCTCTTTGGAGTATGAACTTCGACGGGTCTTGCACTAAGAGTAATGCTGGTGCAGGGGTCTAGATACGTAACACTGAAAATAATCACAGAAAATGTCATTCCTATAGATTAAACTTTCAGTGTTCGAATAACATAGCGGAATATGAATCCTTTCTTTTAGGCTTACATTTGTTGAAAAAGTTAGGAGCCAAGAGAATTAAAGTGCATGGGGATTCAGAGTTAATCATTAGGCAAGTAAATGGGGAATACAACACCAAACACCCCAGACTTAGAGCCTATCAAAATGATATCATGGATTTATTAAAAACTTTTGAGGAATCCCAACTTATTTTTTCCCAAGACAAAAGAATATCATGGCCCACAGTTTAGCTTTTGCTGCTAGAACATGCTTAACCCCTTATGATACCAAACAATGTACAACTCAAATTAAATTCAGACCAGTTGTTCTTGACAACGAGAAATATTGGCAAGTGTTTGATGGAGACAAACACATAGAAGACTTCCTGCAGTCCAGAAATGAATTTGAACTACCAAGTTTAGATTCAGACTATGAAACAGACTGTCCTAGTGAAGAAAATCTACTTGATGAAGAAGAACAATATCCTGAGATGGTTGATGTAAATCTGCTGTCTAAAAAAATTGAAAACACAACAGAAATAATTGCAGAGTTAGAAACATAATATTTAGAAACTCTGCAATCTAAAAATCAAAGTTTGTCTAAAGGTCTGGCCCCTTTAGAGGAGTTGTTTGATTTCAACGATGTGGCCAAGAAACCAAAACTGGAGCCTGTTGAAACTGAGGTTGAAGAGTGTAATATAGGCAGTGAACTAAAACCAAATATGATCAAACTATCTAAAAATTTACCAGCTCACATCAAAATGAAATACATAGAGTTGTTTAAAGAATTTTTTGATGTTTTTGCATGGAGTTATGAGGATTTGAAATCCTATGACACTGAAATAATTCAGCACAAGATACCTCTCAAAGAAAACCAAAAGCCATTTAAATAAAAACTGCGCAGAATAAACCATGTCTAGTTACCTTTGGTTGAGAAGGAAATCAAGAAAATGTATGAAGCTGGTATTATTGTCCCTATTAGATATTCAAAGTGGGTGTCTAATTTAGTGTCAGCTAGGAAAAAGACATGAGAAATAAGGCTTTTTATCGACTTTAGAGACTTAAACAAATCTTCATTGAAGGACAACTACCCTTTACCCAAGATGGATCATATATTACAAAGGGTAGTTGGTTCTAGAAGAATTTCTTTGCTAGATGGCTACTCAGGATAGAATCAGATTTTAGTTGATCCTGATGATCAATTAAAGATAGCCTTTACTACACCTTGGGACACTTTAATGTATGTGAAAATTCCTTTTGGTCTAATGAATGATGGTGCAACTTTCCAGAGAGCCATGGACATTGCATTCTCCGAATAATTAGGCTACATAATTATTTATCTTGATGATGTCACTGCATTTTCAAAGACAGATGAAGAGCACTTAGAACACTTAAGAAAAGTTTTCGAAAAATGCAGAAAGTTTGGGATATCTTTAAACCCTAAGAAAACACTATTTGGGCTCCAAGAAGGTAAACTTCTTGGCAATATTATTTCAGAAGAAGGTATAAAGATAGATCCAAAGAGGATTGAGGCTATATTTCAAATCACTCATCCTAGAAACATCAAGGAACTTCAATCTTTCATTGGAAAGATTAATTTCTTACGAAGGTTCATACCCAACTTAGCTGAACTCCTTAGAAACATTACAAACATGCTGAAAAAGGAACAAAGGGTTAAGTGGACCTTAGAAGAAAAGAAATATTTTGAGCTAGTAAAACAAGCATTAACCAAAACACTAGTTCTAATAAGTCCTGAATTTTCAAAATATTTTTACATTTTTTCATTTGCATCAGAACATACAATATCTTATGTCCTATTGCAGAAAATCCCACAAGGACAAGAGCAACCTATTGCATTCTTCAGCAAGGAATTGAGAGATTCTCCTTTGAAGTATAACATTATGGAAAAGCAAGCTTTTGCTTTGGTCAAAGCTTTAAAAGACTTTAGAGTATATATCTTGCACTCACACATCATTGACTTTGTCCCAAATTCAGTTGTGAAAGACATTCTAACGCAGGACCTAGATGGTAAGAGAGTTTAGTGGATAGTTGTTATTCTTGAATATGATTTAGAGATCAAGCCCACTAAACTTATCAAAGGCCAGGGTCTAGCTAGATTAATGGCTGAATCAAATTTTGAAGTTCTTGATATAAATATGATAAATGCTTTATATGAACAAGAGGAACTGTCAACCCCCATTATTGAAGACCATTTTATGAATTCCTGTTGGTATGCTGATATTCTATATGTTTTGCTCAATCTGAATACACCTCTTGGTTTATAAAAAACAAAGGCAAGGTTTTTAAAGTTAAAAGCTATAAACTATTGCATTGTAGATAAATGTCTTTATTTAAAAAATGCAAGTGGTTTATTGCTTAAATGTTTTCCTGAGAATGATGCAAAGAAGGATAAGAATGAGTTCCATGAAGGAGAACGTGGAGGCCACCTCTACTGGAAGACTACAACCAACAAAATCCTTAAAGCTGGTTACTATTGGCCCACCCTTTTTCTAGATATACACAAGATGATATTTGCCTGTCATAAATGCCAAATTTTTGAAGGCAAAATAAAATTTCTTCCCTTACCTCTGCATCCAATCACTGTTGAAGCTCCTTTTCAACAGTTAGGACTTGAATTCATAGGAGAAATCCATCCACCATCATCTGCCCAACATAGATGGATTCTCACTGCAACAGACTACTTTACAAAATGGATAGAAGCCATCCCTTTTAGGCAAGACAATGACTGTGTCATCATAAAATTCATTGAGACTCATATCCTCTCTAGATTTGGCTATCCTAGGAAGATCATCACTGATAATGCAGCTGCATTTGGATCCAAGAAGATGGTGGAATTTTGTCACAAATATCAGATAACATTGGGCCATTCTACTGCTTATTACCCTCAAGGTAATGGGCTAGCGGAATCCTCAAACAATAGTTTGGTGAACATAATCAAGAAGTTGCTGGAGGACAACAAGAAGTCTTGGCACACAAAGCTAGTGCATGCACTTTAGGCTAACAGATTGACATTGAAGAAATCTATTGGAATGTCACCCTACCAGCTTGTGTATGGTACAAATGCAATTTTTCCAACCGGCCTTGGTGTGCCAGTTATGAATTTGATTCAAGAGTTATAAATCAAATAAAATGACATGATCAGAAGGATTAATCAAACAATACATCTTCAGCAAACCAGAGAAGAGGTCTACAATAGAGCACTACAAAAGTAAGAGAGCATCAAAAAGCTGTTTGATAGAAGGACAAAGGCCAGTAATTTCAATATTGGTGACAAAGTGTTAAGGTGGGATTCAAGAAGAGAAGATAAGGGAAAGCATGGGAAATTTGATAACTTATGGCTTGGCCCTTATCTCATTCATTCTACTGCTGGTAACAACGCTTATTTCTTGCAGAATTTGTATGGAGCTGAACTGTTTGGGGGTCCTGTCAATGGCAGGGTCCTCAAACATTATTTCTCTTGATCCTATCATGTTCTGAAGCCTTTCTATCTTTTTCTCATTATAAATATTTCATCCACCATTGCATTCAAATTTAGAAAAATAAAAAACACAAAAACAATGAAAGAAAGAAAAGAGGGCAGATTGTAAGAACAATAAAGGTACAGCCCCATACCAAAAAAAAAGAGAAACAAATCTGAAAGTGTGCAAGCTTAAATGCCACTCCTGAAAAACACACTTCTGATTATTCATACAGCCTAATCTTGACTAATTAGTTTTAAATTTACTGTTGATAGGTTAGAGAATTCGATTTGCCAAACAAATTAACCTTGGCTTATCAGTAGGTAGATTAGGCTAGAAATCTAAGGTTTAAACATGCTCAAAATATAAACCAGAGAACAAGGAAGAAACAACTCAAACAGAAGTAAAAACAGAGCTGAAAAAGGATGAAGGAAGTGATTTGAACTTTCAGATCTCAATCCTTCCATTTTGATTTAATTTTCTGCAAAATAACATCTATGTGCAGCTTGTTTTTATGCCATAGATCAGCAACTAGTTGAACTGTTCAATCCTGACTAGTATGCTTTTAAATTTCTATTTTAGAGATTAGTGAATAAAAATCTGTTAGACTGTTTAATCCTAACAGACAGTAGATTAGGTAGAGAAACATAGGAACTCAACTGTTTAATCTGATTTCATGGAGAAATAAGAAGCAGAAATAGATTAGATTTGTTGCTTTCACAAGAATAAAATATTGTAAAGAGAGTTTTCCAATCCAAGTGCACTCTAAAGAAGAAAAAATGTTAGATCAGTAGGATTGGGTAGGTAGAAAGATTGTATTGATGAAGATCCATTGTTTTTCTATGGCTGCTAACATTTTCAGAGTAAAAGAAGATCATCTAAGTAAAGAAAGTTGTAGCCCAATGGATGAGGCACTAATCAGCCTCCCAGAGAATGCAAGTCTGAAGTTCTTGATGCCTTCAAGAAGGCACCATCCCCAAGTGGAGCCACTGTTAGCCACCTATAAAATTTTTTATATCAAAAGGTGGCTAAATCATTTTTGGAGCCTTCAAGAAACAAGTTTTATTGCTAAAAATGTTATCTCTTGAAGACTCATAAAGACATCATGCCCTTTGTTTAAACCTTCACTGCTATTTCCCTTTTGAAATATTGAAAATCTACTATTTTCATAGAGAAAAGACTGTTGTAAAATCCCATTTTTTCCCCTCCTCCACTCAAAAAATAACCTTCATTTTATTCCCTTTCCCCCCCCATGAAATTCCTCTATTTTTCATGATTGTTCCTTCTTCCCTTCATAAAAATCCTTTTACAAATTTAAAACTCATTTTAAAACTTTGCCGAAACCCCAAAATCCATCAGAAAACCCTGAAAAAATCATAAAAATACACTTTTTTGTACTAAGGCTTAAGCCCCTTTGGGCTAAGTCCTAACCACTTCCCCACGTGTGCTCTGAGGCTAGAACCGAGCGCTAAACCCTTTCGGCGCTTATCGCATCGGAAGCAAACTAAGAACGCAAGTCTTTTTGTCATATTAAAGCCTCTGATCCGATAAGCCCCTTTGTTTATAAGCACCGATCCCATTGCCGCTTCATATAACCTCAGAATCCGCAATCGTGTCCTAAAATTTGTTGTATAAACCCTCCCGATGATTTTTTCCTTTGTAAAATTCATAAACCCACTTTTCCTAAGTTTTGGTCTAAACCCGCTAGAGTAATGTTTTTTTTAATGAAAATGGGTAGACTGAAAAGTCCTGAAGCGCTAATCGCATCGGGGAATTTCTAATGGGTAGATTGAAAAGCCTAACCATTCCTTCTGATGCGATTGGCCCTTATACATATAAGCCCTGGGCCTTTTTTTTCCCTATATCCAGTGCCCCCGCAATCGGGCGCCAGGTCTGTTATATATAACTCGCCCCCAAAGCCAAAACCTTTGCTTTTCATAAATTTTTGGTTTTTATGTGTTATAAAGGGTTTCCGCCAGTTCATTATTTGAAGAAATCTCCACCATTGATCTAAATCCGATCAACGGTTGGCACAATATCGCATCGCAGGTTTTGTCGGGCGCATTTTATTCCCCCTTCCGATTGACTACCCCCGATGGATCCTCCGCCGTTGGATCTATATGCCACATCTTCGAACCAACAACCCTTATTTGCTTCGATCATAAGCCTTTTTCTCCGCCTTGAACCCCTCTGATTCATCCTCCACTATCAATCTGATTTGGAGATCAATGACCCACAACCAATCGCATCGACGCCATTCAAGTTCTCCTCCCGAAGATCGCATGCCTTTGATTGCATCTGGGCCGTCCACGTGTCCAGATCGGATGGTCTAGATTACATCTCCAAACTTTGGTTTAAAAATCATATACCCCTTATGTAATGTTTTTCGGCCAATCCCATCCGTTGATCTCTGCAGATCAACAACCCATATTAACCCCTTTCTCCGCCTTTGAATTATTTCATTTAACCCAGATCAAATCTCCACCGTTGATCTATTTCATCCAATGGCTCATATCAACTCCGACAAGCCCGACCACTGTGGGTCCTGCTTCCCTCCAGATCTGATCTCCGCTGTCGATCCCTTGATCGGATGGTCCATAATAAAAATCTCCTGCCTCCTTCTACTCGCGCATCTATCCCATATCGCGCTCGCTCTCCACCGTCAGATCTGAGACCTCAGATCCAATGGCCAGCACGCATTTTCACACAGATTTGAGCACGAATGTTAATTCTCATAGGGCTACTCGATATGGGTGGTATTCTAATTCCACGTGTCACCTTCTAATGCATATCGCGTTCAAAAAGGTGAAACCACCTTTCTCCCATTTTTCTACGTGAAACCCATGCTTTCTCCTCCCAAAACCACTTTTCCCCATTTCTATTATGATTTATCGCATGTGCTCCCCGCCGTTGATCTCATGGGCTGATCTCATCCAATGACCCATGATCATCCTGAAACCCCAAATTTCTTTTCAAATACATTTTCTCTGCCAAAGGGATTTTCACCCTATTCTTTTGTATTTCTTTGTTTCTTTTACTTATTGTAATTATAAAGTAACCCCTTCGCATTATATCATTACAATTGCTACTGACCGTTGATCTCTGCAAGATCAATGGCCCTAACTTGATCTCTGCATTATTCTTTCAACCGCCTCCTTCGACCCTCAACACGCAATCTCAGCCGTTGGATGCTGCCATCCAACGACCATGCTCCAAACCCGAGCCTCTGAAGCAGTCTTACCCATATATGCAGGATTTCTTAATTGTTTTCTGGTTTATTGCAGGTATTAAAGGTTTTCAAATATGTTAAAAAGAAAAAAAAGCCGAGGATGATGATCCTCCAGGATTTCATTAATCAAAAGGATTACTACGAAGGGTTCAACGCCATGTTTCATCGGTGTATCATTAGCACTGATGCCATATGAACCCTCTATGGCACCTGCACATCAACAAGACACAGTGAAGCATGATTAAATCAAAGAGTATCAGTGTCGAAGACCGAAACACAACAGAGATGAGAATTAAACATTGATTATACAGTTTGGAGTGGATTACGGCTAAGATCAAAAATCAAAAGCCTAAATCCACTAAGTTAACCATGATTAAATAAAATAAATAATATCTGTCAGACAGAGGATTCCTCCACCACCACATTAGAGGCTAATTTATTCCTCTCAACTACCTAATGCCACCTGTAGCCTCAAAGCATTCAACAGACGGCTGAGTGATGGCCAGAACAGAGCATATCTGCCATAATATAGCTAAATAGTTATTGTGAATCAAAGAAGCTAATATAAAATATTAGAAGAGTTTTCTCAGAGATTACACAGAGCCTTAAAGTCAACAAAATCTCCCACCGAGCTTACTTCTTAAATGAAAAACAATTAATACAGAGCAAATATCTGTAAACTTCTCCATTGAGCCCCTCAAAGGCCGAGAAGCATTTACTATATTAATTACTCTTAGGAGATCTTTTATCCCACTCCACCTCCTCATTTCTTCTATAAATACTTCTGTAGGAGATGAACTGAAGGTGGTTGCTGAACTTTGAGATATACTTGTGCTCGAAACTTTCTGCATGTAAATAGTGTTCAGAGGCTCTTGAAGCTTTGTTTGTGATCAAATAAGTTAGGCTGAGAAGAGAAGATGATTGCTGAACTGAAACATTGGACTTGAAGAATGTAACTGGATTGACATCAATATACAAGTTGATTCTTGGAATCCTGGTCTATATCACTGGTGAAGTGCTTCTTTTTGTGTTATTTTTTTCCTTTCATGTATGCCATTTTCTCCACTATTCTCTGATAAAGAACAACAAGCATAGAGTTAGGATTTACTGTTTAAAGTACCCTGCTCTCACTGAAAATATTTATCCCTATGTTTTCCTCCAAATTGTGTGTTTAAGAATGACTTAAGTTAAGTGTAATCATTCTCAAGGAATGTTGGTTTGCCGCTGTCTTGATGTGCAAATATTGCAAGGAAGTTCTTGAATGTTATTTTCATTATTTGCTAAGTAGAGTTAGACTAGAAAAGTTTATGGTTTGTCCTGTCTTCTAGTTCTTTCTTCAAAGGTTGTTATGGTTTCCCTAAGAGTATGTTGAAAGCAGTTTAGATTTAAAAGTATCTCATCTGATCTTAGGCTGTACTTTTTTTTCCTTATCTGTTTTCATCCCTTCTGAAAGTAGTTATGTGGATTACTAGATTGTTTGTCTATTAAGTTGGCTTTAATACGAGCTTGTCCAAAAAGGTTTATAGTGAGCCCTACCCTTTGGTTGTTTTTAAACAGTTTCTTAAAAGGATTTTCTTGTTTGGACAGAATGATAAATCTTAGTTGAAATTATTGTCTGTTTCCACCCCTTCAAACACTTTTATTGTTTCCATTCCATCATTTAAACTCAAAAATCTTGTGATATAGATGACCTGCCCCTTGGATCACTCTTGAAACTATTGCTCAATTAAACCCTTTTATGACTCCATAGCCCAATGGACTAAAAACAAGCGTTATATCTATCTTATCAACCAAAGCTTGTTTTGATTGCTTGCAACTTCACACCTTTGAAGATATTTCATTTTAGGACTTTCCACTCAACTAGAAATCATGCTCAACCATCCAAAAACAAACAAAACCCTTGCTCTTAATACCTAGCCTAATATCATTACCCAAAAGCCTTAAAGATAAATCCAATCTGTGCACTTATTGGAGAGATCCCTCTCCGGATTCAGGAGGGCTAGATCCTAGAATCCCAAAGTGGTTGAAACAATGTTGTCTCTGCAGTTTTAATCTCACCAATCTGCTAAAATTACATATTCCTAACATTGATTATCGTGACATCAATCGGGCCTGTCCTAAGGATATTATCCTACTCCCTTTATTGATCAGATCATTGATGACTGCGCTGAGAGTGAGATATTTTCCCTCATGGATGGATTTTATGGCTATAACCAGATTAAAATTCTCCCGCCTGATCAACATAAGACTGCCTTCATCTGTCCTTAGGGTTCTTTCACGTATAAGAAACTCCCTTTTGGCTTGAAGAATGTTGGGGCCACATTTCAGCGAGTGATGCCATACACTTTTCACGATATTAAGCACATCGTTCAGCCTTATCTGGATGACCTTCCGACTCATTTAGTAAAGCGTAAGGACCATCCTGACCATCTTCGTCATATATTTCTTCGTTTTCGAAGCTATAACATCTGGCTCAATCTGCACAAATGCGTCTTCTGCATCGATATTGGTAGACTCTTGGGGTTTATCGTGTCTAAAGATAGTATTCGACTTCATCCACTCAAAGTTGAGGCTATCATTAATCTCCGGTGTCCATATTCATTACATCAGCTACAGAGTCTACAAGAGAAGGCTATTTTTTTACGTCGTTTTATACCTAACTATGCCGAAGTAGCTAAGGGATTCATGTGATTACTAAAGCAGAGCATCCCTTTCCTTTGGGATGAGATCACCCATAAGTCTTTCGATGCCCTGAAGATGTTGCTTGTCAACGCTCCTCTATTGCATCCCCCGAACTATCATTGCGATTTTTCCCTCTATTTAGCTGTCGTTTTTAGTACGATTTCCATTGTTCTGGTTCAAGACGATGATGATGGTGATGAGTATGTTATCTAATATCTCTCTCGTAGCCTTCTCGATATCGAAACATGCTATGCTCATGTTGAGAAGTTAGTGTTAGTTGCGATTCAAGGAGTTCAATGTTTTCATCATTATATTCTGTTGCGTATTGTGACTGTAATTTCTGAATGCAACCCCATGACCTACATATTGTCTCGACAATTGCATGGGGGCAAGTATTCAAAGTGGATTGTTATCCTCCAAGGGTTCGATTTGGAGTTTACTACTGCCTAGTTGAAGAAATCACTAGTCTTTACCGATCTGATCTGCTCCCTCCCCTCTGACTCTGCTCCGTCTGGTTCAGAAGAATGCATTCCAGACAATTCACCTTTTCTGATTAGCACCCTCGATCCTTTGTATGGTGATATCATCGTATATATTCAGACTTCCAATTTTAGATCTGAGTTGATGAAGGATTCTCGTCAACGCATATGCCATCAATCGCAGCCTTATCGAATAGTCGGAGATACACTATCGCGTCGGAGTAGATTCCATTCTCCTCCGATGTTTGACCCTTGAGGAGGCTGAGAAAGTTATGAATGATTTTCAAAGTGAAGCCTGTGGCGGTGACATGTCTGACTATGTTATTGCACAAAATATTCTTCGTGTTGGGTATTTCTGGCCCTCTATTTTCAAGTACTGCATTGTCGTTGTACGTAAATGTCATGATTTCCATATCTATCAGCGCAAGATGCGTGCGTCGCCTGCACATCTCCACCATGTCATTACCATTGGTCTCTTTGCAAAGTGGGGCATCAATTTTATGACGTGTAACCCTCACTTGGCCGGGCGACATGCCTATATTATTGTAGCCGTTGACTACTTCACCAAATGGGCTGAACGAATGCCTAAAATTGCCACCGACGGTAAGAAAGTAGCTCAGTTCATATTCAATCACATCATTTCTAGGTTTGGTGTCCCTCAAGCCATCGTTACCGATCATGGTTCCCATTTTCGGCATTATATGGTGGCAGAGTTGACTTCCAGGTTGGGCTTGCGCCACGACAGCTCAATGCCGTACCATCCTCAGGCCAATGGCCAGGTTGAAGCTGTGAACAAAATTCTTGTCACCATGCTTCAACGTACGATTGGGATGCACAAATCCAACTGGAATCTCATGTTATTTTTCGTCTCTCTAGGCATACCAAACCTCAGTTAAGGATGCGACCGGATTCATCCCATTCCAGCTTGTTTACGATCTAGAAGCTACCCTTCCGATTGAGTGTGAAATACCTTCGCTCAAGTTGGCTATTGAATCACTGCCTAACACTTCACCTGAAGAAGAGTGTCTTGTCTAGTTAGAAAGGCTGGATGAAACTAGTCGCTTTGCTACTTTGGTCATCGAGGCACAGAAGAAGCAAGTCAAAGCTCATTTTGACCAGTCAGTTTCCCGTGACTCCTTTGTAAAAGGAGACCTCGTCCTCCTGTACGACCAATCTCATGATAAGTTGGGGGCAGGAAAATTTCAACCCAAGTGTCATGGGCCTTACATTGTTAAATGCATTTTGAAGAATGGGGCCTATGAGCTCATTGATTATGAAGGTCATCTGTTAGATCATCCCAGAAATGGGTTGTATCTCAGAAAGTATTATGCATGAGTTATTCATGCATGTTTTATGTACATAGGTGTTCGTTTCATTTTTGTACATATTTTGGCTTGGTGTGTTTTGCAAGCATCTTCCTGCTTATTGGGTCGTTATTTATTGTGCAGATTTCTATTACCCCTTATGTCTGTTTCACGGACGGTGCTTCCCGCAGTACCCAGAACTTGTCTTCAGTAGCCTGGGTGATTTATGATCCTAATGGTGAGTTGATAGATCTGTAAGGTATTTGTATAGGACGAACTACAAACAATGTCCCTCAGTATAGTGTTGTTATTGAACTATTAACTGAGGCAATTACCCTCAGCATTAGTGCACTGGTTGTAAATCTAGACTCACAGCTTGTTGTTCTTCAACTTAATGGGCATTATTTAGTTAGAAACCCTCATATTTCAAGATTGTATTTACGTGTTCGTTTGTTGGAAAGACATTTTGATTATATCATATATCAACATATTCCTAGACAAATGAATGCATTAACTGATACAGTGGCTAACATTGTATTAGATAGACATTTGCATAATCTGTAAAATCATCATCACATGAAAGACTCATATCAAATAGGAAGATAGATGTATATATATATATTGAAGGTTTGCATTAGTGTGCACCATAATTTTCAATAAATATGTGTGTTTCTGTTACATCTTGAGACATCATGTCTCTCAAAAAATATGCAGAAGTAAATCCTAGGTGTCTAATCGACGTGATGATCATGATAACATGTCACTATCTGTACAAGCCACCTCAGCAAGCGGTGAACTTGGTTTTACACCCCTATAGTATGTCTCTGGTATGCAGGAGGAACATCGTTGAATCACTCATAGTCCAGAACTCCACGTGAGATCCCCTCTAGGTTGTGCACGATTTCCTCCTCCTCACCTCCCTCGCCATGAGGGGCAATATCAAAGTTGCAAGGGACTCGCCTCACTATTGGAGACATGCCTGTAGGTATTTCTGGTCCAACATCTGCATAACACATAGATTTAATGTCAGAACATACATCATAAAAAAATCATAATACCCATAAAAGTAAAAAAATGAGTCTTACCAAGTGTTTCATCCCAATCCCCACCTTCTGGGAGTGGGAGGTCTAGATCACTAGTGAAATCTATGCCAGAGTAGGGCCAGTCCTCCACGAAAATCAGCTATCGGTGGAGCCAATTAAAGAAATTTGATCTCCAAGACATCTGTTGGTTGCCCCTTGACCTTGGCATCAGTGCAGCCCAATGGGCCATCTGTGGCTCCTGTGCTGGTGGTGTTGGGACTATCACTTCCTTTTGCTAGAAAATTGGTAGTCGTTCCAGGAAGAACGATACCAGGATGGATCCATATCCGAACTACTTCAGTTTTCCCTTCTTACATTTCGTCGGTTGACGTTTCATATTGATCGCCACTGCCTCTACCCAGTTGTAGAGGGTCAGTGTTAGATAGTCTACTACAAGAAGAAGCTGCGTTTTTGTTTCTTTGTGTGGTGCTTGCGATCCCTCAGCTTGCATGATGGTGTGTAGCACTAGTTTTAGTGGCAAGTCTGGGATAGTTTGGATATCCACTTTCCCACTTCCTGATCCTTTTCGTGCCCCTAGACATACCCTGTTGATCACTATGGTCATGTTTTACATGGTGGGTCGGGTGCCAGTTAGGACTGGTGTTGCCCTCTTTGTGACAGTCCTGTTATGAAGTAAACATCTGAGACATCAATCTAAAATTCCTAATCACAAAGAATGATTTTTTCCTGATCCTCATCCCAGATACTGATCAAGTATTGTAGCAACTCCGGTTGAGCTTTGAGGCACGGTGTCATGAAGAAAATTTTCAGTCTATAGTCTCTGAGAGCTTCCATGCATCTCTCATTATCCAAGGCAAGCTCATCTTCTTCACTGTGTTCCCTTTCCTTCCACACGATCACCATGTTGCTGCTTTACACCTCCAAACATGTTCATATGGAAATTATTAGCCAAATCAAAAGCTAATATTTATGGAATTTATGCTTTCTTACTTGCATTGTAAGTTTTAAAAGGTCTGCATGGTTGGCGCGACTGTTTTAGAAACAGTCACGCCCCAGTTCAAAAAATTGGGCGATTGGCGCGAGTCCGTGCCTAAAACTTGCGCCAACCGTCGTGCCCTAGTTTTCACAATCTCTCCCTCAAAAATCAAAATTGAAGGTTGCAGGTAATGAAAGAAGACTTAAAATATGGGGAAGGATGTCGACTCTTACCTGGAACTGATGGATTCGAGATTGGTCTGCCGGATTGCCCATTGTCGTTGCTGTAAAATTGTAATACAAAATGGGTAACTATTGCTCCACAAGAAGTAAAAGTGAAAAGTAATTGTTTTTTACCATTTTGGCATTTTATAAGTTTTCAAAGCCCTAATTAGGTTTTAAGACAAGTTTTTTGATTATTACATTATTTTATTTTGAGAAATGGGTTTTATGTTTGTTTCTTGTGTGGCGACAGGTCTTTAATGAGATAACAATGAAGAAACGAGTTGTATTTTATACTTTTTCGGACTCGGTAAAAACACGAAAAGGTCACTACTAGAGTCATATTTTAGCACTTTTCCGACTCTCTAAAACTGAAAAGATTTCCGAGACTCTTTTCGTTTTGAACTCGTTAAATGGCTGCAAAACGATATCTACTCAGTACACGTTTACCCCTTTTTTGGGCTGGGATGGATTATTTATGAAAAATGAATATCTTAGCCTATCACGACTAAGAGGTTCTTTCAGATATTGTTTTCTAAATTTTCGGATCTGACAGACTATTTACGAAAAGGGACATGCTGGAGTTTTCTTTTCTACTTTTTTTCAAACTCTCTAAACATAAAAATATGCCAAGTTCTTCCTTTGTCAGACTTGTTAAACTCTAATGATATTGGACATCGTCACCATGACGTTCACTCGAGTTCCTCCTTCCCAGGGTTCATAAAATGTACTAGGTTAGATTTGTCTAAAGGACAAACTTACAATGCAAGCATATGCTATCAGGCTTCAAGCTTGTTTTCAAAAATAATGGGAAAATTGAACCAGTCTTTAGTTGTGTTGGCAGTATGTTTCTCTTGAACATGACACTCATATGCATTCGTGTCGAGTTGGGGACATCTCATTTCATAATTTTTTCCTCCATGGGTTTGGGTAATATATTTTTACCTCTCATCTGCTCTTTTCCTAGTCATCATGATCTCAGATCCCTTGATGTCAAATACTGCGAAATCCAGAGTCGTGTCGCTGATATGTTCAAGAGAAGTTTTCCTCTGCATTTTTCAACCTCCCTCTGATTCTCTGTTAGTCCTGATTCATTATCATTATGTTCCTTTGTCTCGTGTCGATGATGTGGGAAACATTGTGGCCCTCCTTCGACCGGATCACTTCCTATCGACTTCAGCTCATTATCCAGGAAGTTGATCTAGAGACTCCCTACTGGTACCTTGGAGCTTGCATGCCTCAATGGTAGGTTCTTTGCATTTGACGACAGGTCCACATCATTGGCCTTCGATCGATTGATTCTGCGGGTGTTCAACGCCATATCATTGTTCACATTCCATGGATTGTACCTATTGTACCTTGAGAGACATTCTCATTATTGGTGGTTTCTCTCATGCCTGTTAACAACTTTCATCATTGGCTGGTAATCAGGTGATTTTCTTGCATGTTCGATTTCAGCTCACATATTCGCATGCTTGAATTTGTACTTGTTCGAGTCAAGATGGAATGCAAGACCCTAGGTTTTGTTTGATAAAATCCAGGCTACGGAAAATTGTACTTTATCATGGCTTATTGCATGACTCTTTTGATTGGATGGTTGCGACCATACCTGAGTCTATTTGTTGATCCTTACTACTGGATGGTTACGTCCATACCTTAGATCTCAGTTTATATATATACTCTATTATGGATGGTTGCGCCCATGCCACATGTTCATGTATTAGAGATATCAATTATATTTGTAATTGCAAGTCTTTCGACAGCAATGTTTGGTTCGAACGCATTCTCGTAAAGCATTTCACTCCTTACTCTCTCTCGGACCTCATGCTTTAAGGGGCATTTTTTACACAACATTTTGTAACTGTCCCTGCAATCCCCATCCCAAAAATTGGAGGCTCATTTCTATGATCAAAATAAAGTGTCATGCCTTGCAAATACCATCATTGCATCCCTTCCCATGAGTATAAGATTCCTTTTGTTGACAACTTCTTGAATAGACCATTAGAAACACCTATTTTTCCCTTGGCGCTAGTAGGTCATTATTCCCTCGCACCGATGAGGAAATTAACATTGGGCCCCACACCCATTGGCGCTCTGTCCCAGTGAGCTACCCATGCCAACCCCTTTATGGAATGTTTTTTAAAAATAGAGGCAAAATTTCCATCATAACAAACTTCGTGGGCGAGTCATTCGGGGTGGTTCGACTGAATAACCATGGCCTTCCTCCTGTGGCCTCTTGTTTCCACCTTTTGGGGAAACCTCCCAAGGGATAAGGCCTCCCTTCCACTATTTTAGGGATCCCAACCTCCTCCTCTCCCTCTATAAATACAACCATCTTCCATTAATGTGCTAGCTGAACTGAACATATTGTAGCTGAAACGCTGAAGAGATTTCTGTACATTTAGATAGAAAAGATAAAATGGAAGAGACCCTCATTGAGAGAGCTCAGGCTTGTGTCTTCATCCCATCCGAATTCCCTGATGATCCATTGAGACATGCTTCGACTGAACCCCGCTGAAGGAGGTTGTGACGTCAAGGCTCTGGTTGTAACTATTTCTTCTATTAATACATATACATGACTATTGTTTGGTTCCCATCTTCTGTTATGTGTTTTATTTCATGCAATATGCTTAACCCTCCTTGAATGGTTAGTTGATTATGAATGAGATCATTGTTCCATATGCTACTTTTGTTTGTTGATATTCTTGTAGGTATCCGAGTGTTGTAGCAAAGGATTGTGACCCGTCGAAGAAGAGATCAAGAGGCCATCACCACCACAGCCACGACAGCGTTGGAATCCAGGTAGGTTGATCTACCCTGTCCTTTTCATTCATTAATTAAGTAACCTACACTTTAGCTTGTCCCTTTGTTACTAGACCCACCATAGGGCTAGAGGGATCGTCTCTCTCCGTAGAGAGAATTTACCTGCATAACAATAGGCGCACCAGGGCGGTTTGTAAGATCGAGGTTTTTGTTTTGGTGCAGTGTTTTATGACGCACCGATACAGAAGAGTTGTGAAGCACTGGTCTGTCTAAGTAATAAGACGCACCGATGTGTGTTATGATGATAAGCGCATCGGACTGTATAAAGTTTTTTTTTTTGTATGTAAGATCATAATAAAATAATGATAATTCTAAAGTACATGAATTTATTTTCATTATTCTCTAAACTTTATTATGTTACAAAAATTCATATTATTCTAGATTTATTATTTTACAATTATTTAAAAATTGTCAAATTTAAATATTTTAATAAAATCATTTCACATTAATACAATTAAAATTTTACAAATATTTTACATACAATTACAATTAAAATTAGAATTAGAATTACAATTACAATTTTATAATTTCACATACAATTACAATTTTAATTTTACATACAATTACATTTACAATTAAAATTTTACAATTACAATCATTTCACAGTAATAGAATTAAAATTTTACAAATATTTTACATACAATTAGAATTAGAATTAGAATTACATTTACAATTACAATTACAATTTTACAAATATTTTACATAGAATTACAGTTAAAATTACAATTACAAAGAGAATTACAATTTTAGAATTTTACATACAATTAGAATTACAATTACAATTTTACAATTTGTCATATATACAATTACAATTACAATCATTTCACAATAAATTAAATATTACAATTACAATTAAAATTTTACATTAAATATTTTACATACAATTACAGTTAAAATTACAATTACATATAGAAATACAATTTTACATACAATTAAAATTTAAATTTCAATTACAATCACGACATAATATTTAATGAATATCATGGTCATTTAATATTAAATTAATTAATAAACATCATGATCATGATAACCATCGTATAAACATCATATTAGACTAAAAAACACATTCTAACATCAAATTAACATTATATATTAACGTCATTACAACACAAACATGAAATATATATCTCATGTCAAATAACTCATGCTATCACATACACATTTGTCTGCAAGCTAAACATTAAATGAACATATCTAACATGACCTAACAATGTACACATCATGATGATCACCAACATGTAAATTAAGTACAACTGCAACATGAACATAAAATACAAGGACTATATATATATATATATATATATATATATATATATATATATATATAACTGAATAATGTTAAAAATATACAACTGTAATATAAATGTCATGGATCAGTTGGTGGTAGTACAACATCAATAGCAGTGATAGTGGAGGCCTGCTCAGTCAATGGTGCAGCCTCGACAGTCGATGGTCCAGCCTGCTCATGATCATGACTAGTATTGATGGATGGATCAGCTGGTGGTAGTACAACATCAATATAAGCAGTACTAGTGGAGGGCTGCTCAGTCAATGGTGCAATCTCGACGCTCGATGGTCCAGCCTGCTCATGATCATGACTATTACTGATGGATGCTGCAGGTTGCTGACTGGACATGGCCGATAGTCCAGCCTCATCTCCATGGTGACTGCTAGATGCTAGTGGAGCTTCATGCTCATCAGGCGTGGCGCGAGGTGAAAGATCATGAGATGATTCATTGCTCGCGGACTGTCCATCACGTACTGCCGCTCGACCACACCTATAACATGTAACAGTCCTCCTCAGTCACGTAACAACTGTCGTAGCTCCTACGACATGTCGTATCAGGCTATACATGTCACAAAACATGCCTCTTCACATTCGTAATAGCCTATCATCGGCCTGTATGTCTCTGTAATGAGTGGGCATGATGCCCGCCTCAATAATCAATGCGCTGATTTGGTCGACCAACTCCATCCTATGTCTAGTATCAGGTCAACCGCGCCTAGTAAAAGGTGGTACTGGTGCACTAGCAGGAGCATGTCTCTCTACACTGACCTCCTGATCATGATCCTCAACATCTGCCATGTCTTGATCCTCATCAGGATCCACACCTAGATCATGTGGTGGTTCCGACATCTCCTTGCCATCAAAAGAGCCAATCTCTACAAAATATATAGAAGTACACAACAATAATTACATAATTTCATTACATAATTTAATAAAACAAGTTAAAGAACATGCTAGAATAAATATAAATAAAATAGTAATATTACCTCTATCATCTGGCAGTTCATCATCTATGAAGAGGATGTTGGCACACCCTCGCCAATCCAATCCAACACAAGGACAACGAACCATAATGAAGGGATGCAACTCGTCAACACTGGCAAGTAAGTCCAGTGCATCATGCGATATCCTGGCTGGAAACATAGTCTCTCCCCTCTTGGGCATCATTTACCCCCACATGTGCATATGGGCCTCCAACATCAGCCTACGAGGCTGTCGATGAAAATCAGGCCTCATCTCTGGAAACCTCTCAAAAAATAAACAAGAAAGCTCTTAAGTAAAATGGAAGTTGACCCTCCTTTGTGCATGAGCACGACATCTATCTAAGGCCATACAAAACTGCCGCAAAAAAATGGCAGACCACTTGACAAGTCGTGGCTCCTATACTAAAGAATCAACATAATATAGAAGCGGGAAAATAATGCGTTGCTCGTCACTGGTGTTGTGTGAAATGGTTGAAATGAGAAGTGAGATGCACTGCACGTCCTGTCTACCAAATGCACCAATACATAGCTGACCTTCAGGGACCCGAAACTCTGAAGGAGACAATACATCTTCTCCAATGTATCTCTGGGAGTAAACTAGCTGACTCCCTGCTACATAACCAACTGGAACCTCTGGGAACGAGGGAAAATCCACCCCTCTCCTCGATAGTCCTATAATGAAATATATATCCTCCTCAATGTGTAACACTAGTCAGGACCAACCTGGAAAGCCTGTTGGTGGGCATTCCACCTGAGGATAAGATGTCTCAAAAACACACTATGGGCCTTTAGGGAAGTAGCCTCCTCATATAACTTGAGGAGGCCTACCTGCCTTAGGAGCCCCTGGGTATCTGCTGTAATAGGGCGAGGGTACGCATCTCTCTCCCTCTCTCGTGCCTCCCACTGGTGAAGCATGTCATACTGCTCTGCCTGTTATTGTTGTTGTTCCTCCTCTTCTCTATGAATCATTGACATATTAAATATTTTTTTTTATTATTAAATCAGACATGTATTTAGGGATATACATATATAATTTTTTTGGAAAAAAAAACAGACCTGTCAGTGTGCCACAAAAACAATCATGCACCGGTTCTGGTGCGGCTTTTGTTTGTAGAGAAACGGAGGCGGTGCCCCAGATGACATAAAACACACCGTATGCGGTGAACCTGAAATTTTTTCAAGCACCATTGACTATATATAGTGTCAGAAGAGAAGTGCACTGACTAAAATATACGCCGCAGCGCGTATAGTCATGTCAGCACACCGAATTACTAACAAATTACATAGTCAACAATGCGGGATTTTACCCGGCCACACTGTTGACCCTGTCTAAATGCCGAATGCGGTGCATTGACAGACCCTGGGGTGGATATATCCGTCAACGCACTGTGTTGCTATTCCCATGGTCAATGGTGTGCCCGGCTAAATGACCGCACCAGTTTTTTTTTTAATTTTAAAATAATGCATGGTGCCTTTCGGTACCACCCCAGACATGGTGCAGATACCATTAGCACCGGTTGCAGTGAGGCCTGTAAATTTTACAGGCAGCACCACTGACTGGTGCTAGCTGAACGGCTCGTGTGCACTGCACGACAAAAAAATAAATAAAAAATAAATAAAAACTAATGGTTAATTTTAAGGTTATTTCAAATTCTAATCTACTAGAAACCTTAATTATGGAAAAACTAGAAAAATACATGTACATTTCGCCATCGAGGAGGCATATTGGCTATAGAATTTACAAAAAGAAAAATTTCCCACCGTTTTGCAAAATGAAAGCTAGAGATTGGTGTCCAATGCATAGCAACAGTGCATGAAATGGGTGCAATGGGAGCATCGATGTCAGAGCGGCTTAGAGAAGGAGAAATTGAACGAGTGCTTGAGAGCTCTAGAGTACTGAGAAAAGTGAAAAATGTGGGTTTTTGGCCGTAATTTTTTTTATTTAACCCTGTTCCGATGTGCGGGTTTTTATAGGCGAATTGGTGCAGTTTCTTAAGACCGCACCGGGCGGTTTCAGATTTGGCGCGTTGTTTTATGATGCACAGGGGTAGTTCCTTAACACCGCATCGAGTTGTTTCAGTTTTGGCACGGTGTTTGATGATGCACTGGGGAAGAAGAGTCAGGAAGCACCGGTGCTTTACAGTAATAGGATGCACTGGGCGTTTGTGTACGGAGCGCACAGTGTCTGGTGTGCCAATTTTTTATGTGACCAGTGCTTTCTCTTGTAGAGCGCATCAGTGATTGAGAGCAGAAAATTGAAAAATGTGGCTTTTTGGCCATAATTTTTCTTTTATTTAACCCTGTTCCGATGCGTGTGTTTTATAGGCACACCGGTGTTGTTTCATATGAACGCACCGGTCCGTTTCTATTTTGGCACACTGTTTTATGATGCACCGGTGCAGAAGAGTTGTGAAGCACCAGTGCGTTACAGTAATAAGATGCACCGGGCAGGTGTGGATGGAGCGCATGGTGTTTGGTGAGCCAATTTTTTTTACATACTGGTGCTTTTTCTTATAGAGTGCATCGATAATTGAGAGCTTTAAAGCACTGAAAAAAGTGAAGAATCTGGTTTTTTTTCCGTAATTTTTTTTATATAACCCTTTTCCAATGCGCGTGGTTTATAGGCGCACTGGTGCTGTTTCTTACAAACGCATTATTCAGTTTCTGTTTTGGCGTGTTGTTTTATGATGCACCGGTGCGGTTTCTTAATACCGCACCAGGCGATTTTGGTTTTGGTGCGGTGTTTTATGATGCACCAACATGGAAGAGTTGTGAAGCACCGGTGCTCTACAATAATACGACGCATCGGACTGGTGTGTATGGAGCACACGGTGTCCAGTGTGCCAATGTTTTATGCACACCAGTTCTTTCTCTTCTAAGGAGCAATGGTGCGATGTTGAATGGTAAGCGCACCGAGAGAAAAACATCCGCAAAACCCTCCGCTCACCAACCTCCTCTAGTAACCTCCACTAGAAACGGATGTATGGGGTATTTTTATAAGGGGTTCCTCAAAAACATCCACTAGAGGGTATTTTCCTTAGAGTGACAGTACCTGGGAGCCAATTTGGCACATGTATTCCATCTTAAGGTGATCTTCTTGGGTTTAATTCTTAGATAAACGTTGTCGCCCACCTCAAATTCTCAAAAATTTCTTTTTTTGGTCAACATATATCTTTTTCTTGTCTTGATCTGCTTTTAAATTCTATCTTATTTTTCTTACCTCACACTCTATTTCTTACAGCATTTCCAGCCCAAGCATCAGTTTGGTTTTTGGACTGCTCTAGTTTATGGGGGTCAGACATTGTCTTCTGTACAATGCTTCAAAAGGACTCATCTTAAGGGATTATTGGTATCCCTTATTGTAGGCGAATTCGACTAGATGCAAATAATCTTCCCACTTTATGGGTTGCTGCATCACATACATGCATAGCTGATTCAGGTGGCTCCAGAGACACACACAGGACAAAGAGGGCTTATGAAATCAAAGTGGCAAAAATGTGGCATACTCAGTGTCAATTTTAATATCTCGTCTTTCTAATTGCTATGGTGCAAATAGTTCATCAAACCAATTTCATATGTGTAAGTTGGAGCCGATAAAAGTTTTTGTGTTGACTCGGTGATGTGGTAGGTTAAGGAGGCATCATTTTCGCAGATTTCGTTGATCGGATTACAACCAGGTCCAGCCAGATTCTGGGTGAAATTTTAGGACATTTAATTTGTCCCCTTCCGCCTAAAATATGAATTTCAAAAAATGTAGGGTAATTTTATTTAATAACAAAAAATATATAAAAAAAGGAGGAGGGTCATGACCCCCACCCCTACATCAACCACATAATAATAAAGTATTAAAATATTGGCGCGGTCGGCAGCCATGATCTCGCCACCCCAAACCATCCAATGGAGATCAAGTATTAATAGGTGGGGCGTGAGTTGTCACCCCCACTGCCCCTCCTCCATTACACTCTATTTTAATATGATGGGAGTTGTGCAGGCCGCTCAATGCGGGTCCGACCCCCCATTACGAGCTATGGTTGGGTGGTAAAAACAAACACGCTCCAGTTTGGGAGGGGGCGGGGTTTGACTGCTCGACCTCCTCCCCACCATTGTGGATATTGATCGTTGCACCAACGGCTTCCTTCGAGAAGTCCGCCCAAAATTTTACATAAAAACTCGGCTTTTCACTAGTGTGCCAGGTGGACCAGGTTGGAGTGGGCACAAAGTTCGAGATTTATTATTATTTTATTTGCATGCAGGTGGAACCATGAGCCAACATGCAGAGGCAGTGGAACCATGATTGAGCCTCATCTCGAGAGGGGCCAAAATTTCCCAGTGTCCAAATTGGAAAAATTTTAACTGGATTTTATACCTCTTGGGCGATACAATTCTGATGGTGGTTTCAGTTTTTGCAACAAAGGTCTCAGTTTTTGGCCATTTTCCAGAATGGGATGATAGTGTTGGATTTTAGCATGTGGACATTCGATTTCTTGTGATTCGACGCCACATTTTCGATGGTGCATTCAGATCCATCGATTGAGCAGCTTATTCTTTAGCTGGAATTAGAGTTGAGGTATATGATGTGTTGTTTCCATGTACTTCATTGACTATTGTTGTAGTATGTTTTGATCTCGTGTCGATTCCTGCTTGATGTATGATGCAGAATATTGATGTTTGATTCATAATATTTATGTTTATTTGATATGGTATGTATTTATCATGGATGGTGATTTATGTTGTGAGCTCCTTTTGTTGCCTTGATGGCGAGATGCTCTTTTTCACCATGTGTGAAGTTGTCATCCTGATAGGAGGCCTATATGAGTGAGAGTTCCCTATAGCGAAATGTCTCATGGAGAGACTTTGCCACTCATATTGAGGGCCCATTTCCTTGTATGACTTTTCAACAACTTCCATGTAGAAAAAAACCATTTACAACACCAAATGAAGCGGCCAACAACATCGAGACATTGAGGCCCGGATATGTATTCCAGACTGGACGAACTCTGTTATTAAACGTTTAGTGTTTTGTTTTTTGATTGTTGACATGTTTTTCTCTTAAGTATATCTACATGTGTGTTCATTAATGCTTTGATAAAATGTAATTCTAACACATCAGACAAAGAAAAAGTTCTTGGTTAAAAGGGTGGCAAAAATTTACCTAGATCAAGTGGTATGAGAGTGGTCTTCTTGCTGATGTGGACTGCAAGCGTGAACCATTGAATGTGCAAAAATGGAGAATGTCAAAGACATGTACGAGGCCATGCTGAGGATGTCTGAAAGCATGGACATTTTGTATGAAGCTTATAAGAAATAAGCCGCAGACAACGCTGAGTTGAAAACACTTATACAACAGGAGAAGGAGGACAAGCATCGATTGCAGCTTCAATTGCAAACCACGACAAAGGCACTGGAAGAATTGAAGTGCAATGACCAAAGTCTTCAAGTAGAACATGATGCATTGAAAACACTCGTACAGGAAGAGAAGGAGGAGAAACAACGATTGCAGCTTGAGTTGCAAGCCATGATAGAGGCATTGGAAGGATTGAAGCGCAACAACGAAAGTCTTCAAACAAATCATGGTGCATTAAATACACTCCTATGAGAAGATGAGGAGCAGAAGCAGCAATAGAGGGCTTAGAGGAAATGAAGCGCAATGAAGGCTTAGAGAAGCCCTCTTCACCTGTTTCAAAATCAACAACCGAGGTAAACAGTTGTGATCATTCTTCAATTTCATCTTCACATGCTATTATTTCTGTTGGAAATGTGGAGATCCCCATTACAAGAACTGGCATGAGACTCCTTACCAAGATGGGCTACAAAGGAGGAGGACTTGGCATTCATGGCCAAGGCGTAACTCATCCATTGGAGGTTGTGTAAATACGCAGGTTTGGGATACAATGAAGGAGAATGTTCAAAGGTGTTAGAAGCCTCCACAAAATTGTGGAAATTGTCAAGGAGAGACAATGACGGGAATATTTCACCATCATCTTATGACATCACATATTGCAAAGAGAAAGCTGAGGAAATATCTCATCGCTGTAATGATATCAAAGGCAAACATACATTGTTGAACTCATTAGGAGAAAGGATTGATGGGAACACTTCACCACCACCCCATGGAAGTGCATGTTGCAGTGAAAGAGTTGAGGCGAGATATCATCACCATGATCGCACCAGAGACCACCAAGAAAGGTATAATAAGTCTCGATATTCTCAAGTTCATTTTTATTATAAGAATGTTTCTAATCATGAACGTAAATCATGGCATAAGAAAACTTTCTGTTTTTGTGGTTTACATAACCATGTCATTGCTGAGTGTTGGAAAAGAATGGAAGCACAAAGGAGGATGAGGCATGAAAATCCTTTTCCATAGTAGGGAAAGAAACTGGTTAAGCAGATCTAGAGAAAGAAAACCTTTTTCAACCATTGCAAAAAAAGTGGTCATAAAAAATCCACTGGTTCAAGGCTCCGTCCATAGTAGCACCTTAAGGACGAAGCGTTAGTGCATGAACTAGTTGAAATGATTTTTCGACAAGCAAGTGTGCCACAAGGAGATGACCCATTCACTTTGATAAGTGAGGGATTGTTTTTCTAGATGTGGTAGTGTGTCATGGCCTCCTTTGTAAATCATGTGTTGCATTTCTTTATGTAAAAGTGATGATGATTTTTTCCATCACTTGTTAAGAAACAATTATGTTTTTTACCTTATGTTGATAGCAGGGGTATTATTGATTCCATTTTGATGTAATCTTGACCACCGAGTATGTGATATAAACTCATGGAAAGTATGGAAATGTTTGGGTCAGATTTAGTCATATTTGAGCATGTAATTTGCAAGATATTGTACTACACATTTGTAGAGGATGCAAGTGTCGGTTCATCGCTTATGGCTCTGAAGGACAGAGGTGAACGAGAAGGAAGGGTGACCTTTTTCAGGACACTTGTGGTGTAGACATTGTACACAATAGTTGTCGATTATTATTGATGCTTTTGGAGGACTGAAAGCTCCTCAGTAGGGAGGAATGATCCAAGTGGCTCTAGAGATACACATAGGACAAAGAGGACTTATGAAAGCTCAAAAATCAAAGTGGAAGAAATGTGGCAAACTCAGTGTCAAGTTGAATATCTCGCCGTTTTGATCGCAATGGTGTGAATGGTTCATTAAACCGAGTTCATATGAGCTTTTCAGATTGTTTGGGTCGACTGGGTGATGTGGCAGGTTAAGGAGGCAACATTTTTGCAGATTTCATTGACCGGATTCTGACCAGCTCCAGCCAGATTCCGGGTGAAATTGTGGTATGTTTAATTTTTCCCCTTCAGCCTAAAACCAAATTTCAGAAAATGGAGGGTTTGTTTATTTAATAACAAAAATGAAAAAAAAAGGGGGCAGATTATGACCCTATCCCCTACCTCAACCACATAACAATACAGTATTAAAATATTGGTGGGGTCAGTGACCATGACCCCGCCACCCTAATTCGATGGAAATCAAGTATTAATATGGCGAGAGTTGGGCGGGCCACTCGATATCCAATGGAGATCAAGTATTAATATGGCGAGAGTTGGGCAGGCCACTCGATGTGGGTCCGTCCCCCCATTACAAGCTACGGTTGGGTGGTAAAAAGAAATGTGTGCCAGTTTGGGAGGCGGCGGGGTTTGACCTCTCGACCTCCTCCCCACCAATTTGAATCTTAACTGTTGTGCCAACGACTTCCTTTGGGAAGTCCGCCCAGAATTTTACATAAAAAATCGACTTTTCACTAGTGCACCAAGCAGACTAGGTTGGAGTGGGCATGAAGTTCGAGATTTATTATTATTTTATTTGCATGCAGGTGGAACCATGAGACAACATGCAGAGGTAGTGGAACCATGATTGAGCCTCATTTCCAGAGGGGCCAAAATTTCCCACTGTCCAAATTAGACAAATTTTATATGGAATCTATACCTCTCGGTGGCACAAATCTGATGGTGGTGTTAGTTTCTGCAATAGAGATCTTGATTTTTCAGCCATTTTCCAGAATGGGATGACAGTGTCGGATTTCTGCATGTGGATAGTCGATTTCTTGTCATTCGATGCCACATTCTTGATGGTGCATTCAGATCCAGTGATTGAGCAGCCTATTATTTAGCCAACATTAGAGTTGAGAATATGACGTGTTGTTTCCATGTACTTCATTGATTATTGTTGTAGGATGTTTTGATGTCATGTCAATTCCTGCTTGATGTATGATGCAGAATCTTGATGTTTATTTGTTGTTGTGGATTCTTGCTTGACGCTTGATGCAGAATATTTATGTTTATGCAATGTGGTATTTATTTATCATGGATGGTGATTTAAGTTGTGAGATCCCTTTGCTGCCTTGATGGCGGGATATTGTTTGTCACCATGTGTGAAGTTTTCATGCTGATAGGAGGTCTGTATGAGTGAGATTTCCCTGTAGAGGAATGTCTCATGGAGAGACTTTGCCACTCATGTTGAGGGCACATTTCCTTGTATGACAATTCAACAACATCCATGTAAACCATAACCATTTACAACACCAAATGAAGCACCCAACACCATCGAGACACCGAGGCCCAAAGACGTAGTCCACACTTGATGAAATCCATTATTAAACATCTTGTGTTTCATTGTGTGATTGTTGACATGTTTTCCTCTTAATTATATCTACATGTGTGTTCATTAATGCTTTGATAAAATGTAATTCTAACATATCAGGTGAAGCAAAAGGTCTTGGTTAAAAGGGTAGCAAAAATTTACTCGGATCACTAGCATATCTTCTAATATTTGATTCATTCGTTTAGTTAGTCCATCCATTAACTGGATATGTGTTCCCAAAATAGTGAATAGTGCCTTCCGGAAAGCTGAGGTGAACTTCACATCTTGATCTGAGATGACTACTCTCGTAATGCCATGCAGTCCAAATATTTCCTTCATAAAAATGTCAACAATTTGTACGGTCTTGTAAGTTGACTGGACTGGTTTGAAATGATCTTCCTTGTTGAGTCTATCCACCACCTCCATAATTGAATCATTGTGTCTCTTGCTTCTCGGTAAGTCAATGATAAAATAAAGTGAAATGACTTCCCATTTCCATTCCAGTAGAGGAATAGGCTGAACCAATCCTGTTGGATGTTGTACTCCACCTTGAATTGCTGACACTACAAACATTTGGTCAATTATTTAGCAATTTCTTTACGCATTCCAGGCGAGAAATAATCCTTTCCAATACTATTAGCATCTTTTGATATTCGGGATGTGCAACATAGGAACATTGATGATATTAATAAAAAATTAGGTCCTTCAAGCTCATTTGATTTGGAATACATATCTTCCCTCGAAACATCAAAAGATGTTGATCATTAATTCCATAATATGATTGATTTTCCTTGTTTTTTTGCCTCTTTTACTTGCTGCCATAAGAACTAATACTCAAGGTCTCTCTTTGCTGCCCCCATTATTTTCCCTTGGAACTTAAATTATTCTTGATTAAAGTAAAGTTCATAGATGCAATGTAGTTTCCTACTTAAAGCATCAACTACATGGTTCTCTATACCTTTTACATGTTGAATGTCAAAATTGAATTCACTTAGGAACACATTCCATATTTCTTGGCGAGCATTCAAATCAGATTGTTTAAAGTAGCTAGTCAAGCTACTATGGTCGGTTCCTAGCACAAACATTTTCCCCAACAAGTAATGTCTCCAAATTCAAAGATCATGTACTACCATAGTCAACGCTAAATCATAAGAATATTACCACTACTCATGGTCCTTTAGCTTCCTAGATTCATACACTATTACCTTGCCATCTTGTTTCAATACCGCTCCCACCCCTTCCTTACAAGCATCAGTGTAGACTTCAAACTCTCTACTTGGGTCAGCCACTTTCAATATAGGGACAGTAGTTAATAGTTATTTTAACAATTCAAAGCTGGCTTGACATTCATTAGTCCACTTAAAAACTCACCCCTTCCACTGCAAGGAAGTAATGGGAAAGGCTATCTTAGAGAAGCCTTCAATGAATCGCCAGTAGTAACTAGCTAAGCCCATGAAAGAACATATTTCTGTGACATTTCTGGGAACTCTCCATTCCATAATTGTTTTGATCTTTTCGGAATCTACCGAGATCCCTTCAGTAGATATTACATGGCCCAAATATTGGATTTGTTCTTCGTAAAAATCACATTTCCTAAATTTGGTGTAGAGCCAATGTTCCTGCAACATTTTTAGCACCAAGCATAAATGTTATTTGTGTTCCTCCACATTTTTAGAGTAGATTAGTATATCATCAATGAATATTAAAATAAATTTATCCAAAAATTGAGTGGAAGATTGCATGCATCAGACTCATGAAATTTGTTGGTGCATTGGTTAATCCAAATGGTAACACCACAAATTCATAATATCTGTATCTGGTACAAAAGGCTGTTTCGGATATCTCCTCATCCTTAATCTGTATCTGGTGATATCCAGATCTCAGGTTAATCTTTGAAAATATAGTTGCTCCTTTTACCTATTCAAAAATATCGTCTATATGTGGAAATGGATATTTTTTTTGATAGCCAGCTTATTAAGTTGTCGGTAATCCATGCACATCCGCATCATACCATACTTGTTTTTAACGAACAACACCAGTGCTCCGCAAGGGGACACACTTGGTCAAATATACCCTTTTTCCAATAGTTCTTACAACTGCATTTTTAACTCTTTCAGCTCAGGCACACTCATTCTATATGGTGTTCGTGACACAGGTGCTGCTTCAGGTATTAAATCTATAATAAAGTCAATATCTCGTTTTGGGGGTAATCCTGGAATATTTTCAGGAAACACATCCATAAAATCTTGAACAATTGGAATATTTTAAAACGTAAGGGTCTTGTATTTAGTGTTCATAAACCCCACTTGAATAGTGTAAAGTTGACACCCTTTTATAATGAATTTACCCAACTAGGATGCAGTGATGTGGTGAAATTGAAGTGGTTTCTTAATTCCTTGTAATTCTTGACGAGTACCATATTTTTCCTTAAAATGGATTATTTTCTCCTTGCAATCTACTAGTGACCAATTTCTTTTCAACTAGTCCATTCCCAACAAAACATCGTAGGAACCCAAAGGTAGAATATTCAGTTCCACAATTATATGTTGTCTTCCTATTTCTAGGATACAATTTGGGATTTTAGCATTAACTCTTCTCTTTGCTCTAGTAGCCAATTGCACCAACCAGGGACTTTTAAATCTCTCACTTTGCAGTTTATAGTTTTCAAATACATGGGGATTTATATAACTTAAGATGGCACTAGGATCAACCAAAACGGAAACATGTTGTGAATATAACTTACCTTCCAGTTCTATCATAGTTGGTTGGAAATCCACTTGCCGGTCTTCTAGTGCAACATTGATCCTCGGTATGTTTTGTGCAACATCCCCTACTGTAGATGCCTCTTGCAGATTGGTTGTAACTTCATTCCTTCCATGGTGAGGGAAGCTCTTAAAGTAATGTGCCTCACCACATCCCCAACATTGCAGCGGTGGTTTCTAGATCTTTCAGTGGTTTGGCCTGCTAGATGCTTTAGTAAGCCGTTCATCAACTAGCCATTTGGGATTTTGTTGAATTTTCCCAAATTGTCTATTTGATGGATTCCTTGTAGAAATTTTATAATTTTCTAGTCCACTACTTTTAAAATTCAAGGTACCCTTTTCCCATTTCTTTGGTGGCCAACTTCTGCCAACTTCACCTTTCACTTTGGATTGCTGATAGCACATTCGTGCGTTTTGAATCACCTCATCCATAGTCTTTGGATTCACACATTTTATCCTCTCCTTCATGTGAGCAGGTAGGCTACTCAAGAATCGTTGAACCTTTGTTTTTTCATCTCTCAAATATGTTACATACCTTATTAGGGAGGTAAATTTAGTGATGAACTTGTCCATAGGTAGTTGACCCAACCTTAAGTCATGAAATTCTTGAGATTTTTCGTCATAAAATCACTATGCTAGGTACTTGTCCTTAAAATACTGCTAGAACTCATCCCATGTCACATTCTGGTCTTCAATTCCCCGCACATTTTTCACCTCCTCCCACAATGTATCTTTTTCCTGAAATTGATTAATAGCTAAGCGAGCTTTGAGATTGCTGCTATATTAATAAACTTGAAAATATTTTTTCATATTAATTATCCATGCTTCTGCCACTTACTTTGCCTCTCCATCGAAGGTATGAGGTTTAATTTTCCGAAATTCACCTTGTAACTCCACCTTTTTTTTTTTCATCTCTTGTTGTTTTGAAGCATTTCTAGAGTCTTCTTCATTTTAAGTTCTATTTTTGTTACTTCGCTGAGTATGAATCCCTTCTGGATTATCATTAACTTGATGTTGCTGCTCACTACCTTCATGGGTGTTCCTCTCCGGGCTAGGCTATGCTACTCGATGATTCTTCTTATCTGGGAGGTTTTTAAGAATTTTCTGTTGTTCCCACATTAATCTTTCATTGTTGCTTATCACTTGAGTCATTTATGTCTGGATTTTATTGCACTATATCTATCAATATGTTTTTCTAACGTTTCTTTTCCTCTAGTAACCTACTAGTTTGTTGGTGTTGATCCATGCTCAATTGCGCCCACATCTCTGGGTTAATTTTTGGAGTAGGAAGGGAATGGGCTTCCCCTGTAGTTCTCAGTGTCTGATTACTAGATCCCCTCCCAATCGAAACTTAACAATAATTCCTGTCATGGTGCACAAAATTAACAAAATTGAAAACACCCAAAGTTATTCAATTGGCCCAATCTGGCCCAACGTGGAAACCATTCTCTGATACCACTATCACCTCTATCAAATACTTACCAAAAATAAAAAATAAAAAAATTACTACACTCCATAAGATTATCACATTTAATATATTACATGTGTCAACTATATCATCATGATTAATACATTACACTTATGTCATCTATTCCTTTATGTGAGCGGTACTTAGAAATTCATATGGTATTTATTCCTACCTTTCTATTGCAATCAACATTACATAAATTAGAACAATGATCTATGATACATTACAACTTTATAGATTGGAAAATTATTCACACATTCACATGTGTATTCACGATTTGGGTTCTATGATTAATTTTATTATTTTTGAGATCTCTTCATGGCGAAGGTCCGACCCAGCCGGTTTCTTGGCAACTGTCATCCACTATTAATTTGTTGGAGGTATGCTATCCATCGATCTGGTAAAACTAGATTAGATGGTGGAGGATTAGGCGGGTGGGTTTAGGGTAACTACCCGACCCAAACACCGAAAAATGAGCCCATTCACTCTTTGCTATGTTGTGGCTTTTCTCTAAAAATTATCTTGCCCTCCAAAGTCCTTTCTCCTGTAGCTAAGGTGTTCTTCTCTCAACAGTGAACGATGATTTTCTGGTGGTTCTGCTTAATCTTGGGTAAAAAAATTTTGCCGGGAATTCTGGTTTGCATTTGCATAACTGATACATTAATCTTGCAACATTGTTTTAGATCTATTTTACATATTTTCTTCTTGTTATTTCTCTAAAAGTACTCTCAGGTACAGGCAAGTAACATTTCAAATCCTTTGTTGTTATATTTTATTTTCTCAGATTAATTACATCTGCAAGGGAAGTCTCTTTTAATTCCCTGCGTTTTTGGATAAACCTTGTCTAGAATGGTAACCCTGTTGTGGCCGAGGGTTTCTTGTCCAGCCAAAATTTTATCTCCCCTTCCTTCGAACAAGTTGAAGGGTGTAGCCTTCGCAACACGCTGAGTACGAAGGCTTCAGGTAATGGCGTGGTTTCTCATTTTAACCCATATTATTCCAATAAATATTATAAGAGCTTCTCTTTTTATTTAAATTTACTCACAGTATTTTGTTTTTTTAATTTTTTTTACAAGTTATTGCCAAGTGCTAGGGTCCTGGCAGAATGGGGTGTTAGGGTCCTATAAATATAGGATTCATAATTTTGAATTGAATAATGACATTATTGTAAAATATATACATACCTTGCTTTCTGCAAGTTGTTTTCCCATATTAAAAAAAAAAAAGGAAAAAAAAAATATAAAATAAAATAAAAAAGAGGGTAAGAAAGTCCTAAAAGAAAGATCAAAGGACTTAAAAAATATAGACCCCAAAAGAAGAAGATGAAAATAAAACATGAAAGTGTGCAAGTCCAAATGCCACTACTTTTTACTTTTTGCAAATGATTATGGAAGAGTGTCAATAAATGCCATAATCCATGATGAGTTAAACTTTTTAAACTTGACTTGTCATCTCTTCAATTTCCATGTTTTAGATAGTGAATAAAGTTTTGTCAGATAGTTTAATCCTGACTACTCAGTGAATAAGTAGAGAATAATGAGGAGCTCATCAGTTTAATCTGAGCCCTCGGATGAAATAAGGTATAATTAGATAGTTTGATGCTTTCAAAAGAATAAAATGTTTCAAGGTAGCAAGCTTAAATGCCCCTGCTAAAAAGAAGAAAATTTGTTAGAGTAATGTTGGGTAGGTAGAAAGAAGTGGGAAAAAGCATGTAATATTCAACACTGGGCAAAAATCACTAATTTCCCTTCCCCTATAAGTATTCAATATTCTATACTTCCAATCAAAGAGGCTCAGATCTTTTCTCTGACTTTTGTTGGGACCGGACCCAAGGCTTGATGATTGGATAGTAGAAAATGTTGAATTCTTATGATAAAATCCCCTTTACCATTATTTATCCCTCATTCATACATTTAAGAAATCTTCATAAGTAAATAATCCTTCTTACTTAATGAAACCTAAAATCCCATTTAATTAACTTCCTTCATTCATAAAAAAAACAAAAACCCTAAAAAAACACTCTATCCTAAATAAATTGGTGAAATAATGAAATAATAAGCTTTGCTTTTTATTTATTCACTCTACTTGGTCATTTAGTGCATTTTTGTGTATTCCATCTTCCCTTGTCATATTACCGTTTAACTTGTCCTATCAATTCCCTAAAAATACCTAATCCTACCTATGTAATTCCCTTTATCTAAAATACCCCCTAAAACCCACTATTATAAAGTTTTTGGACCAAAGTTATTATCCACATGTTAAATTAAAAATCCAAATAATACTCCCTTTGGTCTAAAACTAACCTTAATTTAAAACCCCGCCCCCTATGGTTATTAGACCCTTCAACAAGTCTAAAAATTGTATAATAAAATAAATAATCAAAATGTGGCTTTCCACGCATATCCTATGTATTTCGAAAACGCAAAAATATTGCCCCGCCCATCACATTTTTATCCTAAGTGCCTTGGAAAAACACTTGCCAACCTTTTCTACACTTCATCTTTTAACCCAAGGTGCTATAGCGATTAATATTAAGGTTTATTTTCATTTGAAATTAAACCTTCCCTTGATACCCTATCTCTGCTATGTAAAGCCCCTACCTTTACATAGGCTAAACCATAGTTAAACATGCAACCCCACCTGATGTACTTCTGCCCTTATATATTAAATTCTTTTATAGATATAAATACCATTATTTAACCCTTTTTACCCATATGTATTCCCGACTTTGCGTATATAAAACCTTTGATAAATTTCACATCCATAAAGCTTTTTTAAACCATGTTTTAACTGCGAGCGCCCATGTAAAGCCTGACCCCACCTTTGCTTTTCTGCACCTTCCAAAAGAGATCCCAACCGTTCGCTCTCATACTCCAAATCCGACAACCCTTAAATGATATTGCGCTCACAAACTAATTGTCCGCCCAAAGCCCAAATGGACGCGAAATAAGTTGTTTCGCCATTTCTGCCTCCTACGACGTGGCATCCTCTCATAGGATCGTGTTCGTTTCACTAAAAACAGCTTAACGCCTGAGCTCAATGCGAAAAATGCTGCCGGTTTCACATTTCAAAATAAAAACCACTCCCGCAATTTGATAAGACCTGCATTTAATGCATCTATGATAATTAAATATCAAAGTTTAAGACATTTATTATACCATTTCTAATGTTTATTTACGTATTTCGGACTATAAAAAACTTTTGCTCAGCTATGTGAGAACCCTTTACTCAAAATTGTCGACTTATACTTGGAGAAAATCAAAATTTGACCATAGATTCCCCATGAAAGATTAGTAAAGCCATTCGCTGCATCAACAATCTGGACCAGTCCTCAGATTAAACCAAATATCTTCTCAAGAACCCTTCAAGCAACAAAATACCTACGTTTAAAGGTATTTCTCGACAAATTAAAACCTGAAATTTCAAGGTTAGACCATGAATGATTAAACCAAGCCTGTAATTAAGGGTTTTTTCTAAACCAATTTGCCTAAAAAATCTCCAAAAAGATGCCAAACCCCGGCCAATTTTTCCCAGAAAATTCCGAGTAAAAAAAAAACACTTTTTAAGCCAAATTCTTCAATTTGTGACCTCTAAAGACCAAATTAAAAATATAGAAAAGGACTTAAAGCCTAAAAATACCCTAAAAAACCCTTTTGCAATCAAATCTATTCAGGAAACCCTTGTTTTCTGTCTTATCCCAGTTTACATCCTCTGACAAAGAGAATCAACTCCTGAAAAGAGTTTAATATTGTAGTAGTTATTCCAAAATGACCAAAAATCAGATCACAGCTAAACCTCGAGGTTCTAAACCAGTCGAGCCTGGAGGATCCAAACCTCCTAAATCTGTAATACCTAAAGTGGTTAAATCTACTCCATTCTTCACTGCTAAATCCACTGATTCAGTAAATCCCCTCCAGCCACCTATAGTTGTTGAAGAAACACTTCCATTGACTGATATGGACTACAATATTATTGATCCAGTGGTAGAATTCAACCTTTTAGAAATACATGATTGGCGCCATGATAAATACTTGGACAAAGATGAAATGCCCATTTGGGAGACTCATTTTCCCAAATATGTAGTTCCATTGACCCACCCAGGACAAGACCTTGTTAGATTATTTCAGAAACATTATGAACCAAACCAAAGGGCCATTGTCCTTTTTTCCATCACAACAAAGTCCATAAATCAAATGCTGCAATTACAGTCTGATCCTCAATTAGTCCCCCTATCTATAGAATTTTTGACCCAGTTGTACTTAGGCCTGGATTTCCCAAAGAAGTTTATGATATTTCAAAATTTTTTTCCTTTCCATGTTGACATTCCCAAGTTGAACCCTCCTTATTCCACTGCCAAATTTCCTAAAGGGTCTAGGCATATTATTTCAATGTTATCTTTTATACTGGGATACTTTATAGATGGATTCACTGATGAATCCATTCTTGGCTTTCTATCCACCTTATCTCCAGGCCAACCTCCAACATTCATCATCAGCTGACCAAACTAACTATTGAAGGGGTTTTCAAATACTCTTCCTACTTGTTTGACTTATTTTTATTCTTCCAAGATGATAATTTTCCAATTTCATTGCAAAAGATGGACTTAGAGGGAAAGCCTCTGTCCATTGTCTTATGGAAATCCTTGCTCAGGAAAGAGAATAGTGAGTTCACTTATACAAATTTTTCAAACCTTTTCCTCCATCCAGCAATGAATATTTTGTACAAAGCAGAGCAGCCCAGAGTCAATGAAGAGATGAAAAGAATCTTGCAACTATCAGAAGAAAATAAAATTGGAGACTATTTTCTTTATGAGAAGCATACAAAGATAAGAATTTTTGGATCCAACTTATTTCCTTATAAGTTGCCAAAATATATGAGGATGAGAATTTTTGCATTGGAGTATTTAAGACGAATACTCAATTCTGACTCTATCAATTTCTTAGCTGCAAGGAAAAAGACTCAATTCAAGCTAAAGAGTCAGATTGGTCCTTTCATCATAAATAACAGAGAGGTAGAAAAAGAAATCTCAAAGAGACTAGTAGAGTTCAAATTTCAAGAAATTTTTCCATGGAACTATGATCCTCAAGGGATCCTGAGCAATTTAAGGGTAAAATGTAAACTAACACCCTTCATACATGAGCCCAAGCCAGAGATTGAGGAGTTTTCCAATCAAGAGGAATGGGTAGAGAACACATTGATAGATACAGTTACTAATACAGAGATAGTAGGAAAAATGGTTACAACACAAGCCCTTGAAGTTTTAAAGCAGCCAAAAATTTCAGCCAAAAGAAGTAGAGAAGAAGGAGTATACACAACAGAAACAACTATAAAAAAAAAATTCAAACTGATTTATAATAAAAGGCTTAAATTCATTTCAATTTGGAAAGAAAAGATAATTGACATTGAAGATACAAATGAGCCAGAGGTAAATAATGATGAATCTACAGGGATAATCAATGAAACTCTTGCAGAGATTGATAAAGAGAAAACTACAGGTAAAAATGATACTCAAATGATTGAAAAGCCATAGAATATGGAGGCCTCTTCCTCACAGACAACTAAGGAAAAAGACTTAGATATCAAGGAAAAATATAAGCAGATAAAGCAAAAGAATGAGGAAATTAAATCAGAGATATATTCTCAATTCCTCAAGAAAAAACCTAGGAATCAAAATAGGCTACTGACAGCCTTTGATTATTCTACAAACAAAAGTCAAGATCCCTGTGATAAGCTGATGAGTGAAGTACTCCCTTCTTGTCATTGTTTTATTTTCTGAGTTTCATGCAATTCATTATATGCTTGTTCTATTTGAATGTGCAACTAGGAATATTACTACAGGTTAGTGTAGTGCTACCTGTTTTTAACTAGTTACCATTTTAATGTTTTCTGCTGATTTCTGGTGTTAGGAATTCTTAATTTCTCCTACTCCCGTTTGACCCCTGCCTCCTTCTTCCATTTTCTGGATCAAAGGACCCTTCATTTCCCTTTATCCTGATCATACCATTTCACCAAAAAAACACTTTCCCAAATCTCTGAGGGTTATCTATCTTTCCCTGAATACATTTGTACCTTTTTGGCCTTGACTTCTAGTGCTTCTAGCTAGATTTAGACTCCATAACCCAATGGAGAAGTTTATTTCTCTCTATTTTACCTCTAAGTTATTTTTTCCCACCAAAACCTTCAAAAACAAAACCAATTGTTCTATCATAACTAGCCTAAAAACATAAATAAAAAACAAAGATAAATTTTAAAGAGAGATCCCTCTCTGGATTCTAGGAAGCCTAGATCCTAGAATTTGAAGTATGTTTGTGGTTACCTCTAGTGTTATTAGACTAAAAACTCAAATCCCACAACTTAAGAAATTACTAGAGTGATAACATACTGGCAACTCCGTTGGGGAACTAACCAATCTCCAGTCTTAAAAGAAGATCTTTCATTAATCTTTTTAATTTAAGATTGTTTTTATAGGTTGTGGGTATTCAAAATAGTCATTCTGGCTTCTAGGAAAACCTACTATACCAGGTCTAACCCGGATCCTAAGCCTGCAGTTATAGTAGATAACCTAGATCAGATTGGCAAAAAGAAAAAAAAATTGTCAATTTAGAAACTGAAGTACCATTAAGAAAAGCCAATTCTTTACCCAACGAGTTAGTGAGTTTAAATGATATTGATTTTGATCTTAATTTTGAATATTCATTGTTTAAAACTAAATCTGAAACTGATTTGAAAATTACTGTTATAGATCATGTTTTCCTTTCATTTTGGAATGCAAAACAGAAAAATATTTTAGTAGGAACTATGTCAAATAAATATGAATATGAAAATACAATTGAAAATATTAATGTTTCATTGATTAAAGATATTAATGAAGCTATTGAATTAGGTCATTTGTTGTCTTACATAAAACCTCTAGTTTCTCAATTGCATAGAACAATAATACCAACAACAGATTCATCTTTATATGATGTCACTTCATTTATAGATATTTCTGCAAGTTCATCTATAGACCATTTCATTCCTAAGTTGCCTTTGCAGCCTAGGATATTATTTCCTTCATCCACTCAGTCCACTGCATCCACTACTTTCCATTCATATTTTATAAGCACCACATCTTTATTTCCCAGCAATTCCATTTACATACCAACTTCATTTCCCAGCTCTTCAACTACAATTCTTAGTTCATCAGCTACCAAATCCAGCACTATCCCTATCATTACTGTTATACCTCCCAGCTCAGCAAAGCTTCAAGCCATGGCTGCTAGGTATGCTCTCCTTGTCTTACCCCAAAACCTCCATGACATGCCTCAAGATTACCAAAAAAATGTACCACTGTTTGATGGCATTTCATAATATACTGCTCAACAACATGTAACTAAAATGACAGATTACTGTGAAATTTATGAAATTGATGAGTCAGATGTCCAGATGAGGTTATTTGCCCAAAATTTGACAGGAGAAGTTAAAAAATGGTTCAAAAATTTAGCTGTTGGTAATGTAGCTAATTTAGCTGTATTTCATAGAATATTTTTAAATAAATGGGAAAGGAAAAAGAACCCCCTTCAAATTTTTTCTGAGTTTGATGCTTTGAAAATATCTCTTACTGAGTCTGTCCAAGACTATTGCACTAGGTATAACAGTGTCTATAATTATATTCCTGCAGCTCTTAAACCTACACCTTACTCTATTTTTCTCAAATTCCTTGATGGATTTGATATAGATATGACCTATCAATTGAGAGAAAGAGATGCCCAAACCTTATAACAAATGCAATTAGATGCTGTCAATGTAGAAATCAACATTTTAGCTAGGAAGGCCAAACTTAGGAATGAAAGAAGAGTTACAATTAAAGAAGAAAGTTCAAACTCAGATGTTAAATTGGATTTATTTGCTAAAAATTTAGACAGGGTGGTATAAAGATTAGATAATATAGATAGAAACCCTCAATGGGATAATCAACCTCAGATTAGAAATCCCAATTTCAGAAAAATAATAACCCTGGAAAAGCTAAAGAAGCCGCTCCAGACCAAAACATTAGGCCCCCATTTCAGGAGAACTATGCTGAAAGTTCTCAAAATAATGATGAAGATGAGGATGACATCAATAATCTAATGGGAATAGATGAAAACAACACCATTTTCCTCACTTAGGAATATCTGGAACTATTTGAGCTTCAACAACTCAAATTAAACTCCAGTGAATCCTTTGACTACAAATAGGGTTATGACTTTACCATAAATGAAATACACAGTCAGTATAACCTTAGACATAAGAAAAAAAATGAGTCTTCTACAAAAAGCAATTCCCAAAATCAAAACAAGGAAAATGTAGAAGCCCCAAAAACAAAAGTTTTTCAAATTCTCCCAAGGGAAAATAAGCAAAATTCCAATCCTTCCAGTCCTAAAAAACCAACAAGTCCCAATATTGTTGATATTAATTATGAAGTAGCTCAATCTTCCAAAGATACAAAAAAAGCTAATATTGATAAAGCTTCTAATTCAGTAAAAACAACAAATTCTGATCCTAAAAAGGTTCCTGCTGATCCTAAATCAGCAAATCCTAGAACAGATAATCCCAAAACACTTGCTGATAATTGTAAGTCTGATAAAACTTCTACTGCCACACAAACAGTCCCTGAAAAGAAAATTAAAAGCAGCAAAAATCAAGAAACTCAGACAGGGAATGTCAAGACAATTGAAAATAGAAATACAGCTATTGAAAATCAAGAAAAACCAACTCAAATTACAGTTGCTAAAGATGAATTAGTTCAAATTAGTAAATCTCAACCCTCATTCAATATTCAGTCTAAAATTTCTAAGTTAAAAATACCTATTCCTTTAACAGAATTGGTTAAAAATGACTTATACAAATCAACTATAACTGAAACTTTGAATATGAATGATGGTGAAGATGCCATTAATTTGAATGATGATCAACTAAAGTTGATTTTCGGCCCTGATGTAAATGGAAAGCATTCAGATGGATCAACCCCTCCTTTCTATTTTAGTCTTACCATCCATGATTAGATTTTACACAACGCTATGTTACATTCAGGAGCTTGCCATAAATTAATGCCCAAAGCCACCATTATGGAAACTCTTAATCTAGAAATAACCAGGCCTTACAAAGATTTCTTTTCATTTGATTCTAGCAAAGTTTAGTGCTTAGGATTAATTCAAGACTTATGTGTGAATTTAGTTCAGTACCCTGGTAAGAGTATGGTAATGGAAATTGTAGTAGCTGACATCCCATCAAAGTATGGTATGCTTCTTTCTCGCTCATGGGGAGAAACGTTGTGGGGATCTCTACAATTGGACATGAGCTATGCTACTATATCAGTGTTTGGTCAACCCAAAAAGCTAGATAGGGAAACATTAATGAAATTCATGGTCAGTAGTGCTGAGAGATCCATAAATTACCCTATTTATTCTACACCAACTGACCTTGACTCTTTTATTTTATGTAACTCTGATAATAATGAAATCCACACTGAACTGATTGACAAAAAGCCAAAACCAAACAATGACAACATATTTCATGAATCCCTTTGGAACTTAGAATTTGATGGCTCTGTAAACCAATCAGGAGTAGGAGCAAGAGTATGGATTACATATATGGAAAAAAATTATTTAGAAGGACATGCCTTCAGACTCAACTTCAAATGTACCAACAACATGGCAGAGTATGAAGCACTCATTCTAGGCCTCCAGATCATCAGAAACTTAGGAGGAAAAATAATACTAATCATGGGAGATTCATAATTGATCATTAAGCAAATAAATTGAGATTGTTTTGTTTATAATCCTAGACTAGCCAGATACAGAGATACAACAATTGATTTAACTGATGATTTATTGGAATGCAAGTTTTCTTCTATACCCAGAAAATAAAACATTCAAGCACATTGTCTAGCAACTTTTTCTAGTACTTGTAACTTACCATTCCAACCAACTCATAGGTATACTGCTGAGGTTAAACATAGACCAATTATCCCTGATAAGCTCAATTATTGGTAGATTTTCTCTCAGGATGAACAGATTTACCATTTTTTAAATAATGAGGAAGAATTTCAAAATTGTAAAATAGATACAGACTGTAATATAGATTTAGATTTTAATTGTGAAATAGATAACATAGATGTACATAAATTTAACAAACCCACTATATTTACTCAATTTGACATATATAACTTAGAAAAGGTAGATATTGAGGAAATAATTGAAGAAGAAATTGACATGTTAGATCTAAAAGATAATTTTTTGCCTAAAGGTTTAACTCCTTTGGAAGGCATTTTTGATTCCAATGATGTGCCTAAAAAGCTAAAAATGGAACCAGTTAGGTCTGACATTGAGGAATGTAACATTGGGACAAAATTAAAACCAAAAATGATTAAACTGTCTAAATATTTCACTCCACAAGAAAAGGAACAATACATTGATCTTTTAAAGGAATATCAATATGTGTTTGCTTGGAGTTATGAAGATCTTAAAGCTTATGACACAAACATAATTCAACACAAAATTCCCATAAAAGATGATAAAAAACCATTCAAACAAAAACTGAGGAGAATTAATCATGTTCTATTACCTTTGATAGAAAAGGAGGTAAAACACATGTATGATGCTCAGATTATTGCACCAATCAGATATTCTGATTGGGTTTCAAACCTAGTACCAACAAGAAATAAAACAGGTGAAATTAGATTATGTGTCGAGTTTAGAAATCTTAACAAAGTGTCTTTAAAGGATAGTTACCCTCTAAAAAAGATGGATCATATATTACAAAGGGTAGTTGGTTCCTCTAGAATTTCTTTGTTAGATGGTTTTTCAGGATACAACCAGATCCTAGTCCAAAAGGAAGATTAGGCTAAAACATCTTTCACCACTCCTTGGGGCACTTTCATGTATGTGAAAATGCGCTTTGGTCTGATGAATGCAGGAGAAACCTTTCAGAGAGCTATGAACATAGCCTTTGCAAAGGAGATTCATGACTTCTTGGTAATTTATCTAGATGACATTACTGTATTTTCCAAATCAAATAATGAACAGTTGGATCATTTGAGACAGGTCTTCATTAAATGTAGGAAATTTGGCATCTCTTTAAATCCCAAGAAAAATCTCTTTGGACTAGAGGAAGGTAAGTTACTAGGACATATAATTTCAAAAGAAGGTATTAGAATAGATCCTGTTAGAATAGAATCTATTCTGAACATTCATCCACTTAGAAATATCAAAGAGTTACAAGAATTTGTAGGTAAAATTAATTTTTTGAGAAGATTTATTTCTAACATAGCTGAAATCATCAGAGAACTGAACAATATGCTAAAAAAAGACTCAACTTTAAAATGGACCATTGAAGCCAAACAATCATTTGATTCCATAAAACATGCTTTAACTAAAACACCAGTCTTAATCAGCCCAGATTTCAAAAAATACTTTATAATTTTTTCTTTTGCATCAAAACATACCATTGTTGCAGTTTTACTGTAGAAGAATGATTAAGGTTTTGAACAGCCTATAGATTTTTTCAGAAATAATCTTAGAGATACACCTCTGAAATATAACGTAATGGAGAAACAAGCCTTAGCCTTGGTTAAAGCTATAAAATATTTCAGAGTTTACATTCTCTATTCCCACATAATTTCCTATGTCCCTAATTCAGTAGTTAAAGACATTCTTACTCAGGATGGCCCTCATGGAAGAAGAGGTAAGTGGATTGCCACTATCCTATAATATGACATAGAAATCAAACCAACAAAACTCATTAAAGGACAAGGATTAGCTATATTGATGGTTAAATCTAACTGCAATGCATTAGACATAAATTTTATTTCTCAGATTGATGACCAGGAAGAGATGGCGGCTCCAATGATCAGGGAAGCCTTTCTAGATTCACCTTGGTACTCAGATATTATCTTTGTACTTACAAACTTACAAGATCCTCCTAGATTATCAAGGACAAAAGCCAGATTTCTTAAACTTAAAGAAATGCGATTTTTTATTTTAGATAATGTGCTTTTTTGGAAAGAACATAGTGGGATATTACTAAATTGTTTACTGAAAGCAGAAGCTGACAAAATTCTTGAAGAATTTCATGCAGGTGACTATAGAGGGAATTTATATTGGAAAAGTACTGCAGATAAGATCCTGAGAGCTAGTTTCTACTGACCTACCTTATTTGCTGATGTTAAGAAATTTGTTACTTCATGTCACAAATGTAAAATTTTTGAAGGAAAAAAGAAATTGTTACCTTTACCCTTGAAGCCAATTTCAACTGAGATGCCATTTCAACAATGGGGTTTGGACTTCATTGGAGAAATTCACCCCCCATCCTTTGGCCAACATAAGTGGATTTTGACTGCCACAGATTAATTTACTAAGTGGATTGAAGCCATTCATACCAGAAAAGCACTGACACAGTCATTATCTCTTTCATAGAAAACAAACTTTATCAAGATTTGGATGCACTCTGAAAATAATTACTGATAATGCAGCAGCATTTAAATCTAAGAAAATGATTGCCTTTTGTCACAAGTACCATATTACCCTAGGCCACTCTACTGCTTACTACCCTCAGGGTAAAGGCCTAGCTGAATCTTCAAATAAAAGCCTTGTAAATATCATTAAAAATTTACTTGAAGATAAAAAAAAGAGTTGGAAAAAAAATTAGTCTATGCCTTATGGGCAGATAGACTTACTACCAAAAAGTCAATTGGCACTTCCCCTTATCAAAATTTTTATGGGATGGATGTAGTTTTCCCATCATCCTTAGGTGTTCCAGTAATGAAAATAATTCAAGAATCACAAGTAGAAATCAATGATATACAAAGGAGGATAAATCAAACTATTCATATACAACAAACAAGGGAATAAGTCTATGAGAAATCCCAAGTCATTCATGATAAAATCAATAAATTTTTTCATAAAAGAAGTAAATAAGATGACTTTTACATTGGAGATCAAGTGTTAAAGTGGGATTCTAGGAGAGAGGACAAAGGTAAGCATGGAAAGTTTGAATTTCTATGGAAAGGACCTTATGTAATTTATGAATATAGGGGTAATAATTATTTCTTCATCAAAGATTTGGATGGAACAGATATTCAAGAAGGACCAGTTAATGGTAGAATGATCAAACACTACTATTCTTCTGAGTTAGCTAATAGTTATTCCCAGTTACTTTTTACATCATTGTAAATATCCATTGAATTTTTTTAATTGGATTGGATATTTTCTTTCCAAAGTTGAAGCCTGGAGAGAAGGTCCTAAGATTTGAAGAGTAAGATTTCATAAATATGAGTTTTTGCAGAAAACAAAAGACAATTACTAGATCATCATGGTCAAAATTGAAGGCTACTAGTCTTAGAGTTCTTGACATTTCACCAGGAAATGCCATCCCCATGTGAAGCCATTGCTAGGGTCCTATAAATATAGGATTCATAATTTTGAATTGACTTATGATAGTCTTGTAAAATATTTACATACCTTGCTTTCTGCAAGTTGTTTTCCCATATTAAAAAAAAAAAATTTAAAAAAAATCAAAAAGAGGGTAAGAAAGTCCTAAAAGAAAGATCAAAGGACTTAAAAAATATAGACCCCAAAAGAAAAAGATGAAAATAAAACATGAAAGTGTGCAAGTCCAAATGTCACTACTTTTTACTTTTTACAAATGATATTGGCAGAGTTTCGATAAATGCCATAATCCATGATGAGTTAAACTTTTTAAACTTGACTTGTCATCTCTTCAATTTCCATGTTTTAGATAGTGAATAAAGTTTTGTCAGACAGTTTAATCCTGACTACTCAGTAGATAGGTAGAGAATAATGAGGAGCTCATCAGTTTAATTTGAGCCCTCGGATGAAATAAGGTAGAATTAGATATTTTTATGCTTTCAAAAGAATAAAATTTTTCAAGGTAGCAAGCTTAAATGCACCTGCTAAAAAGAAGAAAAAATGTTATATTAATGTCGGGTAGGTAGAAAGAAGTGGGAAAAAGCATGTAATATTCATCACCGAGCAAAAATCACTAATTTCCCTTCCCCTGTAAGTATTTAGTATTATATACTTCCAGTCAAAGAGGCTCAGAGCATTTCTCTGACTTCTGTTGGGACCAGACCCAAGGCTTGATGATTGGATAGTAGAAAATGTTGAATTCTTATGATAAAATCCCCTTTACCATTATTTATCCCTCATTCATACATTTAAGTCATCTTCATAAGTAAAGAATCCTTCTTACTTAATGAAACCTAAAATCCAATTTAATTAACTTCATTCATAAAGAATACAAAAACCCTAAAAAAACACTGTATCCTAAATAAATTGGTGAAATAATGACATAATTAGCTTTTCTTTTTATTTATTCACTCTACTTGGTCATTTAGTGTATTTTTGTGTATTCCATCTTCCGTTGTCATATTAAATTTTAACTTATGCTATTAATTCCCTAAAAATACCTTATCCTACCTATATAGTTCCCTTTATCTAAAATACCCCCTAAAACCCACTATTATAAAGTTTTTGGACCAAAATTATTATCCAAATGTTAAATTAAAAACCCAAATAATACTCCCTTTGGTCTAAAACTAACCTTAATTTAAAACCCTGCCCCCTATGGTTATTAGACCCTTCAACAAGTCTAAAAGCTGTATAATAAAATAAATAATCAAAATGAGGCTTTCCATGCATATCCTATGTATTTGGAAAACACAAAAAATATTGCCCCGCCCATCACATTTTTATCCTAAGTGCCTTGGAAAAACACTTGCCAACCTTTTCTGCACTTCATCTTTTAACCCAAGGTGCTATAACGATTAATACCAAGGTTTATTTTCATTTGAAATTAAACCTTCCCTTTATACCCTATCTCTGCTATGTAAAGCCCCTACCTTTACATAGGCTAAACCATAGTTAAACATGCAACCGCACCTCATGCACTTCCACCCTTGTATATAAAATTCTTTTATATATATAAATACCATTATTTAACCCTTTTTACCCATATGTATTCCCGACTTTGCGTATATAAAACATTTGATAAAGTTCACTTCCATAAAGGTTTTTTAAACCATGTTTTAACTGCCAGTGCCCATGTAAAGCCCGACCCCACCTTTGCTTTGCCGCACCTTCCAAAAGAGATCCCAACCATTCGCTCTCATACTCCAAATCTGATGGCTCTTAAACGATATCGCGCTCACAAAATAATCATCCGCCCAAAGCCCAAACGGATGCGAAATAAGATGTTTCACCATTTCCGCCTCCTGTGATGTGGCATCCTCTCATAGGATCGTGTTTGTTTCACTAAAAACAGCTTACCACTTGAGCTCAACATGAAAACCGCTGCTAGTTTCACATTTCAGACTAAAAACCACTCCTGCCATTTGATAAGACCTGCATTTAATGCATCTATGATAATTAAATATCAAAGTTTAAAACCTTTGTTATACCATTTCTGATGTTTATTTGCGCATTCCGGACTGTAAAAAACTTCCGCTCGACTATGTAAGAACCCATTACTCAAAATTGTCGACTTATACCTGGAGAAAATCAAAATTTGACCACAGATTCCCCATTGAAGATCAGTAAAGCCATTCGCTGCATCAACAATCCGGACCAGTCCTCAGATTAAACCAAATATCTTTTCAAGAACCCTTAAAGAAACCAAATACTTGTGTTTAAAGGTATTTATCGATACATTAAAACCTGCAATTTCAAGCTTAGATCATGAATGATTAAACCAGGCCTGTAATTAAGGCTTTTTTCCGAACCAATTTGCCTAAAAAGCTCAAAAAATAGGCCAAAACCTGGCCAATTGTTCCTAGAAAATTCCGAGTCCGAAAAAAAAACACTTTTTAAGCCAAATTCTTCAATTTGTGATCTCTGAAGACCAAATTCAAAATACAGAAAAGGATATCACGACTAAACCTAGAGGTTCTAAACCCACCAAGCCTGAAGGATCCAAACCTCCTAAATCTGTAATACCTAAAGCTATTAAATCTACTCCAGTCTTCACTGCTAAATTCACTGAATAAGTAAATCCCCTCTAGCCACCTGTAGTTGCTGAAGAAACCCTTCCATTGACTGATATGGACAAAAAGATTGTTGATCCAGTGGTAGAATTCAATCTTTTAGAAATACATAACTGGTGCTATGATAAATACTTAGACAAAGATGAAATGCCCATTTGGGAGACTCATTTTCCCAAATATGTAGTTCCATTAACCCACCCAGGACAAGACCTTGTTAGATTATGTCAGAAACATTATGAACCAGAACAAAGGGCCATTACTAATGCTGACAGAGAAATCCTTTTTTCCATCACAGCAGAGTCCATAAATAAAATGCTGTAATTACAGTCTGATCCTCAATCACTCCCCATATCTATAAAATTTTTGACCCAGTTGTACTTAGGCCTGGATTTCCCAAAGAATTTTATGATATTTCAAAACTTTTTGCCTTCCCATGTTGACATTCCCAAGTTGAACCCTCCTTATTCCATTGCCAAATTTCTTGAAGGGTCTAGGCATATTATTTCAATGTTATCTTTTATACTGGGATACTTTATAGATGGATTCACTGATGAATCCATTCTTGTCTTTCTATCCACCTTATCTCCAGGCCAACCTCCAACACTCATTTTTTATTATGCCAGATTCATAGTAGAAAATATTCATCATTAGCTGACCAAACTACCCACTGAAGGGGTTTTCAGATACTCTTCCTACTTGTTTCACTTATTTTTATTCTTCCAAGCTAATAATTTTCCAATTGCATTGCAAAAGATGGAATTAGAGGGAAAGCCTCTGGCCATTGTCTTATGGACTTCCTTGCTCTAGAAAGAGAATAGTGAGTTCACTTATACACATTTTTCAGACCTTTTCCTCCATCCAGCAATGAATATTTTGTACAAAGCAGAGCAGCCCAGAGTCAATGCAGAGATGAAAAGAATCTTGCAACTATCAGAATAGAATAAAATGGGAGATTGGTTTCATTATGAGAAGCATACAGAGATAAGAATTTTTGGATCCAACTTATTTCCTTATAAGTTGCAAAAATATATGAGCATGAGAATTTTTTCATTGGAGTATTTAAGACAGATACTCAATTCTGACTCTATCAATTTCTTAGCTGCAAGGAAAAAGACTCAATTCAAGCTAAAGAGTCATATTGGTCCTTTCATCATAAACAAAAGAGAGGCAGAAAAAGAAATCTAAAGGAGACTAGTAAAGTTCAAATTTCAAGAAAGTTTTCCATGGAACTATGATTCTCAACGGATCCTGAGAAATTTAAGGGTAAAATGTAAACTAACACCCTTCATACATGAGCCCAAGCCAGAGATTGAGGAGTTTTCCAATTAAGAAGAATGGGTAGAGAACACACTGATAGATACAGTTACTAATACAGAGACAACAGGAAAAATGGTTACAACACAAGCCCTTGAAGTTGTAAAGTAGCCAGAGATTTCAGCCAAAAGAAGCAGAGAAGAAGAAGTATACACAATAGAAACAACAACAGAAACAAAATTCAAACTGATTTATAATAAAAGGCTTAAATTTAGTTCAATTGGGAAAGAAAAGATAATTGAAATTGAAGATACAAATGAGCCAGAGGTAAATAATGATGAAGCTACAAGGATAATCAATGAAACTCTTGCAGAGATTGATAAAGATAAAACTACAGGTAAAAATGATACTCAAATGATTGAAAAGCCACAGAATATGGAGGCCTCTTCCTCACAGACAGCTGAGGAAAAAGACTTAGATATCAAGGAAAAATAGAAGCAGATAAAGCAGAAGAATGAGGAAATTAAATCAGAGATATATTCTCAATTCCTCAAGAAAAAACCTAGGAATCAAAATAGGCTACTGACAACCTTTGATTATTCTACAAACAAAATGATTATGTCATTTTTGCAACCAACTACTTCAACACCAAAGAAAGCGGAAAATTATAAAAAGGTGGAGTTTAAAGTAGACACTGAAAATGTTCATGAGCTAGACCAAATTGAATTTCATAGACATAGCTCTGAAATGTTGTATTCAAATGTGGTGACAAAGGAAATGAGTGCTACCAAGTTGCAGAGTACTATTCTTAACATGCAGGATCAAATGAAGCTAGACAAGGGATCTTTGTATGCAAAGGACCTAAGGATTAAAGCCTTAGAGGATTTAATTTTAAAGGTGGGATATGATCCCTCAAATGTTCAAGCAACAAAATTGTTGATTAAGAAAAACAATGATGATATTGCATCTTTGAGGAAACAGCTTAAGATTCATCAAAGAGAGCATCCAAAGACCAAAGAAATCCTTTAAGAGAAAAGTGAAAAATAAGGGATGATGAAGCTCATCCTCAAATTAACTGCTCAGATCAAAGAAATGGAATCCCAAATGGACCAGCTTTTCCAAGAGAAGGAAATTTTGAAATAAATTGACACTCCTATCATTCCTTCAGTTATACCAGTGGCTTCCACATTAGGAGAAAAACTAGCACCAAAGGAACCACTGGAAACTGCAGTGCCAGTGAGTTCAACTACTACTTCAAACACAAATTCTTCTACAACACAGGTTCAACAAAAAGATGGAGGAGGTTAGATTGTAAAGGCTATGGAGGAATTGTCTTTGAAAAATAATGAAATCAAAAATCTAACGAAGATGATTGATAATCTTGAAACCACAAATAAGTTAGCTCAAATAAATGCTAAAACCCATGAACAAAAGGAAATTAGACTTGGGGAACAAATCAAGGGCTTACAAAAAGAGCTAACATTCACTGAGAAAATTTCTTTTGTAAAGAATCATCTATGGACAAACATAATTGAAGTAATTCACACTCAATGGCCTTCAATTCAGGTTATATATGAGCAGAGAGACTTATTACTAGCAGCTTAGGCAGAGATTCAGAAGACTAAGGATGATTTAACTGATAAGCCAACTCAGGCTTTAAAACTCATCACATTCTTGAACAACAAAAACAGAGCAGAATTGGAAGAATTATAGGTATTAGATAGGACAGAGACCATTTTACAGATTAAGAAGGTGGTAACCAAGAAAAATTTGATGAACTACGTGGAAGAGAAACGTGAATCAATGAACATTGCCATAACAAATTTTATGGTGAAATACACAAACTTAAGATAGAAGGGCTTGCCAGACATCCATGTCTTTAATGAAAAACTGATGCCCCATAAGGATTATGATAAGAATATCAGGGAATTTTCCAAGGAGCAAGTCACTAAACCATTGCCACGAGGCACTCCCACAGGAAAAGTCCTCCTTCATCACTTTGAAGATTTGTTCTTTCTACAACATGAGATCAAACATATCTTTGTGTTCAAACCCAGTTTTGCTAAATACACACAGGCAAATGATAATTTTAGAAATCTAAAGAATATCAAAATTCCCAGTGAAGAACAGTGGCAAAAATTTATAGATTTAATGTAAAAATGAGAGGTAAAACAGTGAATAAAATTACCTTAAAAATAGTAAAAAAGAAACAGTGAAGTAAAAGGATATTCTGCTGATTTTTTACTACACAAATATATATTTCTACAGTAGTAAACAGTGGAAATATCAATCAAAAGTGTATCAGCTTTAAAGAGCAACGTTAAAGAGTATCAGATGAAAGAGTATCAGCTTAGGCAACTCAAATGAAGATATTTTCTAGCAGCCAGCAAAGCAGGACAACTAATCACTCAAAAGCTCCTTGTTAGATAAAGTAGTTCTATTTATTTTGGATAAGAGGACAACTTGTTGATTTGTTAAGCAACTGTCCCTCTTATTTTGTAAAGATATTTTCTATTTCCTAAAGACATTCCTAGATGTCTCCTAGGATATTTGTAACTACATTTTGTATAAATAATTCTACATTAGAAGTATTCGGTGTGGAATAAAATTGCTAGACTTTACTATAGGCTTTTTTTACTGAACATTGGAGGCTATTAAGTGTTGATTTCGAAGTAGCAAACTGGACAAAGCTAAAATGGCATCATAATTCAGGATTCTTATGATAAGCTGATGAGTGAAGTACTCCCTTGTTGTCATTGTTTTCTTTTCTGAGTTTCATGCAATTCATTATATGTTTTTTCTATCTGAATGTGCAACTAGGAATATTACTACAGGTTAGTGTAGTGCTCCCTATTTTTAACTAGTTACCATTTTAATGTTTTCTGCTGATTTCCGGTGTTAGGAATTCCTAATTTCTCCTACTCCCGTTTGACCCCTGCCTCCTTCTTCCATTTTCTGGATCAAAGGATCCTTCATTTCCCTTTATCCCGATCATACCATTTCACCAAAAAAAAACTTTCCCAATCTTCGAGGGTTATCTATCTTGCTCTGAATACATTTGTACCTTTTTGGCCTTGACTTCTAGTGCTGCTAGCTAGATTTAGACTCCATAGCCCAATGGAAAAGTTGATTTCTCTCTAGTTTACCTCTAAGTGACTTTTTTCCCACCAAAACCTTTTAAAAAAAAACAATTGTTCTATCATAACTAGCCTAAAAACATAAATAAAAAACAAAGATAAATTTTAAAGAGAGATCCCTCTCTGGATTCTAGGAAGGCTAGATCCTAGAATTTGAAGTAGGTTTTTTGTTACCTCTAGTGTTCTTAGACTAAAAACTCAAATCCCACAACTTAAGAAATTACTAGAGTGATAACATGGGGCATCCTCCTGAGCTCAACAATGCATTTCCATGGGTGGCCACCATAGGTAAGTTGAACCCATCTCCTACATTTACGTTATTTTCAAGTGAATCTATCGCGGGTTATTGAGGGTAGAACCCTCTGCTTGTATAGGATTCTGGAATTCGGCCCTGAATCTCCTTGCATGTGTGAGCTTCATGTGCTCCTCCAAGTATGAAGGGTTTGGGCATAGATTAATTTTTCCAGAGTGTAAGTGTTAATTATCAGTTCCTTGTTGCAATCGTTCTATTCAGATTATGAGGATGAATGTAATATTTTTCTATTTGGATCTATATAAAAATTCTTTAAGAGTTAATCCTTCAGACGCTATTCACGTACCCTAAACATCTGGTTTTGGATGATTTGTTAATGTGTATCCCTGCACTGGTAATGACGATTATAATTTATCTTGCTAGCGAAATGCTTCGCACTGTCACTATGAGAGAAGTTTGCATTCTTGGTTTTGTGTTTTCTACAATGTATAATCTCATGATAACTTCTCAGTATATAAGTCGACATTCGAGCTTCTGGGTTAATGTATTTTCTGAAATTGATAATTGTTTCGACATCATAGTTTATTCCCTTATTTGTTAAACATGGTTCATTATGTACTTGAGGATTCGGTGGCCATAAGACCCTTATCCTTGTTCCGATTACCACAGAGCTCGGCGTCTAAACCTCTGAGCCTTATTAATTCTTTACACCAAATATTGGGAATGTAAAAGTAGTTATACAATCTACAACATGCGTAAAATTATTTCTCTTCTTTTGTATTCGATACTTTTCTTGTGTAATTTATTGTATTCATTTGTTCCATGCATTTTTTCAAATAATATATGGAAACTTGAGAGTGTATGAATATGTTACTCGGCTAGATTTACCAATGTTTATTTATTGGTCTTTCCCCACTGCGTATACCTTATATTCTTTCTATCTACACAGAGGTTATAGTTGTACATGTTTGCAGTTTTTAAACAGCCAGAATAACTATATTGTATTTCTATTTAGCCCTGTCATAACAATTATTTGTTACTTTATTTAGTTCCATATTTATTTCATCTTTCAAAATAATCAGAAATCCAGTATTATTTCTAGTTAACAGAGATAATGTTCAATACCAGTGCACTGAATTTTAAATGCATTTTTGGTTATCATCACCTATAAATTAACCAATAAACTTAAATAATTATGTATGTATTCTTGGTAAACTGATGGTACCACCCAACCATGAGAGAGGCGATCACGTCCTCTGCTCCCATCGAGCTCCGCACCAGTGTCTAAGATAATAGTTATTTGTCAGAAGTTAGGCCTCAGGACCTGTATCCAGCCTACACTCCCTTCGAGTTACAGAGCTCCACTGGTATTAAATAAGCTTTGGACAACTCTTCCCTTTACAATAATATGTTGTTAACCCTTTTCTTCTTTCATGAACATAACCCATTCCCCTTCTCAGGATTTCCTTTTTATCCTCTTGGGGAAGGTAACTGACAGAAAAAATGCCTCTTCTTTTTTACTCGAGAACCTTTAAATTCTTTTATAAATCAGTTAATCAATTACTCATTGTAATTTTATTCATGAAGTAGAACTCAAGTTTTTCTAATAAATAACCATATTCGTTAATCTATTTTCACTAAAAAATTCAAACATATTTATAAAAGTCTTTTAGAAATAACATTAAATTAAAATGGGTTGTTACATTGTGCCTAGGGTGGAGGGGGTTTTCTCTGCACTCCAAAGGTTGTGTAGACGTGGCTTTCATTAAATTTTCACTTTGCACAATGTGACCACCTTAAAAATATAGAAAAAGGATTTAGGACGTCCTCTATGTTTATTTAAAAATATATATATGATGGAAAAAGATATAGTGACTTACAATATTATGTACAACAAAATCTACCTTTGAAATAAGAAAATTATTGTTCTACCTTTGAAATAAGAAAATTATTGTTCAAAGTGAGGAGATGGTTTTCATTAACTTGATAGCTTTCATTAACTTCTATGCACAATGTAACCAGGCCAAAATTACCGCAAAAAGACATGGAACATCCCGATCTTTATTTACAAATGTATATGAGGGAAGATCTTTATTTAGAAATGTATGAGGAAAAAAAAAAAATTACTTACAATACTCTAAACATTAGAAAGGTGTACATATTTCGACATTATAATCGTTTCCATAAAGCATACAATATTCGCTAGTTGTTTTCCAAAGGCCTTTGAGATTGTTTGGGTGACTTTGGTTTTGATGAGCTTTTTTGTTTCCAACATTTTAATGTATGAATGAATCAAGATTTTTCTCATGAGATCGTAAGTTGCAGAGTTAATTTGAGGATTTTTTCATGGTTTTATGTTTTCTTTAGTTGAAACGCAATGTCTTTGTGTCTTTGTGTGTAGGGCTAAGATGGTTTCAGAGTCCACACAATGAAAGCCATGGTTGATAATGATTTTTGTACTTTTTAGTTTAATTAAAAGTGTTTGATATTTCTGCGGAAACATTAATATACCAATATTATATTGTAAATAAATTATACAATAAATAATTAATAAAACATTAAAAACAATGGAATAAAACAATTTCCAAGCTTCATGGATGTCAAGTCAACTCATTTAAAGACACTTGCATACTTTGCACAATTGTTAAGGTTGATATATTGTATGGAGTGCAAAGGTGCGAAGGAAGAAAAATCACTTTTCTGTACTCCTCAAAATGTATCAACGAACAATTATTGTTCATAATTTCATGCTTTTCTCATTTTCGTTTTCTCTTTTGATGGCGAGTCCATCCGATGGTAACTATTAGTTATTTAAAACAAATTAATAATTCTGCCATTATATGGTAATAGCCACTATGTTAGCCACTATGTTTATTAACTTTTATATATTTGATTAAATTTGAATATAATTTCTTAATTAATATAGCCAAGATCAAAGTAAAAGAAAACATGCAATCCAATCATTCAACACAAACACAGGTCCAAAATGAAGTACAACATCAACGTCAATGGTGAGTGAAAAATACTTATAAAGTGAAAACACAGTTAATGTATGTCAAGAGATCACAAGTTGCAAAGATAATCAATACATGAGGGTGTTTTTATGTCCACAAATACATGTCCTAGCTATCATGAAGGAAATGAAGTACAACACCAATGACAATGGTAAAAATATGGCTGAAAATACTTGCAAAGTGGAAACACAATCAATGTCAAGAGATCACAAGTTGAAAAGTTAATCAATGCATGAGGATTTTTTTACGCCCACTAAAGTAGTAATGGCTAAGTTATAATATATATTTTTCTACGTGAAAACATAAAATTTGGTTATTAATGTAAGGTTTTCCAATTTTGAGGCTAAAGTTCATTGAATACGGTAATTAAATTGTCTTTCTCGCTTCATACTCCACACAATGAATTCCACCTCCACTCCAAGGATTGTTGTGTTAAATGCAAAGGTGAATTTCATTGGGGCCACTTTGGACTCATCACAATGCGACCAACTTAAAATTACTGCAAAATGATTTGGAACATCATGTTGAAAATTAGCAAGAAATGTGATTCTTTTATTTGTGCCTTAATTTAAGGACTGAAAGTCGAGTTATTTTTTTTCATGTTCGTGTTCCTAAAATTTAGGAGTTTTCCAAAAAATTAGGAGTGCATGAGGCATTCATTTGTTGAAATTAAAAGTCAAGTTCTTTATTTTCTATTGTGAGTGAGTTTGGAATGTAATTTAGGAGTTTTCTTAAAAATTAGGAGTGCATGAAGCATTCATGTGTCTAAATTAAAATTCAAGTTCTTTATTTTCTAGTGTGAGTGCGTTTGGAATTTGAAATAACAAGTGGATTTATTCTCCTAAATTTTAGGAGGAACTAGTTAACAAGTTGTGTTAACTATTTTTAACTAGAAAAACACGAGTTCGACTTTCCAAACATAGAACTCATTAATTTTAACCATTCAAATTTCCTTTAAAATGAGGAATGAAGGCACAAGTTTAATCATTGTTTTGGTGAGCACGAGTTGGTGAGACCAAGCAATAGGAAGCACAAGATTCTGTGTGGAGCTTGTGAGAGGAACGGTGTGTAAGAGAAGCTTGTGCAGAAATTGGTAGAGGGCAGTAGAGATTAACAGTCTTGCAAGAGTTTTAAGCTTGGTTCAAGGTAGGAATACTAGGTTATTTTTAAATTGAAACAATTTTATTTGTAAGAGATAAATTGTGTACTTTTTCTATCAATAAAATTCTCATCGAGTAGAGGGTTTTCCCAGTTGGGTTCCCCAGTAAAAAAAAATGTGTCCTAAATTGTGTGACTATGTTTTATTTTTGTTCCTAATTGCACTGCAAATTGAGTAGATAAATTTTGTGTTTGTAAGAAAAGAAAATGCTTTTTCAGACTGTTCTTATTAGCAGATCAAAATTTCATGGAAATTCTACATGGTATCATAGCATGGATCAAAATAAAGATAACACATATGTGTGCAACAATTTATAAGGAAATCATCTAAAGCAGGCCAGAGGTTAGGAGAAGCTCAAGATAAAAAAAGGACCTATTTTAGTGCTTCTTGTTACTATCTTGAGGATTGAGTGGATCAACAATAATACTGAGTTGGAAAGGACTATTTATGGGTTGGTTTTTGTGTTGAAAAAGTGTGGTATTGACCTCAGATTCATGATGCAATATCTATGAATTTTGTGGAGAGGGACGATCCTTGTACCTCATGATTATAGCAGTCCATTAGGCGTAAAAAAATGTTGGAAGGAGCCCAGTAACTAGTGAAGGAAGGGATATTTGAGAGGAAATAAGGTTGTGGTCGTAGAAGGGACTTTTGGGGCAATAATAAGTAGCCCTAACTAGGCCACAAACCCTACAATAGTGTGCACCAATATAGGAGTAAGAAAAGGTATGTTGTTGATGTTTTCATGTTGATTTGTTGCTATAGGATAGGGTCCAAGTTGGATATAGATTTTTTTGGAATCTTAAGACAATTCAAGAGGGTTGCTAGTAGGTGTCAAAAGAGGCCTAAGTGTAGATCAAATAAGGATGTTTGGTATGATAGGAGAGGAAAAATTAAATGAGCCCTAAGTACAAATTCTTGTGAAGGACTAAAAAACTATTAATGGGAAATGTTTTCAGAGAGCTCTTATGGGAAGCGATGTGGCTTACCAAAGGTTGGAAGAAGATCATTGTCTAGAGGGAGCATAAAATTTCATAGCTTAAAAGGGGAAGATCATGATAGTGCTAGAAGATAATGGGGTGGGAGAGTACATCAAGAAGGTGATAGCACCACCTCAAGACCCCTAGAAATTGGCCCAGCATAATAATAATGATATCAAGGCAAAGAGGATCATTCTAGAAGGGGTTGAACATCATATATTGGCTCATATCCATGAGAAGAAGGTAAGGTATGAGATGTATGATACAATCCTGAAGTTGTATCAAAGTACCAGTGATACCGGGAATATTTCTATCAAGGAGAAGTTGAGGAGTATCCATATGAGCAAGGATGAGTCCATCATCCCATATTTGACAAGGTTCACTCAATTATGAGATGAAATAGGCGTGGTGGTGTGGTTGTATCTCATCATGATCTTGTGAGATTTTCCTTAATTAGACTTCACAAGTCATGGAAAGGGTTCCAGGATGCTATTAGTGGGAGAGAGAACTTGCCAAATTGGGAAATGTTTTGGGTTGACTACATACATGAAGAGATCTGAAGAGGAACCATAGAAGGGAGATCAATTATGACAGAGGACGAGGAGAACTATTCTATGACATGCAAGGGTAACAAGGCCAAGGGCAATAAGGGACATGGAGAGGGTGGGTCCAATGAGAAGGGCAAGAAGAATGATCTAAGTAAGATTAAGTGCTTTCATTTCCATGAGTTAGGACACTATGATTCTAAGTTCCTTGGTAAGAATAAGGGGGTTGGTAAGGATCATGCTACTGCATCAGCAGAGGTACATGACTTTTCTGTCTAGTTCAAGAAACATTTCCCAGTGATTTATTGTTGGAAAGCTCAACAAATAAAAATATATGGTATATTGATTGATGGGATTACTTCCACATGACCATGAACAAGAAGAGTTTTAGCCACCTAAAGGAGAAGAACATCCAATTTAATATTGAGCTAGGAGATGATGGAAGGTATGCAGCTAGAGGAGTCGATATTATCAGATTTCATAGGGAGTCAGGTAACTCCCTTCATGTCATAGATGTTCTTTATGTTCTAGGATTGAGGTAGAATCTTGTTTTGGTAGTTACCCTTGAGGATGAGGGATATGATGTCATCTTTAGTAGAGGTAAGGCATACCTCCATCACTTAAATTTTGTATGTAAGAAAATATTATACAACCAACCCACAAATAGATGAAAAGTTACAACAACAACTTAAAAATTAGTCTATTTGAGGGGGAAACCTCCTTTACATTACATAAATGAAAAATTATTGGATGATACAAATGACAAGACCTCTTTTCTATATATAGGAGTCTAAGGGCTCATGATATAATCTGATCCTACATAGGAATAATAATGCAAGGGCGCAACAATAACAATAGTGGGCTTCTATGGAGAACAATAATAACAATATGGGGACTACATGGAACAACAATAAAAATAAGGTGGGTACACTAACAATAACAATAAGGGGCTACACTAGTATTATAGGGACCTAAAATTCCCCTCTCCTTCAAAAAAATGTCATCCTTAGCGCTTGAGTAGTTCTTGATGCTTCTATATAAAATTATCATCGTCCCATGTGGAATATTTAGTAACGAAGTTCTTCCATTTGATGATATACTCTGAAATTGATCAATTCATAGCTTTTGGGTTCTTGTTTCTGTGACCACTTCGAGTTCCAATATGATTTTTTCTTCCTCGTCAAGTTCTGGAAATATTGTTTGAACTAGGAGCTTATAACCTATAACCTTCTTTAAGAATTAAATATGGAAACTTAGGTGCACTCGGGAAGATGCAGGAAGCTCCAATTTGTATTCCATAGTACCAATATTTTGCAACACCTTGTAAGCACCATAGTAATTTGGTGATAATTTATTATCATTCTTAGCTTGTTTAAGGGACATTTTTTTGTATGGTTGTAGTCGTAAAAATACCCAGTCGCTTACATCAAAACATCTTTCGATGCGATGCTGATCTACATGTTGTTTCATTTGATTCTGTGCCAAATTGAGGTTATACCTTAAGAGTTGGATAACTTGTTGTTAATGCTAAATGTGATATTCCACTGCTTGAACCTTAGAATTTTCTCTTAGATATGATGTGATAGATAATGGATGATATCCATAAAGTGCCATAAATGGGGCCATTTTTGTTGCAGTATGGAAGGAAGTGTTATACCACCATTCAACCGAAGGTAACCACTTGACCCATTGTGTTTGTTTATTAGATACAAGGCAACGAAAATATCCTTCAAACATTTGTTCAACATCTCATTTTTCCCATTATATTGAGGATGATAAGATGATCTATGAGCTAATTGATCTGAGTATGAATGTTATTTTTGATGTGCTAATTTCATCTTCAGATTTAATATTTATTTACTAATCTTACGCTTGATGTACATAGGTTTCCTTGTTTGTTATGTGTGTCAAACAGGTAATTTAGCTGATTTTTATGAGTGAATTTCAGAGCATAAAGTATGAAAATCAAACGCTGAATAGTAGAAAAAATATACACAACAAACCATGCAAATTGGTCCATCAACACAGAGTTTTGATGAAGGAGTTCACCCCTCCTGATCTATATCTCCTTGGTCCAGCTTCCATGGATTAGGCCTCTCTATTAGCTCAATGGTGAAAACTTTAATGTTTACATGCATAAAATTCTCTTGAAACAAACTCCAATGAGTCCAGAATGTCAAAATCTATTAGAAATTACTATTCATTCACTCAATTTTGCCTTCAACTAATCTAGGCATGGCCTTCCTTCCTGGTGGCCCTCAGCTTAAATTTTCTTCATAGTGACAAAAACACCTGTAGAACTGCTCCTCTACCTATGAAACCTGTACCAATGTGTTTAGAGCTTTCCAATTTGCTAGGAATGACTCTTCCCGAGCCAAAATTTGTCGAAAATTGCTCAAGATATGGCTCATTCAATTTTCCTAGGAAATCTCCTCCAAATCTGGAGAAGACTCTAGATAAGTCCGCCAACTTTGGAAGTCCAGCTGAATTTGGTGGCACCCATAAAAATATGCCAAGTTAAACTCTGAGTTTAAATTAATTAAGCACGATTAAAGGGAGATAAGCGAAATTAGTGCATAAAGCGAAATGTGAAATTAATTAAGCACGATTGATATTGATTTGGACTTTAGGTAATGCGAAATGTGCTCTAATATAAACTTTGACCTTGGAATAATGTTTTTACTATAGGATATGAAATCCCATCTTAGGATATGAAATTCAAACATACCATATAATAAACTACATCATTTGCCAACTTTGCAATAGATATATAATGCACCAAGACTTTGGAATATATGCAAAATGTGCCACCATACTAAAAATGAATTCGAACCTTGGAGTTGGAGAGGGTCCACCAGAGGGGACACATGGTAGCCCCTGGCTGCACCACGCGTTACCCTTTGGTTGGGCTATCCATCATATATAAAAAATCAAATTCAAGCTTAGGAGAGAAATCCTTAAAAAAATTTCACTTTCAAACCAAACTAGGGAATCCTGTTGTGACACTTGTCAAGTGTCACTGGGAAAAAACTAAAGAATATTCCCTGCATGCTGACTGGGCTTCGATGTCATCAACCTGTCACTGTTCTGCAATTTATTTTAAAAAATTTCCTATTCTAAATGGTGATCAAAAGGCTATAACTTCTTCATCCGAAGTTAGCTTGCGATGAAACGAAGTGCGTCAGATTCCCGGCGACATGCCAGTCGCGGTCGCTTAGTTTCCAATCAATTTAGAGCACTTTCATTTTCGAGCTTATATACTGAGCCTCTAATCAGTCCTCCCCACTAGAAGCCTTTTGGAGCCAAAAATATCTTGGATTAATGATCATGTGGATGAGGGTACTGTTCCCTCACCCTTCCGGTCTCTACCCACTGAAATTTTCCCAATTTCATCAAATTGAGCTTTTCACAAAATTTTAATTTTTTCCTTGATTCTTGTGACCTTCTCTTGCTGTCATTGACATCGTAATGTTTCTAATTTTTCTGAATTTGCAGAGTAGCAAGATATTCATGCATAAACCATCTTGTTTTTACCTTGGTCATTAATCAAAGGAAACTTAAAAATTGTCTCACCTTGCACACTATCACCCTGGCGATTCTTAGTTGATCTCACTTTGTACTTGCGTCGATTCTTGAAAAAGTATCTTCGCCATTACAATGTACATTTTGGAAAACATAAAAAAGAATTTTTGGAACCAATTCCTTCTTTGTCAAACCGCTTTGTCGCTTTCTCTTTGACCTTTTCACTCTCTTGCACTGACATCTTGTTTCCAACACTGCTCAACACTGATGTTGATTGCAGCAAATATTTTGCATCTTGTTCAACTCCTTTGAAATGCAACCTGTTAGAGTCCTAAAACATCTCATTACAGGAATAAACATCTTTTTGAGAGGTTTGATTCAAAATATGTCTTTGTTTGATCATCAACAATGTCAAATTCTGACTTGCATTCACTATCCTCTTCATTTCTCCTGAATTTTTAAGAGACAAACTTGCCTTAGTCTTATGTGCTCTAATTATGTATTCAATGCCATATTTAAACAAGTGATACTTATTCTCATGGCGATGAAATAATTCTTTCCTATCATACATATAATAACTTCTCAATAAGATACCTGATAACTCAAGTGGCACCACATCAAGTTCAACTTCATCATGAAAGTTTGAAATGATGGCGAATCTTAGTATGCACTTCCTTGTAACCTGCGAGTTTGTATTCTTTCATATAGAACCCAAAGGATATGGTCTTGGATGTCTAATAGTTTCAAGGTTTAGCTGCTTAAACAAGTATTCGGAAATCAAGTTAGCTTGCGACCCACTATCAAAAAGTGTATCAATCTTGGTATGTTTAGAGACAACTATAATATGGAAAAGTTCTATTCTTATATCTTCATCTTGAGTAACATTTGAACAATTTGAAGAAATAGTGCTTGCAATATGTTTACCTTTCAAACCCATGGCTGTAATATTTGTCTCATCTCTTGAATCTGACCCTAACTAATGTTGAACTATAGCAACAGTTTTTCCATTTTCTTTGGCTTTCAGTTTATTTGGCTTCAACTCTGGCTGAAGTTACCAACAATGGTCTTCATCATGGCCAGTCTTTGAATAGTTTTTGCATGTGAAATTTTCTTTCTCTCTTTTGATAAAGCTATTTATTTTTCCTCTTCCATAAAAATTTCTCTTTCCTTTTCCCTCACATTCACTTTTCTCATCTATGTTTTGTTTCCCTCTTGCTTCGAAGTGTGTGGCTTAAACAGAAAATTCATCAATATTTGTCTGATTAAACATGAGAATAGTGTGCCTAAGGTAATTGTGCAAACCCCCAACAAAATTTAACAAAGTTTGTTGATAATATAGATTAATACAAAAAATTAGAGCTCTTCTCCTAAATTCATGAGTATAATCTTGCACACTTTTCCCTTTCAATTGTCTAAAATATTTCCAATCCATAATTTCCTTTTGCATGTAAGCTAAGGGATAGAATTATATTTTAATGGAAACAATAAAACTTGACGAAGAAATAGATATATTACCATAGTTTTTAATCTCTTCTTGAATCCTTGCTTCCCACCATACGAGTGCAGATCCTTCCATCCTTAAAGAAGCCAATTGAATCGTTATGTTGTCTTCATGAAGGTTCTGAATTCTGAAATACACCTCAAATTGACATATCCAATTATCCAATATTTTTTAATTTACCTCGCCATTATACATTGAAAGCTCAAATTTGACATCAAGTTTGAGTAAGGGTGTTTTTCCTCTTGTGGCTTTTGAGTGAGTGTGAGTAGTTTTTGTGGTGGAAGTGGAAGATTATGTTGATGGTGATGATGAGGATGATGAATATAGTGGAGATGGAGGTGGATTTCCTCCACTACACTTTTAACTCTTCTCTTCATCCTTCTTATCATCAGAAATTCCTTCTCCATGTGGAGGCTTGAAACCTTCTCCTGCCATCCCAGCAGCAAATGCATCAAACATAATCTTAACCATTCTCTTTATGTCATTGAAGTCTCTCTTAACATCATCCTCTTCTGAATGACCTTGAGTCTCTCCAACACCTGACATGATGGCTATGGATTCAAGCTCAAATTATGATTCTTGTACCTCTTCAATCAACTCAGCTTCTTGAACAACTTGTACCTCTTCAATCTCAGCTTCTTGAGACAAAACTTGAGGTGTTTCAAGTGCAGCTATGAGTGGAAATTTGGGTGAAGATGGTGCTCTTGTAGCTCTCCTTCTTCTGGTCCTAATCTCAGGACTTTCAGCCAACAATTTCCCTTCACCTCTCTACAAATTTAACCTTGTCAGCATCACAAATTTGCAACCATTAAAATTGTACAAAACTCAAGAAACTATCAAGAAAATAACCTTGCCTTTCAACCCGGCTCCGATACCAACTTGATCTTGGTATGAATGTTAGTTTTTCTATGATAATTTCATCTTTAGATTTAATATTTATTTACTGATCTTATGCTTGATGTACATAGGTTTCCCTGTTATTATGTGTGTCCAATAGGTAATTTAGCTGAGTTTTATGGGTGAATTTAAGAGCATAAAGTATGAAAATAAAGTGTTGAACATAATTAACAATATACACAACAAACGATCACAATTGATCTATGAACAAAAATATTTGATGAAGGAGTTCACCCCTCCTGGGTTACATCTCCTTGGTCCAGCTTCCATGGATTGAGCCTCTGTATTAGCTCAATAGTACAAAAATGTCTGGTTACATGCATAAAATCCTCCTAAATCATACTCCAATGAGTCCAGAATGTCAAAATCTATCAGAAATGGCTATTCATTTACTCAATTTGGCCTTGAGCAGATCTAGGCGTGGCCTTCATTCCTGGTGGCCCTAAGCTTCAATTTTCTTCAAAGTGACAAAAACACCTATATAATTGCTCCTCTGCCTCTACAACATGTACCAATGTGTTTAGAGTAGGCCAATCTACTAGGAATGACTCTTCCTCAACAAAAATTGGTCAAACAAATCTCATGATATTGCTCATTCAATCTTCCTAGGAAGTCTCCTCCAAATCTGGAGAAAACTCCAGATAAGTTTGCCAACTTTGGAAGTCCCACCGAATTTGGTGGCGCCCCTAAAAATATACCAAGTTAAAATATGATTTTAAATTAATTAAGCTCAATTAAAGGGGATAATTGCAATTAGCACATAAAGCACGTTTACCACAAATCATGGTTTAATTAGTTCATAATACGAGTTTATGTGTTAACAAACCCAAATTAGCAATAATCCAATCAGTTTAATCTTTCACCCTCTTGTGTTCTTCATGGTTTGGTCGCATGAGGAGGGGGCTGGCCCCCTCCATACCCCTTTTGGTCGAATCGGTCAACAATAAATATTAGTTGAAACCATAGGTTATTAAGGAACAAGTCGATGGCCCAATGGTATGGGAGGAGAGTAGGTTGAGGGAGGTCATGGGGTTTAGCCTCGACCTGCACCTGAAATCGATACATTTTTCTCCAAACCATATATAAAAAAACCTTTATGTTGATATTGATTCAAACTTTGGGTTATGCGAAATGCGCTCCAATATAAAATTTGACCTTGGAATAATGTTTCGACTATAGGATATGAAATCCCATCTTAGGATATGAAATTAGAATCCACCATATAATAAACCATATCATATGCCAACTTTGCAATAGATATATAATGTGCCAAGACTTTGGAATATATGAAAAAAGTGTCACCATAGTAAAAATGAATTTGAACCTTAGATTTGAGAGGGTCCATGAGAGGGGACATGTGGCAGCCCCTGGCTGCACCGCATGTTAGCCTCTGGTAGGGTTGTCCATCATATAAAAAAAATTTGTATTCAACCTTAGGAGAGAAATCCTTCAAAAAAATTCACTTTCAAAACAAAATGGCGAATCCTGTTGTGACACTTGTCACAGTGTCACTGGAAAAAAACTAAATAATATTCCTTGCATGATGACTGGGATTTCATGTCATCAACCTGTCACTGTTTTGTGATTGTTTTTAAAAATTTGCCTGTTCTAAACGATGATCAACAGGCTATAAATTCTTCATCCGGAGTCAGTTTTCTACGAAACAAAGTGCGCCAGATTCCTAGCGAAAGGTCTGTCGCGGTCATTTAGTTTCCAATAAATTCTTAACACTTTCAATTTTGAGCTTATATACTGAGCCTTTTATCACTAATTGAGTACCCAGGGAGGAAAATAATTCCGTCCAAAAATTTCCAGTAAAAATGGGATCTTTGTCACTTACAATAATATTAGGGTTTCCATGTAGCATTTGAATTATTTCCATAAATTCAATAGTAACTGTGTTGGCTTTAAATGGATGAGATAATGCACAAAAGTTTGTCCACTTGGTAAGCCTATCAACTATGAATTCTCATGTAGCTAAGACCGGTGCTTGGCACATTGCCTCTTTAAGATGTTTAAAGGCCTCAGTTGCTTCTGAATTCCAAGAAAATGCATCTTTCTTTAGTAATTCTATTAGATTTGCTACTATTTTGCCATAATTCTTAACAAACTTGCAATAATACAATTTGAACCAGAAAAATCCTCAAAGATGCTTTATGGCTGCGGGAAGTTTCCATTCCTTAACGACTTTAATTTTGTTAGGGCCTACCTTAATACCCTCATGAGATATAATATCACCAATATATTCCACCTCATGTACTCCAAAGAAACATTTAGAGGTTTTAGCATATAATTGTTTCTCCTCCAATAGTTTGAGCACCCTGTCAACATGTTGAACATGATACTTCCAAGACTTGTTGGAGACTAGTATATCATCAAAAAATACTAACACAAATTTTCTAAGCAAGGGTTTGAGAATGTAATTCATCAAACCTTCACTACAAGGAAAAGACCCTCTAGCGGATGTTTTTGAGGAACCCATTATAAAAATACCCTAGACATTTGTTTGTAGTGGAGGTTACTAGAGGAGGCTGGTGGGTGGAGGTTTTTGCAGATGTTTTTCTTCCGGTGCGCCTATCATCCTAAACCGCATCGGTGCGTTCAACAAGAGAAAGCATTGATGCGCACAAAACATTGGTGCACTGGGACACCCTGCGCTCCGTACAAACCCACCTGGTGTGTCTTATTATGGTAGTGCACTGGTGCTTTACAAATATTCTGCACCCGTGCGTTCAAAAACCCCGCACCAAAACCGAAACATCCCGGTGCGGCCTTAAGATACCGCACCGGTGCGCCTATAAAACCTGCGCACCGAAACAGGGTTAAATAAAAAAAAATGGGGCCAAAAATCCACATTTTTCACTTTTCAGTGCTCCAGAGCTCTCAAGCATCGGTGCAAATTTACCTTGTGTGAGGTGCCCTGCCATCGATGCTCCCATTGCACGCACTACTGTTGTCCATTGCCCACCATCTCCATTTTGAATTTTGAAAAACGGTGGGAAAATTTAGTTTTGAAAATTCTACAGCCAATATGCCTCCTTGACAGCCAAATGTATAGGTATTTTCCTTATTTTTCCATAAATATCTTAGCAGATTAGTTTTGTAAATTAGCTTAAAATTTACCTTCCTTTTAAAAATTTTTCCCCGCACGGTGCGCTCGAGCCCTTCGGCTCGCAACGGTTCATGGTGCTGCCTATAAATTTACAGGACACACCACTACTGGTGCCACCGGTGTTGGCGGTACCGAAAGGCGCAGTGTGATTTTTTTAAATTTAAAAAAAGTGCGGTGCGGTCGGTTACCTGGCTGCACTGTTGACCCTACCAAATAGCGAGAATGCAGTGCATTGACGGAAATATCTACCCCGGGGCGGGTAATTTTGTTAGTGTATTGCATTCCAACAATTCAACATGGTCAATGGTGCAACCTGGTAAAAGACCACACCGTTGACTATGTAGTGATGTCAGGAGGGCGGTGCGCTGATCAAACTATACGCCCCGGGGCATATAGTTTGATCAGCGCACTGCCCTCCCGACACTGGTCCATGGTCAACTGTGCAGTCTATTATACCACCACACCGTTGAATTTGGAACAATTCCAGGATGGCGGTGCGCTGAAAATTTTCAGGTGCACCATTTCCGGTGCTTGCCTAATTTTCTGGTGCACCACCTCTAGTGCACGATAAAAAAAATATGCACCGTTACCGGTGGATGCCTCTTTTTTGTGGCGCACTAACTGTTTTTTTTTTTTTTTTTTAATTTATATATGTATATTCCTAAAGACATGTCTCATTTAATAAAAAAATTGTATTTAATATGTCAATCATTCAACGAAATGAAAGGAGAGAAGAGAGGGAACATCAGCAACAACAGGCAGACCAGTATAAAATGGTTCGCCTGTGGGAGCACGAGAGAGGGAGAGAGATGCGTACCTTCACCCTATTACAACAACTACCCAGGGGCTCCTAAGGAAGGTATGCCTCATCAAGTTCTATGAGGAGACTAAACACCCTAAAGGGCCATGATGTGTTTTTGCAGCATCTTATCCGCATGTGGAATGCTCACCTACAGGATTTCTGGGTTCATCCTAACCAGTGTTATGTGCCCACTGAGGAGGAAATATATTTCATTACTGGCCTATCGAGGAGAGGGGTGGATTTTCCCTCATTCCCAGAGGTTCCATCTGGCTATGTAGTAGGGAGTCAGTTGGTGTACTCCCAAAGATACATTAGCGCGGATATATTGTCTCCTTCAAATTTCCAGGTCTCCAGAGGTCAATTACGTATTGCTTCATTTGGTAGTGAGGAGGTGAGGTGCCTCTCACTTATGATTTCGACCATTTCACACAACAACAGTGACGGGAAACGCATTAGTTTCCCGCTTCTATATTATGTTGATTCTTTAGTATAGGAGCCATGACTTGTCAGGTGGTCTGCCTTTTTTTTGCGGCAGTTCTGTAAAGCTTTAGATAGATGTCGTGCTCATGCACAAGGGAGGATCAACTTCCCTTTTTCTTCAGAGCTATTTTGTTTATTTTTTGAGAGGTTTCGAGAGATGAGCCCTACTTTTGTTCGGCATCCTCGTAGGTCGATGCTGCATGTATGGATGCACATGTGGGGAGAGATGATGCACAAGAGGGGCGAGACAGAGTTTTCCACAAGGATATCGCATGATGCACTGTAGTTTCTAACCAATGTTGATGACCATCCATTCCTTATGTTCCCCTGTCCTTATGCTAGTTTGGATTGGAGAGGGTGTGCCAAAATCCTCTTCACAGATGATGAACCATCGGATGATGGAGGTAATATTACTGTTATATTTCAATTTATTCTAACATGTTCTTTGTCTTTTTTTTATTAATTTTTTTAATAAAATTGTCTAATTATTGTTGTGTACTTAAATATAGTTTGTAGACATTGGGTATTTTGATGGCAATGAGATGCCAATGCCACCAAATTATCCAGGTGTGGATCCTAATGACGATCAGGATATGGCAGATGTCGAGGATGATGAAGCCGACACAAACAGACCTACTCTTGATGGTGCACCGGTATCGCCTTTTTCTAGGTATAGGCTTGATAGTGTATTAAGGATGGAGTTGGGTAACCAACTCTATGCATTATTTGTTGAGGTGGGAGTCAGGCCCGCCACTATGAGAGATATACAAGCCGATGGTAGGTTGGTACATATGTGGAGAGGCATGTTGCGTCACATGTACATCCTGATGCGGCATGTTGTAGGAGCTACGACCTCATTACGTGCTTGAGGAGGGCCCTTCGACATTATAGGCGTGGTTGAGATGCATCACGTCGACAGTCCAAGAGCAGCGATGCATCATTTGATGATCACGATCAGGGGAGTGATCATCGTTCACCTCGCACCATGCCAGATGAGCAACCTGCAACATCGACCAACAATCATGATGGAGAGCAGGCTGGACCATCAGCCACGTCGAGTCAGCAACCTGCAACATCCAACAGTATTCATGATCATGAGTAGGCTGGATCAACGACCATGACGAGTCATCACGATGAACAGCCGCCAGTTGATCCTGATCATCTTGAGGCACCAGTACTAGATCAGCAGGCACGTGATGATCAACATGTATTTGAGCTTGTCGAGGCCGCACCATTGACTGAGCAGGCCTTGACTAGTACTGCTATTGATGATATTGTACCACCAGCTAATATTTGACATTTATATCACAAATATAGAGATGGATACTATATATATATATATATATATATATATATATATATATATATATATATATATATATATATATATGGTCCATGTATTTTGTGTTCATGTTGCAGTTTTAATTAATGTACATGTTGGTGATCATCATGATGTGTATATTGTTAGGTCATGTTAGATATGTTCATTTAATGTGCAGCTTGCAGATAGATGTCTATGTGATAACAATTATTTGGCATGAGATGTATATTTGATGTTTGTGTGTTGATGATGTTATACAATGTTAATTGTGTTTTGTTATATGATCATGATCACGATGAAGTTATCAAATTTGAATGTTTTTTTTAGTCGAATATGATGTTTGTACGATGGTTATCATGATCGTGATGTTTATTAATTAATTTAATATAAAATGATCATGATATTTATTAAATATTATGTCGTGATTGTAATTCAAATTTTAATTTTAATTGTATGTAAAATTGTATTTGTATTTGTAATTGTAATTTTAATTGTAATTGTAAGTAAAATATTTGTAAAATTTTAATTGTAATTGTAATATTTAATTTATTGTGAAATGATTGTAATTTTAATTGTAATTGTAATTTTATATATAACAAATTGTAAAATTGAAATTTTAATTTTAATTGTATGTAAAATTCTAAAATTGTAATTGTATTTGTAATTGTAATTGTATGTAAAATATTCCTAAAATTTTAATTGTAATCGTAATATTTAATTTAATGTGAAATGATTGTAATTGTATATATGGCAAATTGTAAAATTGTAATTCTAATTCTAATTGTATGTAAAATTCTAAAATTGTAATTGTATTTGTAATTGTAATTTTAATTGTAATTGTATGTAAAATATTTGTAAAATTTTAATTGTAATTGTAATTTTTAATTTATTGTGAAATGATTGTAATTGTAATTCTAATTGTTTGTAAAATTCTAAAATTGTAATTGTATGTAAAATTCTAAAATTGTAAGTAATGGTATATATGTAAATTTGTAAAATTGTAATTGTAATTGTAAATTTTATGTAAAATTCTAAAATTGTAATTGTAATTGTATGTAAAATTCTAAAATTGTAATCGTAATTGTACGTGAAATTGTAAAATTGTAGTTGTAATTCTAATTGTATGTAAAATATTTGTAAAATTTTAATTGTATTATTGTAAATAATTTTAATTGTAAAATTGTAATTGTAATTGTATGTAAAATATCTGTAAAATTTTAATTGTATTAATGTGAAAATTTTAATTTTATTAATGTGAAATCATTTTATTAAAATTTGTAAATTTGTAAAATTTTAAATAATTGTAAAATAATAAATCTAGAATAATATGATTTTTTGTAGAATAATAAAGTTTAGAAAATAATGCAAATAAATTCATGTACTTTAGAATTATCATTATTTTATTATGATCTTACATAAAAAAAAGAACTTTATACAGTACACCATTGTTTTTGAAATAATCTTCTTTATAAAAAACCATCTTGAAAAGTATAAATATTGATGAAATAACACATGTACCATATCACTCTCGGTTCTCATGATCAACCTCATTATCTTCTAGATCGCATGGCATGATAACACTATTGTTCTCAAAAATATGTTTTGATCTAGGGTCATGTCTCAATATGAATCACCAATCATTATCCAACACATCTGGGTAAAAAACACCTGGTTGCATTGTTTGGGGAAAACATATGGCTCCTTAGCCTCATCCCACATCTTTCTAGAGTTGATACGTATCAGCCTACTATCACGATCTTCATTTACATTATTCTGATCAAAGGTGTCCCACCACTTGCACCTAAAAATAACACATTGGAAAGAAGAGAAATCCACTTCAATGATGTCTTGTATTTTTGCGACGTAACCTAACATCCCTCGTACTAGGTTTTGATCACGGTGGCTAGATCGACTAGATTCATCGAACTCGACTTCCACTCCACAGTCTTGTGCGACGTATCCATCATCGATTTTTTTTGTGTGAAAATGGTGTCCATATGCCCACATAGATGGGAACAAATGCACCTATAAAAAAGTTAAAAAATAATAGTGTCATGTGTCTTATATTAACCCAACAGTTAAAATATGAAATATAGATGTAATTACATTTGAAGGTGCATTATTAAGTTTCAAATGTACATATAGATTAAATATATTATTACTGAGTTGTTGCACCCAATCCCTATGTTTAGCACATCCTCTTCAGTACGCGGGTAACGACCAATTGCACCATATTTCTCTCTGACTTGGTCAGCAACCCAATTGTTGTGGAATGTTTTTCGCATATTTTATTTAAAATGATCAGGATAAGGCACACTTCTACCATTCAACCATCTAAATACTTTCCTGCCACTATCCCATTTCATCCTCTTTTGTTCGTACAATGTGACCCACGATTTTGTCGCTTCGGAATTGTAAAGAACGAATTTATCGATTTCTTCAATTTCTGCATTTTTTGATGAAATCAAACCGACATTATATAGTACATAGAGATCAAAATATACATTATATCAAAGTTCAACATGAATATTTTCTTTGTGTAAATTTGAAAAATTATAAGTCGCTTACTCTTTATGAAGCGCTTTTTTCCATTCGTTTGGAGCAACTCCCCTTCTCTTTTGTCTTCATCCCTTTCATCGTCCCAAATCACCGCACATGGTCTGTTTTCGACCTGCTTGATGTGCTCACTGGCATAATAGAAATACTTATACAATATGTACCCATCTGCCATAGACCCCTCGGGTTTTTCCCTTTATCGAACAAAACCTTTCAATTTCTTTATGTACCTCTCTAAGAAGAACATCCAATGACAAGAAACCAACCCAACTAATTCAACCTCATCTACTAGGTGGATTAGAAGATGAACCTGTAAGTCCATGAAACTCGTCGGCAGTTCCTTCTCAAACATACAAGCAATCTTAACTATCTCTTGACGCCACCATGGAATGCTAGCCACATGAATCTCCTTTGATGTGATCCAATGTACAAATGAAGATAATTTAGATATGGCACATCCTAGGTCTTGAGGGAATTCATGTTTCACACACCCACGCATGAACAAAGGATAATGACACTACAAAGTTATAAACACGTGTAATAATATATGAAATTAGTTATGTTTTATGATCCCTGCATGGGATAAAATTGATTAATATAACAAATAATAAAATTATGCTTTTGACATTATACATACTCTTAGAAGATTCAAATGGTCATGCGATTTCAACCCCGACAAATGGTCATCCATGGTAAAGAAACGCCGTAGTGAAGACCTATATGAAGATGACACCCTCACACCCATTATAACTTCCTTTGCCAAAGAAAGATCATATTTTCTTAAAATCTATGGGACATCACCTTCTTTTAAATACCATGAATTAGAGGGACCAATGCCTGCCTCTGATCCTGTACTTTCTAATCATCTTTGCCAACGTTTCTTTTTAGTTTTTGAAGTAATAAGATCTTTCCTAACAGCCAATGTGTCACTTTGTTTCGATGATATATGCCTCCATAAAGAAGATGAAACATTTTTAAATATATGCATGGGATCTAATAAGTGGGTAATATTAATATGCTCCCAATATGGGAGGTTATAAGAGATAGATTTCCTTTTCATCCCAGTGGGCAATTTCTCAACATAGGTGTCGAAGAATTTTGGATCATCGAATAGAGGCTCCCCATTTGAATCGAAAATTTCTATGAACTCCTTCTCCTTCTCTCTCTCATATGCTCTAAGCCATTCAGATGGTGTCGTTATTGGAGGCCTTTGGGTTCTCTCTTGTTTACCATTGAAAGCGGATTATGTTCTTCTGTAAGGATGTTCTTTTGGGAGGAATACCCTAGAACAATCATACAATAGATTTCGTAGGTCCTTTGACCATCTAGGTTTCAGAGAAGGTCCACAACATTTACATCCAGAATACCTTAGAAAAATCATACACTAGATTTCGTAGGTCCTTGGACCATCTAGGTTTCAGAGAAGGTCCACAACATTTACATCCAGAATACCCTTTTGTTACAAGACTTGCGAGACTATTGTATACAATTTATACCCTAGAAGGGTGTTCTTCTGGGAGGAATACCCTAGAAAAATCATACACTAGATTTCGTAGGTCCTTGGACCATCTAGGTTTCAGAGAAGGTCCAAAAAATTTACATCCAGAATACCCTTTTGTTACAAGACTTGCGAGACTATTGTATACAATTTATATGCATGGCACGTTAAATAATATCATGAAGATCAAAACAATTAAAACGAATTAAATAACTAAAATGCGAAAGAATATTGTTACGTATAAAAAAAACCAATAAACATGTAATTTACCAGAGAAAACTCCTAAGCCTGGATAATCATGTGTCGTGTAAGCACATATGCCATACAACGTAAAACTCCTCTCAGCTACGATGGGTCTTAATACATTTGATACATTTATCCCATGCCATAATTCCTTCAATTCATCTACCAGTGGTTGTAAGTATACATCGATATTCTTCACTTTTATTCTACTAGGGACTATGAGAACCAACATAAGATGTTCATTCTTCATGGAAAACCATGGGGGGATATTGTTATTGATCACTACTACAAGCCAAACAGAATAGTTGGTGTTATTCAGGGAATATGGGTTGACGCCATCCATGGCTATGGTGAGTCGTAGACTTTGTACTTCATCCTTGAATTTTTTGGGCCATGTATCCTCTATATGCTTCATGGCTATTGAATCAGTTAGGATTCGCATAACTCCCAACTCACTTCTGTGTGCAGCATGCCATCCCTGCAACATAGCTAATTCTTTGTAACGAAAGAGCATTTTAATCCTTGGGATTATAGGTATGTGCCTCAATATATTAAAAGGAGGACCACGTGATTTACCCTTATTTTTTGATTTATCATACCTGTCATGCCCACATTTCACACATATATCTTTGTCTGCATATTCTCCTCTATATAGAATACAATCATCTAGACATGCATGATATGATATGTTCTCAACACCCAACATTTTCAACAATTTCTTTGCCTCTTCGCAACTACCCGGCAAGACATTATCACTCGAAAGAACCTTATCTTTGAATAACCTATAGTTGGTGATCATCATGGAAAATATTAAATGTACATTAATTCCGATATAATTATTAACGTTCATAAAATTTACCATTTGTAATGTTCATTATGTGATTATATTTCTCAAATTTATATAAGGGAGGAGTTTATGGTAACTTACCTCAAAATTTCCGAGAAACATGCATTCGACAAGCGAAACTTTGCTTTCAAGTTGTACAGTAACATCGTTGTCCCCAACTTGGTAGACTTTGACTGACCGCTAGGTCCAAAGGGAGGGGTGGTGGAAGCAAATTTAAGGCTTTCGAAAAAGGTGTCAACGATATGAGCATCATCCCATAGTTGATCATCGTTTTGGAATGCATCTAACAACATTGTCTCCATGGCAGTCATATCCATTAAGTAATCATCCATACCAACCTCTATTTTATTGCCTCCATTTCCAGCTTGTGAAGAACTACTATTGTTGTAGTCATTCCTAATTGGTGAATCTCTAAGTAGCGGGAATTGAATCAGTGGTTGATTCAACCATTCTTGGTATCGTTCCTCTTAGATTTTTTCTCTTAATTTAGCCTTCTCTTGATTTGACATTTTCCTGGAGTGCAACAAAAGACAGTAGGTAGGTCGATCATCATCACTAGAATCCTAATAATTTCAAAAACTATATTTGAACATGATTAGTACAAAATATATGCTATAAATTAGTAAGAACATTGACAATGCATGATTGATTTGTTTGACGTTGAAATTAATAATTACATTAATATACCAAACAATTATTATTACCATCATTGTCTCGGGATTGTGGCTAGAAGATGCAATATTGTTACAATTGGCAGGGTGAACCAGTTGTCCATTTTCATTTACAAAATGTGCCTTGCGGTATGCTGCTCCTGATAAGAGCTTCTGACGTTTTGGAGCTGTTTGATTATTTTGTGCATCTGAACTCGATTCTGAATCTGCATGAACCTACAAATTTGTATACATTATAAATTTTATTAAGCTGATTGACATGGATAAAAAACATAAATTCAATTAGGTAATGAGAATATAAATAAAATATGAAGTAAATATTACGTCTCGAGATGGATAGGGAGAAATCCATGATGGACTTTGATAAATATTATGGAACGAGCTGGATTTTGAAGAGTTGTCCATTTGATATAATTATGATATTTTCTCCCTGCATCTGAGCAAAATCAACAATAAATTTTAGTGCACACACCTAAAAGTGATTTTGGTGCGTTAAAAATGGAATTATTGTTATTGGTGCTTATGTACAGATAATCGCACCTGTGTTGTTTTAGTTACTATGCACCGGTGCCATGTTATTAACGAATGTGCCAGTGTGGTGTTATTAATTGACGCACCGGTGACGAAAAGCCGCAAATAAAAAAACACAAATTTAATTTTTTAAAGTGAAAAAAAGTGGTAAATTGAAAAATGGGCGGCAAAATATTTTCAAAAATCTATTTTCATAAAACAGTTCTTTAAATACTAAGCACTTTTCATTATTTCACTATTTTTGTAAAATTTTTCAGCCAAAGATTTGCAGGAGACATACCTGGATTAAGAGAGCACGAGAGCATTATGGAGCAGTGAAATACTTTTGAACAGAAGTATTCAGACAATCAGAATTCCAAACATCTAGTGATTCAAACCCTGTAGCATAGAATTTCAAACGATATCATGATTAAATTTTATTGTTTTTTTTTACATTTTCTGTAGTATTTTGTACGTAGTAAGTGAAAAATTTCAATTTTTTGTTCATTTTCATAAACAAAAAAAAAATCCATTTTTACACCAAACCCTTCATTCTTTTTGTTTCTTCCCTTTCTTCTTCCTGTTTCTCTGATTTTAGAATTAGGGCTTTTCATTTTATATTTATAGGGTTTGTATTGCTATATATATAGGCCTATGACATCCAACCCACAGGAAGACTTGCATAGTCATATCCCATTCCATGTCGGCCCTTGCGTGAATTTAAAAAAAACATAATTTTTTTAATCGGTGCACCCTGTGTAACCTAGCGCATAGGTGCACTGGATTATCCCAATGCCCCGTGCACGTACTATTTCATAAAAAATTTAAAAACATTTTTTTTTAATCCCTGCGACATACGTAAAATAGGGCACCGGTGTGCTATTTCATTATAGCACACCACTCATGTACTGTTTGGAAAAACCAATTTTTATTTTGTGTTAATCGGTGCACCATGTAAAATATAACGCACTGGGTCTCCTAGTTGACATAAAGCATTGTACGGTGGTCCCTTGTTTGCGTGGGGCATTTATAAGAATAGACTGCACTGCCCCTCCACGACACCATATGCTAAAAAAACTAACACTAGACAATTTTTATTATTTTGTCTGTGGTAATCGGTGCGGTGGTTAACATGTAATGCATTGGTGCTCCTTTGTTGACATAGAGCACCATACAGTGTTTTATACTATTTGGGCGGTGCGTTTATAAGACCACGTGCGATGCGTTGATATTTTTTTTTTACCTAAAAAGTTGACAATTTATTTATAAAATATATTAATGAATGATATGGTATAGGCTTCATATTGATAAATAAATGGCTAACAAGAGATCAAGTAACAAAAATACTGATAACACATCAAGAAAGAAAAAAAAAGGCAATTTATTTGTAAATTCGCTACAATTTTTTTTATTTTTGAACTATATGTAAGTTTAACTAATATGTATTGTTTACTGTGTATCATGCAGAGCCACAAAATGATGAAGCTCGATAAGATTATTTCTGATCTAGGACTATAAGAGCATAAAATCTTGATGGAAAAATTGCAAAACAATGAATCAGGTGAATGAAAAAATATTATTGATCCAATATGAGTTTATTTTTTTAAATTTTCATTAATAATATAATTAAAATTATTAGATAAGATGTTTCAAACAATATTTTAATTCACATATGTTTAATGTTCTACAGGGACCAACAACTCAGAAAAGGAATGTTGTTCTGAACATGTAAATGAAAACGATTTTCTCCTTAGCTCATCTGGAGTGATGTTGGAGGTTAACGAAAGGGGGAAAAACTTTTACAAAAGGTTGAGGGATCTAGTGGAACGAATGTATAGACGTTCTTTCCACTTACAATATAAAAATCAATCCAATGATTCCAAGAACCAAATTTTATCTGAACTATAGAAAGAGTTTCTGAAGAATTGGTCAATGAGACATGTCAAACTTTTAATGGAAAAAACATACAACAACAAAAAGGAAGGAATGAAAAATTAATATTCCTTTAAATGTTTTTTAGAATTATTTATAGATATCACTTTTATTATATTTACTTTTCCTATATCAATATAAAAATTAAATAGTTTATTGTCATGTTACATTTTTAGGAATATTATGAAAATCTGAAAAGATGAATGAAATGATATCATAAATATGCCAGTAGGAATGTCCAAAAGGGTGTACAAGGAGATGGTCATAGAAATGGACAAAATTGCATCACAGGAGGAGCCATCTCAACAACAACGTGCTTCAAATGTAATATGTAATCGTTGAATTTTTCGATTAATATTAGGTACAATAAATAAACAATTTAGCATTAAATATTAATTTTCAAGTATTTTCTTGCAGAAAATAAAAGAAAATGGAACTCATTCAACACATAAAACAGGACGACAAGGAAGAAAAGAGTTGATTTCTATGTTTGTGAGTAATGTTACTTCCTTATAACAACTTAACTAGATTTCATTTTTGTATATTTTAAGTTTTTTTACAAAAATCATCATTGAATGTCATCAAACAGGTGCTAACATACAAAGAAGAACCCTCAGACGAATTGATTGACATTGGGTTAAATATGGGTTGTGAGTATATGTTGGCATATCAGAAATTAATTGTGGAATTTGTAAGCATCTATATACCTTGTTTTACTTAGCTCCGTTTATAATTAATAGAACAAAAAAATCTTTTATATTATATATATGATCTGTTATGTGGTATAAAACTTGCAGGAAACAAAGTATGGAACTGTGCCAATAGATGAAATCTTGAAAGATGGAATACTACATGGTTTTGAAAGAATGTGTATAGTTCATGTGTCAATTGTTGCTATGGTATGTCATTTATTTTCAATTTACATTGATGTATATTATTTAATATTGCAATTTTCATTATTCTCACAAATGTATATACACTCATTACAATTTATTTTTATGTTTGTAGATGGAAGGTGAAGAAGAAGAAAACAATCAACACCGTGAACAAGACATTACTAAAAATAACCCAAGTCATGGAAGTAGCTTGAGCAGTGACAACTGTTCAAGCGAATAATTATGATCAATATGTTTGGATATCAAAGCAAGGCATTGTATTTTTTGAAATATTTGTCTGTGAAATCAGACATTTTGTTTAATGTAATGGACATAGTGTCCTAATTGAAAGAGAAAGGGATACCAATAACTATCCCATTTTATATGAAAATGGTTGTCTTATTCACACACACACAGATATATATATATATATATATATATATATATATATATGTGATTTAATTTATTCTATTGCGTTCTCCATTGTCGCTGTGAAATGTAACACCACGTCTGATTAAATTTATGGATGATTAAATATTATAATGAAGAGATGTGAAATCTGATGATATGATATAACAAATTAATCCAAACATCACATTAAAATGCACTAATAAAATTTTAATTCATATGAATACTCTAATAAGATATGTGTCGTCTTTTGATGAATAATGAATTTTAAAAAATCACAATATTTATGATATGATATAACAAATTAATCCAAACATCAAATTCAAATGAATTAATAAAAATTTAATTAATATGAATACCATTATAAGATGTGTCGACTTTTGATGAATAATGAATTTTAAAAAATGACAATAATTGCACTGTCACAGGTCGATGTTTCTAAAAAATACAAAATGAACACCGGTGCTTTTCAATTACTGTACATTGGTGTGTTTGTATGATACAATGCACCGGTGCATTTCTATGACCTATGGGCACCGCACAAATACCAATGCCAATTATAAATATTGGTGCGTTTGTGCGATACTGCGCACTGGTGCGTTTATGTGAGACTACGCACTGGTGCATTTGTACGACCTATGGGTACTGCACAAATACCAATACGAATTAGAAAAATCGGTGCGTTTTTATGATACTGCACACCAATTTGCTTCAATAAGACTACATACCAGCGCATTGATACGACATATAGTCACCGCACAAATCCCAATACCAATTAGAATGACCTCTTGTGGTGTATCACCTATAGTGCGCCTGATGCGGTTGTATACCTTTACGACTTGGTGCATGCACCTTCGACCGCCCTGAGATGACCGTCTATATGACACGCATGAGTGTGTTCACACCTTAGTAGCGCAGCGATGAAAAAAACATTCGTAATAACCTTTGGCCGCCCAGGTTTTTTAGTTTTGTTGAAACTCCATTAAAAGCTCTGCCAAAACCTCCGTTACCAAAAATGGATGTTGTAGCAAATGTTTTTCTGACAATTTTAGCCAATTTTATAACACTAAAAACCTCCTTTATAACCTCCGCTAGAGGGTCTTTTCCTTGTAGTGCTTGGAATGTATAAGGTGCATTGATAAGGCCAAAAGGCATGACCAAAAATTCATAATGACCCTCATGAGTTCTAAATTTCATTGTTGGAATGTCTTCACTCTTCATTCTAATTTGATGATATCCTGAATGAAGATCCAACTTGGTGAAGTAAATTTCTCGATGTAATTTATCCAACAATTAATCGATAACATGAATGGGAAATTTATCTTTAATAGTGAGCTTGTTGGGCTCCCTATAATTCTTGACACATGCACCATGATCCATCCTTCTTATGCACCAATACAACTAGAGCAGAGAAAAACTTTGACCAAGTTGAATTATACCAGCCTCAAACATTTTTATAACCATACGTTCAATTTCACTCTTTTGGGCATAGGGATATTTGTAAGGCTTGATGTTTGGAGGAACACTTCCTGGAATCAAATGAATAGCATGATCATGATCACGAATAGGTGGGAGGCCATTGGGAGTCTCAAATACCTTGAAATTATTGTCCAAGACTTTTTGGAGATATGGAGAAGTAGATGATTTCGATTTTAGAACCTATAGTGAGCATAATTGCGTAATTACGCCTCATTGTTCTTTATTTATAATATTTTTCATGCCATTAGAGCTGATTATATTTCATTGTTTCCCTGTGATACCCCTTAGTTCCACTTCCTTCCTAAAAACAATTCAAGAAAAGTTATTGAAAATTAAAATCCATCGTACCCAAATATTGTAGCCATTGGACTCCTAGTACAATATCAACACCACTCATTGGAATGGAAAGCATTGAACTATTAAATACATATTCCCACTTGGTTACATTGATATTTTGACACTTTCCAGAGAAATTTATAGTTTCTCCATTCGCAACCATCACTTGGCACTCTGGTATTGGATATAGGAAGCAATTCAATTCCTTGGCTATCTTACAATGAATAAAATTATGGGTACTACCCAAATGAATCAACACTATTACATTTTTCTTCTTGATATGTCCTTCTATATTAAGAGTTTTAAGAGTGGTAATTCCTACGAATGCATTACAAAATATGGTCGCATTAATTTTTTATTTCTATAGGGTTGGTTCTTGGTGTATATCCTCTTCTTTTGACGTTTCTTGTTCCTTTTCTTCCTCCTCTTCACAATCTATGTAAAATAATTTATTATCAACACACATATGATCTTTGTGTATTTTCTATCACAAATGTAATAAAGCCCTTTTTCTCTTTTTTATTCCAATTTTTGTGGTGTCAAAACCTTAGGTTCTAGAAGGCTAGGAGTGGAAACACTTCCATCTTTATAATTATGAGTGGTAGACTTCTTTGTTTCCATAATTTTTCTTTCAACGCTTCTTGCCACCCTAAATACCTTCTCCAATGAATCAGGTTCCCAAAGGTGAACCCCATGTTGGATGTTATCCTTTAAAGTCCTTATGAAGACATTAATCCTATGTTCCTCTAGAATATCATTTACCCTTATATTCAATTTTTGGAAGTCCTCAATGTGCTACGCCATTGAACCCTTTTGCTTGAGATTTATCAATTGGCTAAAGAAGGTGTTTCTATTTGGATCCTTATAATTTTCTATCATTTCCTCTATAAAAATTAACCAAGTGAAAAGTGGTTTGCGAGAATAATGTCATTGATATCATACAAATTGATTGGGTTGTAAATATAAAGTTAAAATGTGTACCTTTTGTGTGTGTTTCACATTATGGAGATCAAAATATTGCTCTATCTGTACTGTCGATGTTACCGGATCCTTGCCATCAAACTTCCTCATATCGATCTTGGGAATATGGTGGGTCTTCAATCCAACGTTAGAGTGTATGAAATCATGATTAAAATTTATTTTTTTCTCATCATGAGTTTCATCTAATACCTTTTCTCCATTAGGAAACATTCTTGTAACACATTTTTCAAACCTTCCTTCAAATATTCCATGTCTGATTTTAAACCATCCATCTTAGCTTCCATTTCATTTTTTGTTACTCTTTGCAAGAGAGAAATTTGTTGCACTTGGTCTCGTAATTTTAATATATCATGATGCAATTATTCCTCTTCATGTGTCATAATAGAGCATTCTGAGGCTTAATGGGTGTGGAATTTATTTTTTTGGGAGGAATTTTATAACCAAAAACTGATATCTATGGTTCAATATTCCCTTAGAATCACTTCAAAATGATTTTTCAAACAAAACTTATGCAATTTAAAAAAAAATACTCACACTTTTCTTTCTTTTAGGAGCTAGATATTGTAATGGTTGTATATTTGTAATTTCAGATCTCGAAGGTCTTACATTCAGTCTTATTGTAGTCCTATGAATCTTCTTTCCAATTCCACAAGTCAGACAAATATTGGATTCTTCAGTATAGAGTTATGCTAAATCCCTTACGATGACCTAATTATGGACTAGTTCAGTAGAGTGAAGTTATAAAGGATGCCACGTGTCACTATTTAAACCTTTGGCCTTGAAATTACTACAAGAAAAACTACAATATGTGCACTTTTATTCAATTCTTACATAATTCAAATTCGATGCCTAAAACAGAACTTATGACTATTGTACCTAGGTTTCTTCTTTGAGATGAAATTATAAAGCCTGGAAAAACACTAACTTCCTCATAACATATCTCTGGAAATATAACGAACCAAGATATGAAATTTGTACACGAGGTTCACCAATATGTTGGGTCCACGTGGTTGCAATTTCAACTTTTGAAGTTTTTAAGAAGCGAAACCATAGAATCCAAATCTATGATACCAAATTTTATGCAACCAACTCACAAATATAAGAAAATATAGATCAATGACTTAAAAATTAGCCTTTCGAGGGCGCAATCTCCTCTACATTACATAAGTGAAAAATTCTTGGAGGATACAAATGACAATACCTTCTTTCTATATATAGGAGTATAAGGGGTCACAATATAATAAGAGCCTACATAACAATAATAATGTAAGGGCACAACAATAACAATAGTGGGATTCTATGGAACACAATAATAACAATATGGGGACTACACTAGTATTATAGCGAACTAACACTACCCTTGAGGACGATGGATATGATGTCATATTTAGTAGAGGTAAGGCATACCTCCATCACTTAGCTTCTGGATGTAAGAAGCAGATAAGTGTGAGGATGAATAATATCTACAAGTTGTAGGTAGAGACAGGTGTAGTCTTGATAAAAAAGGCAGGAAATGCACACATTAGAGAAGTAATGGTTGAGCGAGAGCAGGATAAAGCTCTCAGGATGGTGCCTCAGTCAATATTTAAGTTTAAGTCTAATCTAGTTGGATCTTGGGCTGACTAGCAGGATGATGATGATGAGGATCATAGCCCAGGGAGGGTGGATACAACCACTTAATCAAATACTTCCAATATAGGGAGAGTTTGAGCTAAGTGGGAAGAGGATTTGGTTAAGGGAGATCAGAAGTGAGTTGAGTATCCCAACATCAAGAAGTAGCCACAGAGATACATAGACTATGTGGCCCTTACGACTACAATGGTGGACTCAAAAAGCATGATGGGAAAGAACATGTCTTCAAAGTAAGTTTTGTAGAAGAAAGTAGGGAAGTCGTCGAGCTCATAGGGAGAAACTACAACAACAAAGAAGTTGGTAGATTTGATGAGATATCTAAGTGGATGAGGGTCTTCAAGGGAAACATTCATTTCTAAGAGAGAGTTTTGAAAATCAGAGAGGAACATAATTCCTTGATTTATGCCTTAATTCAATGAGTCAAAGTTGAGTTCCTTTTTTTTGCATGGTTGAGTTCCTAAAATTTAGGAGTTTCCCTAAAAATTAGTAGTGCATGAGGCAGTTAAATGATGCGTTGGAATTTAAATTCATATTCTTTATTTTCTAGAGTGAGTTAGTGTGGAAACTGAAATAACAATTGGAGTTAGCCTCCTTAATTTTAGAAGGAACTAATTAACAAGTTGTGTTAGCTAATGTTAACTAGAAAAGCACTAGTTCTACTTTCTAAACATAGAACTCACTAATTTTAACCATTCGATTTTCCTTTAAAAGGAGGAATGAAGGAAAAAGTTTAATAATTGTTTTGGTGAGCACAAGTTGGTGAGACCAAGCAATAGGAAGCACAATTTTGTGCACGGATCTTGTGAGAGGAAGAGTGTACAAGAGAAGCTTGTGCACAAATTGGTAGAGGGGAACATAGATCAATAGTATTGCAAGGGTTTCAAGCGTGGTTCAAAGAAAGAAAACTAGGTTGTTTTCAAATTGAAACAATTGTATTTGTAAGATATCAGTTACTCAATTTTTCTTTCAATAAAATTCTCATCAAGTAGAGGGTTTTCCTAGTTAGGTTCTCTAGTAAAAAAAAAATTGTGTCATGGATTGTGTTGCTATATTTAATTTTTGTTCCTAATTCTGCTACAAATTAAGTAGAGAAATTATGTGTTTGTAAGAAAAGAAAGTATTTTTCAGATTGTTCTTATTAGCATATCAGAATTTCATGGAAATTATAAACATAATCCATGTTATTTCGAAATGTATATGATGGTAAAAAATATAGTTACTTAAAATACTGTGCACAATGAAAGCCACCTCTGCACTCAAAGGATCCTTGCACAAAGTGCAAACATCGATTTCATTGACTTCACACACTACACATTGTGATGAGCATAAAATTACTACGAAAGGATTTAGAATGTTGTCCATGTTGATTTAGAAATGTATATGATGGAATAAAATATAGTTACTTACAATACTATGCACATTATAAAGGTGTACATATTGTAACATTATAGTTGTTTCCATAGCCCATACAATATTCGCTAAACTAAGCTCAATGCATTTCATCCTTGGCATCACTTATGTATCTATTGTGGGGATGAATTTAGAAATAATTTCCCTTGTTATTGGTTTCCATTCATAGCTCATTCATTTGGTCATCTTTGGTCTGGTATGTGGCCAATTCTGGTCTGCATCCAAATTTCCTGTATAAGAGGGATAAGAAGAGGTATCACTAAAGCTTCCATGGGTAGATGAGAGCATAATTAGAGAAAATAAAGTATAAATTTGTGTTCATTATATAATGTATCAACATTAATATATTCACATGTATTTATAACTACAAAATATTGTTTCCAAACCCTACGAGTACTGCATCATCAGACCATTATTTTCAATTTGTAGAAAAATGATCTGGTGGAAAGACCATTTTCTCTATGTCTCTACTCAAGGAAAGTGAGTGTGGGAGAAAGTGTGTATGGAGAAAGGGACACAAACTCCCCCACACACCATATCAATTGAAATTAGTCATAACTATTTTAGAAGCTAAGGAATCTGAGACGTTTTACATATATAAATGAAAGGTGAGTATTATATGTATTCTTTCAAGGAAACTGCATAATATATATGTTCAACAACATAATTGATTTTTTTAGAAATGAGGCCAAACAATCATGAAAAGCACGGTAATTGTTTTTACAGACATTAGTTTGAGCACGCCAATGGAGATGGAGATGGACACATCAATGAAAATGATGCGGTCAATATTTTTCTTTATAGGAACTTAAACATGTTTGATATCAACAAATTCTCATGTTTAATTAGCTGGTATGTGTTTTTTTTTTTATGGAACGATTTTAGTTTCTAGGATTCTTTTTATTTTATAAATAAAAGGGAAAACCGAGATCTATTAGATTCTTGTTCCATCCCTACATTTGCACGTTTTAGTATTGGGACCTTATATGCATTTATTTTTTGGTTTTGATCTCTTTTGTACCATATAAAATTTAATTTTCAAATTCAGGTTCAACATGTAGCATCTTTCTTAGTAACTTTTCTAAAAAGCTGCATAATATATCAACTATAATATTTTCCTTACAAATACTTCATGCTTAAATACATTATAAAATGGAGCAAGCCATGGCAAGCCAAGCAGTTTAGGTAACTAAGTTCTTAGTAATTACTGTTGCATACCTTCAATGAGCACAAACATAATCCAAATGAACAAAATTTTGATCTTAATTTGGTTGTTAGAGGAACCAATTTCTAGTTCCCAAGTGAGAAAATCCCCAAATTGAATTCCATTCCAAACATTTAGATTAAGATTACTATGTAAGCATGATAAATACGTTATTCAAGCTAGTTTTATTCATATGATACAACACTAATATAACAAGGTTTATTACTACAACAATGTAGTTAGTGATAATTTATCCTATATATTCAAGGGAAAATATTGTTTACTATTATTTTTGTTAGGAAAATACTGATTACTTGGCTAGATCATATCATAAATACTGATTACGAAGTATATGATAAAAAATGGAGAAATTCTTAACCTCTAATAAGGCCTCTTATACATACACTATCTTGTTCATTACTTATATTTCTCTTTTAAGATGCCACAAGAAGACAACACATAGGCTGATAGAGGTCACATCAGTATTGGAAACAATAATAATCTCTTGTAGAGTACTTACGGAAATAACTAAACTTTAAACAACCAAAAACATAGGACACAATTGTTTTAAAGAAATTTAACATGGTAAACATGAAACTCCAATCAACAATTCTAAAATTTCCTTATTCCAAAATTAAACAAATTGACATAATTAATTGGTAACAAGCACATCACATTAAACACAATAAAAATAGATTGCTTTGACTCCTAGGTTTCAAATGAGTGTTTGAGGGCTTCTTGCACAATTGCACCAGCGTTAAAGCACCTCTTTCACGAAAGAAACAATGTTAATGTGTCCTTCGACACATGGTTTACAAATTTACAAAATACAATCGTATCGATGGAGTATGTCGTATCACACTGTACAAGCATGCTGTGATACCAAAAGGCCAGTTATTTGTTATTTAATATTGAGATAGTACATCTATAATTAAATATTGAGATAGTATATCTATAATGATGGTTCTGACATTTGTTTCCATCTGATGTGCAGAGGAATTTATTAAAATTTTAAAATATACATTATGTGGAGTGCGAAGGAAGGAAGCTTACTCCGCACCTCCGCACAGAAAATATATTAATACATGCATTTAGAAGATAAAACTAGTCATTAATTTTCTAAAGACATTATATTACGATAGCTTTAGCATGTTTTTATAAAAATAACAAAATAGATATAACTCATCGGAAAACCAAAAAGAAAAAGAGAAATTAAAAAAACCTTCAACGAATATATTATGTTCTTTAAAAGCCTTCAATGTATATGTCATGTTACATGAAGATGTAATTTGAACATATACAACTTTATTGTCGATTCCATAAACATTTGACAATTGAGTTAAGTTCAAAGTATATGTTCATGCTCGCTCTACATTAAATTTTATTTAATATTCACCAAAGTTACAATGTTATATATGTGAGAATGTACTCCAAACATATCCAATAATTTAAGCTTCTTAGCTTGTATTTAATGCTTTTCCATAAAATGCATAATGAGGAAATCTATTTATTATATTTATTTATTATTTATTTATTTATTTTATTATTATTATTATTATTATTATTATTTTGTTATGGTGTATAATGAAAATGTGAGAGTGTAGATAAATCATTATTCTCTGCACTTTAGTATCAGTCAATATTCCTTTGTATTCTTGATTTCTTCGTGTTATCTAAGAAATTGTAAATTTATTGTGAAATTGTGTATTCACAATTGTAATTCTAGATTTGGACTTCCAAGTCGAAGATTTTCTTAGAACATTGCATGGATAAGTAACTTTCCTTAATATAAAAAAAATGCAATAAAAATATTTGGTTGGCCCTACTCCACGTTGTTTAAGTTTTGGAAGACAACAATCAGATATACTACCATTTACAAAGAAGCTAATGAACAATTATATGTTTATTTATTTATGTATGAACTTATTATGTAAAAAAAAACATTATTAATGAGGATAGATAAACTACAATAATGAAATTTTTGTTTTTGAGTTTCCAAAGCATATGGAAAGCAAAGTTTTTAGAGTAAGTTCATTGTGTTGAGTGCAGAGGTATGGAGGACCTCTGCACTCTACGCAATGAACTCATTGATATATTGGGTTGTCGTTGTAAGATGAGAAAGGAAGAGTGGTAAAAGGAAGTGATGACCAATTGGAACCCACCAAGGTGTGAGAATTGAGTATTACCCTTTGTCAATTTCGACATGGTCAACATAAATACGCTACTATGCATATCTTCTATTGGAAAATGAACGAGGGTTTCCTAAAGAAATTTGTTCTCATCCAACTTAGCTTTGTCGATAGTTTGACTCATGCACCATCCTCACGTTCATACTGCCATTATTTTCATTTTTTATTTTCACAGTTGATATTGGGGTATTGTTACATGTACCAAAAGATTATTAGAATAAAATATTAATTTTCAGTCGATCTGGGAATTAAAATAATACATTTGGCGATTGGCCCTACGTCGAGGTTGTTCAACTTTTGGAAACATCAAAAAAATATACCAACATTTACAAAGAATCTAAGGCACAATTATATGTTTTTATTTATTTATAAGCCTACCTTGTCAAAGCAAACATTATTGGTGAGGATAAATAAACTATGACAACAATTTTTTTGTTTTCTTCATCGAAAAAGTTGGATACAATGACTAGTAACAAAGGCGATGTAATAAGAGAAGTTCTTGGAACTAGTAACAATGGAGTATGAATTTAGGACATAATATAAATAAATATGTCTAGATTATTCCTGCAACAATTGATTATGCGGTGCAGGACCTTTGCATAGGAGTATTCCGCTTTGGGTGATGTATTGGCATCATTTCTTGCATCAAGCTTTGCGTTCAAAAAATTAATATATAAATTTCTACTGGTGTGGAGTGTGGAGTGTGGAGGTGCAAAGAAATAAATCTTCTTCTTCCTCTGCACCTATCCACTTTGTACGATGTTTTAAATTATGAAGATTTGTTTAGCTGCTAACCCCCACCAATTCATTTCTTCCTCTACACCTTAGCACTCTGCACAATTATGGAGATTTGTTCAGCCTGCCCCCCACCGTTTATCTTACATAAAAGGCATAGAACCATATCAGTTCTACCATAATTAGATAAAGTAGTTGCAGTGTCAGACATACTATTGTTAGTGTCAGTGTCAGAGCACTCACGTATGGAATGACAACTCACAAAATTGAACTTTTTTATTTTAAAATTATTGTTCACGCACTGAAAAATAGCGAAAACAAAACACCCTCCATCAAGGGAATTATGTCACATCAAGTATAACTTAGCCAATGGAAAATTAGAAATAATATTTCCAAAAATTATAAATTTATTTTTGAATGTATGTAAACATATGAATATTTAATTTTTTCTCGAAAACTTTATTTAAAGTTACATAAACTTGGAAAAACAATTGAGAGGCAATGGAATTTTACTGCGATGTAATTTATCTAGTCCCTGGCGAAGTAGGGAATAATAAAAATGTGTATCAATGTGACATTCTTCATTCCAATGTTTGGATTATATTCCTCATTACAAAATTTGGCAAACAACTAAGTTTCTGGTAACACTAATTAATTGCTTTAACAATATAATCAGTCACTTCACTATTGTCCACAACTTTATCTACTACATCCCTACTTCTTGTTTGCTTCCCCCAACTACTTGTTCATGAACATAAAAAATTTACATAATAAGACAGTACAAAACTAAAAAATACAATGCAAAGAAGGATATTGTTGTCTTGCTCCACCACTTTCCCACTTCTTGTTTTCTTCCCACCCACTTCTTGTTCATGAGCATAAAAAAATTACTTAATAATACATTTAAAAACAAAAAAAAGAAAGATATTAAAGATGATTATTTTATTTCTCGATCACTTTCCAACTTCTTGTTTATTTCTAAAAAATTACTTAATAAGACACTACAAAACAAAACAAAAAAAGGAAAAGAAGGAGAGTGTTGCGTAGCTTGACCACATTCCCACTTTTTGTTTTCTTCCCACACATTGTTTATTAAAGAACATAAAAAAAATGCTTAATAAGTGATCTTAATTTACAAAAGAATGAAATTAAATATAGATTTAAACAACAACACAAAGATACAATTAAAAGAAAATTTAATTCCAAAATAACAAATGTCGAAAATTATTTACATGTAGATTGGAAACAAACTAGTTTGGGAAATGGTAGCTTATCTCTTAGAAGAGACGTGATGGCTACATGCATTCAAAACTGAGTTACAATGAGGCTTGGAGGCCTTTCTATCTTTAAGAAACAACGAGAAACCATAAACATCCAAAAACCTAACACTAGGAGACGAAGCACCAAAAGCTTGTGGGCCACGATGGGTTTAATTGGAATGTAAACTTCTCAATGCCATAACTTTGCATATGATCTCCATTTGGAATGCACGATAGCCAGTTAGAAAGGTTTGTCCAAGGAAAAGAAATTTCGACCAAAAATATCAATATTAGATCAATGTTTTCCATTTTCCCAAAAAAATGAAGTTTAGGATGTCAAAACGGCTCAGAAAGTCTAGGTCACAAAAAGTTTCCAAAAATAGAAAATTGTTGAAATAGGAAGTCATGCTAGAAAATACGAAACTAAAAGGAAACAATGTTCGGGGTCCAAGGGGAATAGGTGGGTGGCCACCAATATCCACTTGATTTAGTCCTCCCCCCTTAGGAAGCAATGGTCCCCATTGCATTGAGTACCTCCATGAGATGGGGAAACTTCTGATGAACTTGGTCCTTGGTGAGACACTTTCCTTGGTGCAGGAGTTGGTCGACTTTGACAATCAAATATAGTCATATCCTCTATTGACGAATGTTATTGATTTGCATTTACATGATCTTATTAGTTGTGGCATGTTTAATGCAATTTAGGTTGAGCTATGTTGGTGTCAGCTTCTCAACAATGTCTGATGTGTCCAATGATGGTGGAAAATATGTTTGAAGGCATTCCACATTGAATACTGGGTTCTTATAAGAAATGGGGGGATACTTATCTCGAAATAATTGTCACCCACATCCTTGGTGATTGTTTAAGACCCCTATTAGAGTGGTCAGAGCTTCTGATGGGCTTCGATAAGGTGTTCCTTCTAGAAATGCAACCAAACATTTTCACCCAATTGAACTTATGTGGTACCCAATGCTGATCATGACGTTGTTTGTACTTATTATTAGATTTATCCAATATATCATGAACCTACTAGTATATGGTATATGTTTTGAATATGAATAATAAATTTGATGTCCTTATTAGTGTCATATTGAAAATTTTCAAATTATGTTTGTGTAGTTGCAAGAGTCGTCGCAAATGGGACACAATAGTTGAAATCCCAGGTCCACCTAAAAGGGGCTTTGGACAATAAAGCTATGGAGAGCTCTATTGTAGCTATGTTGGACATAGGGAAGAATCTCATCCCATGTTTGCGGATGCTTAGGGTACTTGTACATGCGTAGCATGTGAATCTTGTTGCTGACCTCTATCTGGCCATCAGTCTACAGGTGGAATGCAGTTGACTTGGTGAGTATGGTGTCCAAAAATGACCAAATGCTCGACCAGAATGCACCTAGGAACCTTCTATCTCTATATAATGTAATGGTATGTGGGATCCCAAAATGTACCCACACTCATTCAAATAAGAGTTTGGAAGTGGTTTATGGTGTGATAATCTTCTTACAAGCAACCAATATGGCCATCTTAGAAAATATATCAACGACTACAAATACACATTTATTACCATGGTTGGTAGAAGGAAGGCCAGGAATAGAGTCCATGGAGATGGATTCCCAAGGCTGAATAGGAGTAGGCATGGGAGTGTACAAGCCTTGATTCTTAATGTTTGGCTTGGCGATGGCACAAGTAGTGCAAGATAAAATATATTTTCCAACATCTTCTAGGAGCTTTGGCCAATAAAAATACTTATGTAGTACTGCCACTGTATTTTCCACACCAAATTGTCCCGTGACATGGCTATAATGCATCTCTAAAATAAACTTGGCACACTTACTTGAAAGAACATAAATATGTCCCTAGTAGCATAATAATCTATCTTGAAGATGGAACTCTAGAACTTACTTTCCATCCATAAAAATCTTGTATGTGTAAGTGAATTCCAAGTAATTTTCATATAGTTATGGCCATACATAGGCCTCGTGCCCACAAGAGTTAATAATTATGCTTAGTGTAACAATCATGGGGCCGACTGAGGAAATATATGACATGATTGGTGCTACCCTTCTTATATTTAATGTTAAAATGTAATTATTGTAGGTATGTGGACCATTTTTTATGGTGATCATTATGAAAATTCCCCTATGTTTGCATAAAATGAAGGGGTTAATGATCTGTGTGGATGATTGTCTCCTTCCCCAGATTATAATGTTTCCATTACAGGTAGGCCTGCGTGATGGGATACATTTCCTTATCATAGGTGGGGTACCTTCGAATAATATCATAGATAGTCTCACTCTGGTATGCCACTAGATGCCCTTGCTAAGTGAGGGTGGAACCAATAACATAATTTGAGGCATATGTCTGAATCTCAAATGGTTGTTGTAGGTCCGACAAGGTGAGGATTGGTTCAGGACAAAGGTTGTGTTTCAGTTCAATGAATGCCTTTTGTTGTGACTCCTACCAAAAAAAAAATTCTTTCGCTTTTCCCTTGGTAACTTGACTCAAGGGCCAAGTGATATGATATAACCCCATAACAACATTTTATAGAAATTGGCAAGGTCCAAGAAGATGCGAAGCTCTGTTAAATTTTTTAGTTTTACCAACATTGAATTACTTGGGTCTTAGTTTGATCCACATGCACACCTTTCTCATCAATTATGTATCCTAGATAATGGACCTAATACATGATAAAGGATAATTTCACTAGGTTGGTACATAACTTGTGCTAAAAAAAGGTTTGAAGGACCTTTTGAATATGTTGCAAGTGCTACCCAACTCTTGCTGAAGATGAGGATATCATTCAGATAACCACGAATGAGTTGGTTAAAGGTTGCAAGATGTCATCCATCATCCTTATAAAAGTTGTTGGGAGATTTTTCAACCCAAATGGCATTACCAAACACTCAAATAGACCCTCCTTGGACTTGAAGGCAATATTCCATACATTTGTGGGTTTTATTGGAACTTGGTGATAGCGGTACTTCAAATCAATCTTGCTAAAGTACTTATCCCCCTTGAGTTGGTCAAGAAGGTCATCAATTTGTGGGATCAGGTACATGTTCCTGATGATGATTTTATTTAGTGCCCGATAATCAATGCAGAGTCTCCAAGTCCCATCTTTCTTCTGTATGACTACAATTGGGCTTTGACAAGGTGAGGAAGTTGGTCATATGTTCCCTTTTTGTAATAACTCCTATATTTTCCACTTGATTTCCTCATTTTCCAAGAGATAGTGGCAGTAGATTGGCCCATTAGGTAGAGGTGCTCTGGGAGTTACATCGATTGAATACTTGACCTGAAAGTGTGAAGGTATCCCTGTGGGTGAGGAGAATATGTCCCTATAAACTTCAACGACCTTATCAACTTGCTTCTACTGTGTGAAGGAACTCTTTCTAGGGGCCATGGATGTCACCACTATATTCCCCTTACTTTGAGAAAAAATCAGGAAGAAAACAAATTACCAAGTATGGGAGATGATCTTACTACATTGTTTAGTAGAGATCAAAGAAATGGAAATGTGCGGGGATACATCCAGTATCTTATATAGTTTTCTTCCCAAAATAATAATAACAGTACGAGTTTTGTATTCATACACAACATGACGCTTCCACAAGTATGGTTGGCCTAATAAAACATCACAAACTTCAAGGGGAGAAACATCAAACAATACCTCATTCATGAAAGGATTAATGCTATAGGGAAGCTGGTATTGCTAGATGACACAGATATCTCATTATTGATGGAGCCACAATATGGTGTATGTTGATGGGTGTGGTGTTGCTAGTAGGCCCAATTTCTTAACGACCTATGCTGAAATGAGGTTCTTTTGACTCCCACTATTGACAATCAACTTCACCGACATCTATGAGAGGAAGATATGTTCACCCTGCTCTGGATCTTTAGGCTCACTCTTCTTGACCATGGTGGTGGAAACAGTGGCACTGGGTTCTGCATCAATGATTGGTTTCTCCTTGTTAGGTTCTGGCTTAGAGTCGAACAATTCATCTGAATCTAAAGATTTTAGCTCGGCCACCAATGAATGCTTTGCATGACATTCATTTGTGTTGTGAGTGGGACTCTTGTGGAACTCACACCACTTTCCTGTGTCTTTATTTGACTTCCCATTGCTATTATTTTCTTGTGTCTTTGATGGATTGTCTTATGTTGTTCCACATTTTCTCTATCCTTTGTTCTGCGGTTTAGAGGTTCCTTCTCCTTGCTTCAGATTCGTAGATCCAACGTCTCTCTTCTCCTATTTAAAATATTGTTTGATCATGACAAAATATCGGTACATTGCGCCAAGCAAGGAGATATCCAGGATCTCCATTTTTTCCTGGATGTACTTGTACAAACAACCACGACACGTAAGCACTAAATGTCACTCAAATTTCATGAAACTCAGTTCCATGCATAGGGTATCAAATATAAATGAAATCTGACACTCTTGGTCCCTATCCTATTGCAGTGTGGCCAATTTTATGTACTTGTCATCATAGTGTCCAATAGGGAAATATTGTTCCTTTATAACATCTTGGAAAGAATCCCAAGAGGGTGCAATTGAAAAATAGTGAAAATTATTCCTTTTCCCTTTTCTCATCATAAATTTCCCACCAATCCTTGACATGGGGGGAAACCTTGAGGAGTGAAAAATTAATCTTTTCTCTATCAGAAAAATTATGGATTGAAAAATATCCTTCTAGCATATTTAACCATTTATCTCTAGCATTTGTGTCTATCTTGCCTACAAATATAGTTATGTCGAACTAACTTGTACCTTAATTGAGGTTGTGCCTCCAAAGTGACTGTTGTATGAATATGCATTCTCCACTGGTATCTTCTAAAGGATTTAGGAAAAAAATTCAATCATATTACATTCCTTTGTGAGTCAAGGGCTTCTTCGAGCAATAATTTGAAAGGATCTCCTAATCCCTCGTCTTTCGTTTTGTCAGACTGAGGATCATGAAAAATTCTCCAATGCATTATTCATTATATAATGTCATGTATTTATTACATGAAAAATCTAGTGACCTATGTGTGGGATGTCAGTTGGCCCAATCAACTATCCATTATATTATACCTAACTCTACACTTGATTCTATATCCAAAGGATTAAGGTTTTTAACACTTTTCTTCCGCCATGGGAGTTTTTCGGGGTCAACGGGGCATTTCTGCAAGGGTTCAACCTGTTCAAGTGCCAACTCCTTATACCCTATCCTTGTTTGAGACATGCACAAAAAAATAAAGAAAGAGTAGACCAATATGAGACCATTGATCCATAATTATGAAGGAATGAAATGAAACTTATATTTAAATAACAATACAAAGATACAGTGAAGCATAACTTCAATTAATAATAGCAAATGTTGAGGACTATTTATATGTAGAATGGAAACAAACTAGCTTGGGCGATGGTAGCTTATCTATGAGAAGAGATGTGATGGATACATGTCTTATGAACTAATTTAGAATGAGGATATTATGCCTTTTTATCATGAATAAACAATGAGAAGCCTTAAACGTCCAGAAACCTAACCCTAGGAGATGAATCATGAAAATATTGTGAGCTCCAATGGGGTTAATTGGAACGTCAACTTCTTGGGGTCATAACTTTGGCATACGATCTTTGTTTGGCATGCACGATAGCCTGTTAGAAAGGTGTATCCAAGGAAAACAACTTGCAATTGAAAACATAGATCAAAGATCCATGTTTTCTCGTTCCCCAAAAAATTGTCGTTTTAAGGCCTCAAAAAAATTCTGGAAGTTCAGGACCCAAAAGACTATAAAAATAGAAAAATTCGAAAATAGGAAACTATGATGGAAAATAAGAAACTGAAAGGAAACAATGTTGGGAGTCCAAGGGGAATAGGATGGTGGCTACCAATATCCATTTGGATCAATAGGACACTACAAAATAAAGAAAAAATAAAGAACGAGGTTGTTGTTTGCATATCAATAGTTGAGAATAAAATTCAAGAAATTTCATGGAAAGAGGTTAGGTAGCAGTTGAAATGTAGTTGAAATAAGAGCTTTGGAGGAGTGAACATTGCAAACATCCAAACTTATGCAACCATTCACTTCATGAAGGTAAACTCTAAATTTAGCATCTACTAAGGTACATGTAATATATTCATCTGCATTCTTTTTTCTTAATTATTTTATAACATCCTAAACAAAACCATAAAAATAGAACAAGTTCCACACTATTATTATGGGAAGTACAAATCAAAAAATATTTTTTAAATAACAACCCAAATCTATTAATAAGAAAATATATACCAAATATATTTCTTCTAGTAAAACTTTTCCATTGAAAGCAAGCTTGTCATAGCCTATTTCTTTTTCAGCACACAAGTAATATTACTATGTAGATAATAGGTAGGAATACTACTATTTTATGAGAATATACAAATTAGTATGTGCTAGAGATACAAAATGCTATAGTATTTAGTATTTGATACTAACAATTTTAAGAAAATCCAAACATCCTTGTTACATAAATTCTTCTGATTAAGACATCTTCATGAAAATCGAAGAGGTGGAGACACTAGAGGTGACATCCTTATCATAGTTAAGGAAAGAGAAAAAATGGTACAATATTTAGTGTTTAATGCTGACAATTTTAAGAAAATCTAGACATCCTTGTTAAATAAATTCTTCTAATTAAGACTTCTTCATTAAAATCGTAGAGGTGGAGACACTATAGGGGTTATTGGTTGGTAACACATAATTCACTCGAAGAAAATTCGTGCAGTCTCACATATACAAATTGGTGTAATGAATTATACTATACATAAAATAGGGTCATGCAAAAATATTGTTCCCACCTAGTTGACTTCTCTTGTATAATCCAACTAGAACCATAAAGTTTTCATAGATTAAGAGTATTTTTCTTTATATAATTTACTTTCATATAAAGGTTGTGGCCATTATTTTCTTATAAAAAAGATATATATATATCTATATATATATATATATATATATATAAAGAATATCTTGACTTAATCATTTCAAAATAAGTTGTAGAGAGCCTTAATACCGTACATCATGAATTTCTTTTTTATTGTCTAGTAACCTTATGATCCCATGAGATCATTATCTCACCTTTTCAAAGGACAATAAGTAACCTTCAACTAGTGACATATCAACGAAGCCTACTCTTAAACTCAAAACCTATCAAATAGAAGTCCATTTGAAAGAAGAAATTGACACAGAAAAAATAAACCCTTCATTAAAAATAAAAAACCTAAGAGTTTTCAATTAAGGAACCAGAAACCTGAAGTACAGCTGTGATATGCAGACACGAAGGATTGTGCTCTTATACTCAATATATTTTAAATTGTATATATAAGAAAGGATTTCCAAAAAGAAAACACAAAATGGGCATCTAAGACCCAAGGATTTCCAATAACATCCCACACAAACTCCTGAAAAAAGAAAAGAAGCACACTTACATGAATAATAAGTCAAAACCATAAACACTAAATGTAAATCATACCTTCGAACTAAAAAGTTATGGAAGTGATAAAACCTTTGACTGCGTCATCTTGAATCTAATAGATGGGAATCCCATACTTCCTGTCTTTGTTGAAATGATCTTTCGGAGAGATGCTTTAATTGTAGAGGATACTGCAAAACACTAAACAAAAACTCTAATATTTGGGTAAAAACCTCTCTCTCATCACCTTCCACTTGAATTTAAGTTCATTTCCTTCACCCATCAAGAATATACTCACCCTCACGCCAATACTACTAGACGTACATCATACAGAGTTATTAATAGAACTATGCTATACCATCTGTACAGCTACGCATTACTAGTACCATGTTGCAATATCCGTATTACAAGTGAGCACATTGTTCCATATCGTACTTTATGCTTACTAGCACAATATTACTGTTAGCTAGGCATATAAGAGAGAGTCACTTGCTTATTACGTAGTATAACAATTAGTATAATGCCTTTATGAATCTACGAGCTAATCAACTGCTTAGATTAATTACAGCTGCTATTACGATACATGCTCATGCTTAACTAGAACCAACATAAGCAATGGGAATATTAATGGTGATATAACCTGAACTATTTATAAAATAACCATTACTTGCCGTATTACAACAATGGGATTAGCTTAGTTTCATTGCTTAATGACCTTGTTCTGGGAAGAAGCTAAATTTGAGGAGAGTTATGAATAAGAACGCGTGGTTCAAGCAAACTCGGTGATGAGTCTAAATAAAACCATCTTGGAGTATTGCCTTCATGAGATAGGGGAAGAGGGTTTATTTCATTTCTTCTCAAGTTCAAAGTAGTTATCGACTACGTGGATCAGAATCGAATCTATTTTGTGTTCGAAGAGAAAGTAGAAGACTATATAACACGGAGCCGGGCTTTGTAATAAAATCTGTAATTTCTCTCTCCCCTCCTGACATGTAAAAGATGTGGTAACAATGTGTTGAAGAGCATGAAGCCATTTTGAGCTTTCTATTGCGTCGAAATTGCAAATTGAATTATAGTTTAATGGCTCACATCAAGGCCTTGTTGGGCTCTCTGGCTTGGCATCATCTATAGGATGAAAGTTGATAAAAATGTAGGCGTCACTCTCGAGGACAAATTCGCTACCACCAATATAGGAACTAAAAAAGTATAGACACGTGACGGGAAAATATATTTAGTGGTAATTTGTGTTCAATTAAATTAAAAAAGTTTGGGTAGTGGTAGATTACATTTTGGCTAGAATTGAGACTTCGACATGCAACACGCCAAATAAGATGAGACTCTAACATGCAACATGGCAAGTAACAAACCCTGCATGGCTTACACGTGCTTCTTGCGGACTGCTCCGGGTTTTTCTTAGTGAGATGCCTCCTCATTAGCTCCGTGTTTTTCTTCTCTTCTGTCATATTCTTCCTTTCTTCGACATTGAGAATTTTCGAGTGATGGCCGCCTTTCCACAATGCAAAGGTTCAAAATGAATAGCGCCATGAAAGGTAATTGTGCTTTATTTATTATAAAATCAAATATACTTTTGATATATTGCCTTTACTAAAGAGTTGAATATCATACTAGCGCATAGAGACCAATAACCTGCACTAACAAAGATTTACCTACAAATAGGTCAAGGAATGCTAGGAAATCGATGTGTTTGTTATAAACACACCCCTGCAATGAAGCTTACCTTGGTTCTCTTGTTCTCATATTCTATGGTCTCTAGAAAAAATACAACACCGTGATCAACCTCCAAGGCATTGATGATATTGACGTCGATTTTTTTCCTTCGAACAAGGCTAGAGATGGAATTGGTTTTACTTGAAATGGTAAAGAGTTTTAGTTCTTTTCGTAGACTCTCACGCGACTTCTATTTATTTTTTATGGTTTGAGAACATTATTTAAAATGTTACCATTTTTGTTTTCAATGAAATACCAATACTTCCTGCAATAAAGACATCCCTATAGCTCTTAGGGTTATGCACAACTATGTCGTTGATAGACAGATAATGATATATTTTAGAGTGTTTTCTCGGTTTTTTTAGTGGTCTTATTTTCAAATTTTTTGTTAATTAAGGTTTTATGAATTGCTCTATTTTTGCATATATTCAAGGTTAAGTGAGATAAGTGAAGTGAAAATTTCCATAAAAGTAAAAATTTCATATCGTTAGTATTTTGACTTTTTGATGGTTCGCTTTTTTGAGTTTATGGAGAAGATTGAATGCATGAAACATTGATTTTAACTTATCTCTTCAAAACATGAAAGAAAAAACTTAGAATCATGCATATTCCCATATTGGGCCATGCCATATTTCACTGATGGATAAAGTTGTGGTGGAAACAAAAAAAAGTACTTGTTGAATTTCCCTAGATTGAAGATTTGTGGATTGGGTTTGTATATGCTTGTATGTTGCATAAGTTGTAGAGAGATTCTAGTTATGATAGTTTTGTAGTTTTATCTACTATGAGTTGAAACTATAAATTTTATTCATCTAGGTTAGGTTTATAGAATTATGCATTTGGATGTTGTGAATTAGATGATGTATTATGAATATTTGACATTGGATTGTGGTGATATTTCTTGGTATTCTATGAATTTATTTTTTAGTTTTTAGTGAATTTGAATGGCACATTAATTTTTTTAGATCAACATATTTCTGAATTGAATTTCAATTATTTGTAAACATATATAAATCTCCCACATAAACCAATGTCCTTGAATTCCTTTACTAAGCCTTTAAATCTTTAATTGGCACACTAGAGGCATTTTAGCAACCCCAACTACTATTTTTGGCTGCTGCTTGTCTCATATGGTAGTGTTAACTTTCATATGGATCTCTCCTATTTTGGTACCTTGTTTTGAGCTAGAAAACAAAATAGGTAACCCGAATGATTAAGGAATTTAGGTATGTCCTACCACTTATTTTGATGCTAAATTTTGTCCACATACATAATGACTACTAGGATCCCATGAGTGAAGAAAATTTAGTGGGAAGTAAGAGACCAAACTTGTGCAAACATAAAGGCTCATTAGAATTTGGTGATATAAACAAGCCATAAATTGAAAAAATCAAAGTTAGAAATAAGAGAAATAGATGCTAGAATAGAGTTCTCATACATTGTACTTGGTATATAACATTTGTGGTTTTTATCATAATTAATTATTTCGACTGGATTCTCATTGCATTTCATTCAACCTTTGAAATCTTTCTCTGAACCACCAAAGGATATTTGAAGGTGGTTTCTTTCAATAAATTAAAACACGAGCTACATGGTATTAATTTACTCCACAACTTTACATAAATAGTCGCGTTGGTTGCATGGTCATAGTATTGAATTCTACCCCCCCCACTCTCTCTCTCTCTCAATCTCTCTCTATCTCCCTCTCACTCTCTTTATCTCTTTTTTCCCTCCCCCTCTCCCTCTCCCCCATTGCAATCTCTCTTTCACTCTCTCACTTCCCTCTAAGCCACCTCTATCTCTCTCTGCCTCCCCTCTCCCACCCCCCCTCCCCTCTTTCTCACTCTCCCTCTCCCTCTCTCTCTCCCTTTCTCTCCCTCTCTCCTATCTCTACCATATCGCTCCCCCTCTTTCCCCCTCCTCTCTCTCCCTCTCCCTCTCCCTCTCTATAACATCTCACTGCTTCTCTTTCTCTCGCTCACTCACTCACTCTCTTCGCCTTTACCTCTCCCCCCATCTCTCTCAAACTTTTCTCTCACTCTTTCTACCTCCCTCTCTCTCCATCTCTATCTATTTCTCTCTCTCCCTGTCTCACTACCTCTATTTTTCTCCCTCCCTGATCCAAAATCTTTTGCTTGAGATGTGTTAAAGAATTACATGTGAAAATTGTAGCTTAAAACAAGAAACATTAAAGGCATAAACATAAGAGGAGTGAAGCATTTAACACCATGAAAGAAGACACATAATTTATGTAGGAGTTTGTCCAGGAGGGACTACGTCTTCAGGCCCTGCTCAAATAGTGGGAGGCCCTTTTCTTCATTAAGTGGCAAAAATTAAAGTACAAGTACAAAAATGAGAAATAACACTCTTATACCTCCATGGCTGACGAAAATTGCAGACCTATGATGAAGAAATGGACAAGACCATTGGATTCATGACGTCGAGTAGTGAAAAATCCATATACAACTTGCCTTAATCTGACTAAGTGAAAATCTAGCCCCTCTGGAAAATGGCTCAAATCATGGTTCTGCACCCCTCCTGCACACTGCTCATGGTTCCACTATCTTGGTTTCCATGCCCGCTCCTGTCTGCCCTGGGCACATTGCATAAATGAAGGCTTATATATCAAAAAGGTGACGGACTTCCTAACGGACCCATTAGGCGGGTTGGTTTCAGATCCGAGTTGTGTGGGAGTAGGTTAGGTGGTCAAACCCTGACCCCTCCAAATTAAGGTGGAAACCAGTTTTAAATAAATGTTGAAATCAATTTTTAAACCCGCTTATTTAAATTTAAAACCATGCTTTAGTTTTTAAATGAGGTGGTTGGGGGGATTGGGCTCGCATTGGGCAGCCCGCCCAACATCCCGCCGGCTCTGTTAACACTTGGCACGATAAGGTGTGGGTGGCGGTGGGGTTTATAACCCCCACCCCCATTTATATATGTGGTGGTCGTAAGTTGCGGCTGAGTGCTGAATGGAGGGGTCATGATCGCTACCGACCCCCATTTATATCATTTGTTTTTTATTATGTGGTTGGGGCCATGGTGTCCGGCGGGGATCATGGCTCGCCGGACCTATTTTAATATTTATTTTATTTTATTTTAAAAACAACCCCGTCTTTTTCAAATCTTCTCAATTTTGACCGTAGGAGTCAAACTAATTGTCCCATGAATTCGGCCAGAATCTGGCCTGGGTTGGTTGGAATCTGGTGGTCGGGTTCCAACAAAATTGTTGCCTCCTTAAGCTACCACATCAACAAGTCAACCTTCAAACTTTGAATGCTCCTAACTCCTTCATACAGACTCGGAATTGAGTGTCATCTGTGCCGTTAAAATTTGAAAGACGAGATCTACAACTAGACATTAAGTTTGCCACATTCCAGACACTTTGATTTTTGAGACTTTGTACTCAAGGCACTTGTACTTGGACCTGTTCGATCTACCTGGATCATTCCTCCCCACTGAAGATTTTTTGGACCCCAAAATAATTAACACTCTCAACACACTGTTTGTGTCCTTTCCAAACAACACTTTCAATCCTATGTAAGCAAAATTGGTACATCATTTGCAATCATGCACACCACATATGACTTAAACACCCGTCCTTGTCAAGAGTTTATAGCACGCACTCATTGGCCAAGGATTACATAAAATAAAAACAAAACAATCAATATCTCAACTACTCATAAAGAAAGGCCAAAACATCATCGTTGCATTTTGAAGTGATGGAAAACACACCATCACGTTTACATTTACTTACAACATATGATTTACAAATGTGGCCATCACACTAAGACCCCTAAAAGAACCATCTTTTACTTAATAACGTAAATGGATCATCCCCTCGTGGAGGATCTGCCTGTGGAATAGTTTCGGGAACTGGACTCTGTATGGATGTTCTTTGATCCTGGCGTGTTTCACATGCAGGTTTCTGGGGTTCATTATGCTTGTGATGATTCTTCCTCCTCCATATATTTCTTGTCATCTTGGAACACCTCCTCCCGATGTGCCTCCGAGAAGTGCCCATGAATCCATCACTATCACTGAGGTGTGAGGAGGTGCTCTCATCATCAGTTGTTGGTGGGTCGCTGGCTATTTTGGAGTTTTCTCCCACTTCCTTCCTGGTTTTTCTGAGCCCTACATGAGATGGAAATTACTTGACTTTGATGAGGTTTACGATGCCTTGGACATTGATGCCGAGGTCCTTTCCTTGATACCCCATCTTCTTCAGCAATTTGGACACGGTCTGTGTAGTATGATTTTCAAAAGAAGTGAATTCATCATCATGAAAAATACATGAAATTGAAGGGTTTCTTTTTACCTCAAGTTGGTTATGTCGCAATTTTTCGAAGCCTCATCCTAAGTTGTAATTGGCATAGTAACCTTTTTTTTTCTTCCCTTGCTTCTTGTAGGATCCTTCTTAGCTCAGCATTTTCTTCTTGGATGTCTTGGTTAATCTCTTCAAGTTCTTGGAACTCCGCAGCAGTAAGTGTCCTTTTCTTCTTTGGTGCATTAACTATTGATATTTTTGTTTCATCGCCTAAATCAGAACCCAAGTCTATGTGTCCTTCTGCCGTGATCCCAAAGGCTGCAAGCTTCATTTTGTCGCCTGAATCAGACCCCAGGTCAATTGGTTGACCTCGTGAAAATCCTGTAGCTACGACCTTTTCATCTTCCTCTGATCTAGAATATTCAAAATCTTGTTTTGTTGTATGGTGGTGGCGGTATTCTGGTTCCCTTTTTTGTCATTTCTCTCAGGTCTCAACTCAAGGTGCAGCTTCCAACAATTTTCTTCGTCATGTCCCTCTTTTTCACAATGTGTGCAAGAGGACTTTTCTCCCCTTCTTATGGCTGCAGCAGTCCTTTTTGGGTAGTCACTTTGTTCATGCACCCCCCTGATTTCTATGTGCATGCCCTTCACACTGGCCTCATCGATGGTAGGAGGCTAAAAAAAAAATAATGAATGTCTTATGTAACTATGTAATGACACAATGTACTTAGTTACAACTTCAGGAGAATTTAATGAAATTCCCAAACTTAGTGCTTGTTTTCTAGATTCCTCAGTAAAGCTTTGTACGTTTTGTCCTTTACCTTGCCTTAGGTACTACCACTCCATTAAGGATTTTTTCTTATAACCCAAGGGATATAATTGATCTTTAAGTGCAACAATGAAATTTTACCATGAGGAAAGAACGTTACCCAGAATACTGTTGCCTTGAAGTTTTCTCTCCCACCAGATGAGAGTTGTGCCACTCAATCGAAGAGAAGCCAACTGGATATTTTCCTCGTCCTCCACAATTTGCTGAATCCTGCAGTAGATTTCAAGATGCATGATTCAGTTGTTAAGTTTCTCTACATCACTTTCACTGTTATACATGGGTAGATAAAATTTGACATCTAACTTAAAAAAATGTTTATTAGATGCATTTCCTGAATTTTTATGATGATGGTTAGAAGAGGAGGAAGGATTTTCATTTCCTGAAGGAGGTGGGTCTCCTCCACCACCTCCATGCACTGAAGCTTCTCCTTCTAAAACATGCTCCCCTATTTTCTCTAACTTCTCAAGTCTAGAGAACAATTTATCAACCCGATCTACCATGCTGTAGAAGGTATTGCAAAAGTTGAGCTCCTCTTCATTTCGAACCTCATCACCCATGTTCCTTCTCTGATGTGGACGTCCCGCTTCGGGATCAAAATAATGTAGCGTCCCTTCACCTCTTCGTAGCTTGTTTCTAGTTAGCATACAAGCATGTAATTCACATCTACAAACACCTGCTCTGATACCACTTGATCCAAAATATTTTTCCTAAGATGTGTTAAAGAATTACATGTGAAAATTATAGCTTAAAACAAGAAAATTTAAAGGCATAAACATAAGAAGAGAGAAGTATATAAAATCATGAAAGAAGACACATAATTGATGTCAGAGTTCGTCTAGGAGAGACTATGTCTCTGAGCCCTGCTCAAATAGTGGGGAGGCTATTTTCTTCATTAAGTGGCAAAAATGAAAGTACAAGTACAAAAATGATAAATAACACCCTTATACCTCCATGGCTGACAGTGCCTAAAAATTTCAGACCTCTGATGAAGAAATGGACAACACCATAGGATTTGTGGCGTGAAGTAGTGCAGAATCCATATAAAATTTACCTTAATCTGACAAAGTGAAAATATGGCCCCTCTGGAAAATGGCTCAGATCATGGTTTCGCCCCCCTCCTACACACTGCTCATGGTTCTGCTGTCTTGGTTTCTATGCTCGCTCCTGTCTTCCCTAGGTGCACTACAGAAATGAAGGCTTATATATCAAAAAGGTGATGGCCTTCCCAAAGGACCCGTTAGGTGGGTTGGTTTCAGATCTGAGTTGTGTGGGAGGAGGTCGGGTGGTCAAACCCTGATGCCTCCAAATTAAGGTGGAAACCCGTTTTAAATGACTGTGGAAATCAATTTTTAAACCCGCATATTTAATTTTAAAACCACGCTTTAATTTTTAAATGAGGTGGTTGGGGGGGCTGAGCCCGCATTGGGCGCCACACCCCACATCCCGTTGGCTCCATTAACGCTTGGCACGATAAGGTGTGGGTGGTGGTGGGGTGCACAACCCCCGCCCCCATTTATATATGTGGTGGCCGTAAGTTGCGGTCGGGTGGTCGGTCGTGGGGTCATGACCGCTGCTGACCCCCATTTATATCATTTTATTTTTATTATGCGATTGGGGTCGTGGGGTCCGGCGGGGGTCATGGCCCGCCAGACCTATTTTAATATATATATTTTTATTTTAAAAACAACCCCAGATTTTTCAAATCTTCTCGATTTTGACCAAAGAAGTCAAACTAACTGTTCCACAAATTCTCCTAGAGTCCATCGTGGGTTAGACAGAATCTGGTGGCTGGGTTCTAGCAAAATTGTTGCCTCCTTAAGCTGCCACATCACCTAGTCCACCATCAAACTTTGACTGCTTCTAACTCCTTCACACAGACTTAGAATTGAGTGTCATCTGCGCCGTTGGAATCAGAAATATGATATCTATAACTTGACATTAAATTTTCCACATTCCAGACACTTTGATTTTTGAGCCTTTGTACTCAAGCCACTTGTACCTGGACTTGTTCGATCCACCTGGATCACTCCCCCCCCCCCCCCCTCTCTCTCTCTCCCACCTCCTTCTCTATATCCCCCATATATCTCCCTCTATCTCTCTCAATCCATCCATATTATCTCTTTGTATCTCTCTGCCTCTACCTTTATCCCTCTCTTCTCTCCCTCCCTTTCTCTTTCTCTCCCTCGTATCTCTACCTCACGCGCTCTCTCTCTGCCCCCTTTCCCCCTCTCTTTCTCTCTCTCTCTCTCTCTCCCCCTCTCTCCCCATCCCCTCTCTCTCTCCTCATGTCCCTCTCTCTCTTACTCACTCACTCTCTCTCCCCTTATTTCTCCCTCTCCCCCTCTCCCTTCTTTCCTCTCTATATATTTGTCACTCCCCCTCTCTCTCTCTCTCCTCCCCCTCTATTTTTCCCTCTCTCTCACTCTCTCTTTATCTATCCCTATTGTTGGAAATACTGAGAGGGGGTGAATCAATATTTATTTTCAATTGTTATTATAACCAGTTATATTATACAGAAAAATAAGAGAAATGAATAATTTTATTATAGAAGGAAGGTCAATGATCCTTAAATGAATGAGTAGAATGATTTCCAAGCACGAACTTGGACTTAATGAGGCTCTGAACTCTAGGGCTTTGACCCTATATTCTCTAAGGCTCCAACCTCTAGGACACCAATCCTTTAGTCTTGATAAAATGAGTAGTGTACTTACTTACTTACTTACTTGAATAACTTCACAAGATTCTACACTGTTCGATACTTCACATGTCTATACTTAATGCCACACTGCTCACTAAATTTTACTTCACTGTTATGCCTTCGAGTTCATTACTATCATAGCATCAAATCTTCACATTTATCATACAGGTCTGAAGTTGCATCAAATAGAGACCTAAATTTGTATACTCCACAGATCAAAAATTTCACCAAGATTCTTCACCACCGTTTGAGAGAAGCATTCTTTAATTGCTCCTTTTCCAAACTACTAGCATTTGCAACTTCGGATCTGGTTAAGATTTGCAATATCTGAAATGTCAAGAGATCTGAGTCATCCACCCAATATGTCCCTTGTCTGAGGCACTGGGATATTTATCCTGTTTACAGAGAATACACCACAGATCTCTTGTAAGTGAACGAGCTCCCAAACTTCACATAAATATGAAGTGTTGAATATGTATGACTTCTGTGATTAGGTGTGTTGTAGCTTCTTGTTAGAATATTTGTAAGACCTTTTATTTTTGTGCAGTTCTGACTGTTTTATGGCACTAAATTAAGGTGTTGTGACTCTAATCCAAAAAAAGTAAGAAGAGTCAACCGATAATTCTAGTAAGTGAACACAAGTTCTGAATGGAAGTCCGATCGTCAAAATTCTTCCCAAATCAAGGTTTCTAGGACCATCCGCATCCTCTTTTCCTCCTTTTATTCGGTGTCTTTAAGTTCACAAGTTGTGAACTAAATATACTTATATGTGATTGATCACTTAAATAAATTGACTTGATAGATGAAACGAATCTATGTTTTATAGAGGTTTAAGTATGAAAAATCATGTCCCCAAGGCATGCCGACATAGGTAGGCTGGAACAGGTCGGCTCCAAGACCATAATATTATTTTCAAGTTGAAAATTTTCGTTCTCCCTCACCATTTGGATTTTTCATCCAAGTGATAGCTCATTAGAAAGATAAAAATATGCTCTAGACGATGGTGAATGTTTCATAGAGAAATTATGCCTCTAAGGTAGTGAAAAATATTTTTTAATGTGACTGGTATTTTATTGATGCAGAAATAGAGGTAGGACATAATGCCTTCGAGTGATGGGCTTCTTCATGGTTTGATTTCTTAATTTTTTTCCTTCTTCATCATAGGGTTATAATGTCATCATCAATGTCTTCAATTATATGAAGCATCATGTCATAATGTAGCCTTCCATCATCGAGATCACCAAATGACATCATCTAGTGCTTCAATAAGTATGTTCATTCAATATTCTTGATCAAGGCACATGACTGACACTTCTTCATCATCATCTAGAATCCTATTGCCATGTTGACATCAATGACAACCTAGATTAACAATCTCCCCCTTTGTCATTGATTGAAATATTCCACCTTTTCCTCCCCCTTTGACATCAATGAAAAATGGGGTGACAACGTACTCCCCCTGTCATGCTCCTCCCCCTGTTACGCTGCTACTTTGCTTGGTTTATTTTTAATGTTATGCAAGAGCAATATCCCCCATCATTTGGTGAAGATATTTAAATGCTTCTTGCAAAAGAGGTTTTGTAAACATATCTAAAATTTTCTCCTTTGTATTAACATATTCCAACTTGATATTATGTACAATAACTTGTTCACGGAGAAAGTTGTATTTGATTGGAATATGTTTGGTCTTTGAGTGCATCATCAGATTCTTTGAAAGATTGATCACGCTAGTGTTGTCACAAAATATAGTGATTGGTTTCTTAGTTTCTATGTTGACATCCTTCAAAGCTTCCTTCATCCATAGTATTTGTGTACAACAATCAACAACATCTATATATTCAACTTCAGTTGTATAAAGAGATATAAAAGATTTCTTTTTTCCGAGCCAAGATACAAGAAAATCTCCCATAAATAATGCATTTCCATTGGTACTTTTACAGTCATCCACGCTTCCAGCCCAATCAGCATCAAAGTAAGCTGTTACAGTAATATTTTAGCTCCTAGGACACCATAGAACAAAATCAATAGTTCCATTCAAATATCTAATTATTCTCTTCACAGTAGCTAGATGGGATTGTTTAGGACTTGACTAAAATCTAGCTACCATTCCCACTGCTTGTACAATATTTGGCCTTGTAGCAGTTAAGTATAGGAGAGCTCCAATTATTGACCTTTAAAGAGTTGCATCTATGAGAGGGGATTCATCATATTTACTTAATTTACAATCTGTGGTCATCGGTGTGCTCATAGGTGCACAATCTTCCATCCCATATCTTTTGAGCATGTCTTTAAGATATTTTGCTTGAGAAATAAACATGCCTACAATGGTTTGAGATATTTTCAGCCCAAGTAAGTAATATAACTCAACAATCATTGACATTTTGAACCTTTTTGACACATTTATAGAAAATTCATGTCTCATCCCATCATCATTGCTAGAAAATATTGGATCTTTAACATTTACAAGAGTGATCAATAATTTATCCTTGTTTATCTTCCTATAAATATTGCTTCCTTCCACTCACCTTTTGAAACCTTCTTGTTGCAGATAGTGATCCAAATTTTCATACCAAGCTCTAGGGGCTTTTTTCAACCCATATAAGGCCTTTTTCAACTTGCATACAAAGTCTTTCCCTTCAGCCAGATCAAATCTTTCTAGTTGCTCCATGTAGACTTATTCCTAGAGGTCTCCATTCAGAAATGTTGATTTTAAATCCATTTGATAAACCTTGAATCCTTTTGAGAAAGTAAATGGAAAAAAAATTCTTATAACATCCAATAATTCTACTGGTGCAAAGGTTTCTTTGAAGTCAATTGCTTCAATTTGTGACTATCCTTTGCAAACAAGCCTAGCTTCATTTATGATAATTTGTTCATCCTCATTCATCTTTTTTTGGAATACCCACTTTGCTCCAATGATATTTTTATCTTCTAGATGAGGTACTAGCTCCCAAGTCTCATTATTTTCAATTTGAGACATTTCTTCTTCCATGGCCTTTATCCAATGAGGATCTTTACCTGCTTGAGAAAAAAATTCGGGTTCTATTAAAGATAAGAGAGAAACATCATCTTTTCTTGGAGTGTTTATCATCCTTCTTTGAGTTTGAATTCATTCATCTATATTCCCAAAAATTTGTTCTTATGGATGATGTTTTTGAAGGAATTTTATCTTAGAAGGAGTTTGTGAAGGTTCATTTTGAGGTTCTTCATCATTTTCTTCTTTTTTAGGTTCTTCTTTGCTTTCTTCAAGAAAGGGTTCAACATCATGTTCTTCAATTTCCTTTTCTGGAAGGGCTTCATCGACCTTCACATTAATTCTTTCCATTATTTTCTGTAGTCGATTGTTTTAACATTTGTAAGCTTTGCTTCTAGTGGAATATGCAAGAAATATTCCTTCGTCAACTGGAGAATCAAATTTTCCTGGTGAGTCATCATTAATTTTTATGAAGCATTTGCTTCCAAAAATCCTGAAATATTTTACTGAAGCATGTCTTCCTTTCCATAATTCATAAGGAGTCTTTTCATTTTTTGGTCTTAGTTGAGTTCGATTTAAGGTATAAACTACCATCCTGACTGCTTATCTCTAAAATTTTGGCTACAAGTTAGCTGCTAGTAGCATTGTCCTCGCCATTTATTAAATGGTTCGGTTCCTTCTTTTAACTACGCCATCTTTCTTGGGTGTTCTAGTAGCAGAGATTTCTCTTTCAATTCCATGCACTTGACAGAATTCATCAAATTCTTTTGAAGTGAATTCTTCTCCTTTATTCATTCTAAGACATTTAATTTTAGAATCTTTCTCATTTTCAATGAGAGCTCTAATATTCTTAAAACATTAAAATGCTTCAGATTTATAATTTATGAAGTGTACCCACATCATTCTAATATATTCATCAATGAATAAAGAAAAGTACCTTTCACCTTGAAGAGATGGAGTTCTAGTTGGCCCACATAAATCTGGATGAATGATCTATAGAGGTTTTGATGTTGAGAACTCCTTAGTTTTGTGGTTGGTTCTAGTTTTCTTTCCATGTTGGTATGGGCCATATACAACTTGATTTGGATTGAAAATATTTGGAATGCCCCTTACTGCATTAATTTTGTTGATATTAATCAAGTTATCAAAACTTGTATGCCCCAATCGTTTGTGCCATAACCAACTTTCATCTGTTTGACTTAACTAACATTTATCTTCTTGGATTTTTCTTAGAATATAAATGTTATCTGGTGTTCTTACTCCTTTTTCCACAAGTTCTCCTGAGGATGAGTTTCTTATTTCACAATTTTTAGTAATAAAGATAACATTATGTTTTTGGTCACAAATTTGGCTAACACTTAAGAGATTGTGTTTGACCCTTCTACCAGAAAAGTATTTTGAGCCTTTCCTTATCCATTAATGAGCCTAGCAGGTCCTTTTCCAGTGATTTTAGCAGATCCACTTCCAAAGGATACATTTCCATTCTTTTTGTTTAATGAGACAAACTTATTTTGGTCACATATCATATGTCTTGAGCATCCACTATCCACGAAACAATCGTTTTCATCACTATTAGCACATAGAGTTAGGCCACATTTATCCATATTGAGATTCATCCTTTCAGCTTCCTCTCTTTTTAGTGGGAAAATTTATTCATTATTATCATAATTATTACATAATGAGCAAGTCAGATCAAACTTAGCCAAAGGATCAAAAGAATTGTAAGTTTTGATTTGTCCTTGATCTTTGGGGCCACATAGTTTGATTTTTTGATCTTTCAATCTTGGTGCTTCATTCTTATGAGCTTTGCAATGCTTAGCTTGATGACCAAAATCTTTACAATAATAAAAATACCCAAGAAAGACAGTTCGATACCCGTTGTAATAACTATAACTTGAATCAACATTCTTCCATGGAGTTGCTCTTCCTTCATTACTTGGATTTGAGATGGGCCTTTGTTCTTGGCGAGATGAATTTTCTTCTTTTGGATGGCAAGAAAGTAGGTCGGCATAAATCCTTGCATTATCCTTAGTACTTGATTATTCTCCTTTGAAACCAATCCCAGATTTTTCATATTGAGTTTTTTGAGCATTAAGGATGTTTTCAAGTTCTTGAGAGCTTTTCCAACTCCTTTTGACTTTCTCCAACTCCTTCCTTAGAGATATTATTTTAGCTTCATGTTTTTCACATATATCTTCCTTTTCTTTTAGCTTGTTGTTCAAGAAGTCTTCCCTTATTTTTGCTTCCTCCTTTTCTACTTTGAGAGAAATGATCTTCTTTCATAAATTCTCATTTTATTCAATGGAACTTACTAGTAATTCATCCACATTTCCTTCGCCTTCTAGTTCTAAATCATCATCATTTGCAAATGCCATGAATAACACTTCTTTACTTCTAACATAGTCATTTTCTTCATCCGATTCCTCATCACCTCCTTTGCGATGAGGGATATTTCTAGTTGATTTCTTCTTGATGACTACAAATTCATCTTCATCAGACTCATCTTGTTTGGAGAAGAAGTTATTCTTATTAAACATTTTATTTTTTTACACCATCCTTTTAGAATCCTCTTCATCATCACTATCATGTTTATGAGGAATTTTTTGCAACATAGTGACATATTCTTCCACATTTGAAATAAATAAGAGGGTAATTACCTTTTAGCTTGGATACCTTCTTTAGTCTTCGTAAAAATTGTGATAATTCAGTTTCAACATCACAGACATTACTATTCTTATTCCATCATTTTCCTCTTTTTTTTTACTTTGAGGCTTTGAATGCTGCTTCTTTGGAATTTGGGATTCCTTTCCTCATCTCATAGGAAATGAGAATTCCATGAAGTTCATCCATATTGAGAGTATATAGACCATTCATTTCTTCTATGGCATTTACATTGGAGTCAAATCTGTCAGGAAGAGATCTCATAATTGTTTTAACAACAATGCTTTCTTCAACATTTTCTCCTAGCCCTTTAAAAGAGTTGACCGCTTCAGCTACTCAGAGAAAGTATGATGCAATATCTTCTTCATCATCCATTTTCAGACTTTCGATTTGTCTTCTATAAGTTTGAAGCTTTTCCTTCTTAACTTTGGAGTCCCAATCATATAGGGCAACCAACTTATCCCATACTTCTTTGGCTGAGTCACAATTCATGACCTTTGTGAATTCAGAATCAAATATTCCACTAGTAATGGAATTTGGAGCTTTGGCATTAGCAATGTAGGCTTTTCTTTCCTCTGGATCAGTTGGAAGAGTGGAGGGAGCTTTGTACCCATTCAAAATAGAATGCCACACTTCAGGTCCAAGGGACATTAAATAGTGAGATGTCCTCTTCTTCCAAAATTAATTTTTTTTTCCATCGAACATAGGAAACTTCCTTTCCACTTCTATATTCTTCATTGTGTCTAAGAATCCTTCTTCCAGCTCTTAGGCTAATAATGAAGAAGATGGCTTTGATACCAATTGTTGGAAATATTGAGAGGGGTGTGAATCACTATTTATTTTCAATTGTTATTATAAATATTTGGATTCTACACAAAAATCAGAGAAATGAATAATTTTATTATAGGAAGGATAATGATCCTTCAATGAATGAGTACAAGATTGCCAAGCACCAACTTGGACTTAATGAGGCTGTGACCTTTAGGGCTTCGAACCTATCTTCTCCAAGGCTCCAACCTTCAATTTTAGAGGCTCCAACCTCTAGGACACCAATCCTTCAGCCTTGATAAAATGATTAATGTAATTTCTTACTTACTTCAATAGCCTCACAAGATTCTACACTGTCCAATGCTTCAGATATCTATACTTAATGTGACATTGCTCACTAATGTTTACTTAACTGATATTCTTTCAAGTTCATTACTGTCAGAACATCAAATATTCACATTTATCACACAAGTATGAAGTTGAAACAAGTAGAGACCTAAATGTGTATACCCCACAGATGAAAAATTTCACAAAGATTCTTCACCACTGTTTGAGAGAAACAAGATTTAACTGCTCCTTGTCCGAACCACTAGCCTTTGCAACTTCGGATCTGGTTAAGATATGCAATATTTGAAATTTCAAGAGATCTGAGTCATCCATAGATCTCTTGTAAGTAACCGAGCTCCCAAACGTAACACAAATCTGAGGTGTTGAAGATGTTTGAATTCTGTGATTAGGTGTGTTGTAGCTACTAGTTGAAATATTTGCAAGATATTTTATTCATGTGCAGGTCCGAATGTTTTGTGGCACAAAATTAAGGCACTATGACCCTAAGAAGAATCAACCCATAATTCTAGTAAGTGCACACAAGTTCTGAGTGGAAGTACGATCATCAAAATTCTTCCCAAATCAAGGTTTCTAGGAACATCCAAAACCTCTTCTCCTCATTTTCTTTGGTGTCTTTAAGCTCATGAGTTGTGAACTAAATATACTTATCTATGATTGATCACCGAATTGAATTTAATTGAGAAATGAAACGAATATCTGTTTTATAGAGGTTCAAGCATGAACAATCATGTCCCCAAGGCAGGTCAACATAGGTAGGCTAAAAGAGGTCAGCTCTAGGACCAGAATATTATTTACAACTTGAAAATTCTTGTTCTCTCTCACCATTTGGAGTTTTCAGCCAAGTGATAGCTCATTAGAAATATAAAAATATGCTCTAGAGGATGGTGAAGGTTTCATAAAGAAATTCTTCCTCTAAGGTAGTGAAAAATATTTTTTAATGTGACTTGTCATTTATTGATGCAGAAATGGAGGTAGGACAAAATGCCTTCGAGTGATGGCCTTCTTCATGGTTTGATGTATTCATTGTTTTCCTTCTTCATAGTAGGGTTATAATTTCATCGTCAATGTCATCAATTATATGAAGAATCATGTCATCACATAGCCTTCCATCATCCAGATTACCAAAGGGCATCATCTGATCCTTCAACAAGTATGGTCATTCATTATTCTTCATCAAGGTACATGACTGACACTTATACATCATCATCTGCATCCTATTTCCATATTTACGTCAACAAAAACCTAGATCAACACCTATCCCTCTCCATCCCCCATTGTCTCTATCACTCTCTCCCCCCCACTGCCTCTCTCTATCTCTCCCACCCTCTTTCTCACTCTCTGTCGCTCTCACTGTCACTCTCTCTCACTCTCTCTCTCTCACTCTCTCTCTCCCCCGCTATATATATCTCTCTCCCATCCCCCTCTCCCTCTCTTTCTCTCACCCTCCCCTCTCTATCTCTCCCTCTCTTTCTCTCTTTCTCCCTCTCTCCCTTTATCACTTTCCCTCCCTTCTTCCCCCATCCCTCTAACTTGTGCACACATATTTTCTATCACACACACTCTCTCACACACTCTCCCTCTCCCTCTCTCCCTCTTTCTCTCTCCCCTTCTATCTATCTCCATACATCTCTCTCTCTCTCTCTCTCTCACCCCCCTCTCTCTCCCTATCCCTCTCCATCAACCTTCCCTCCCTACTCCCCCCCCCCCTTCTCTCTCTCCCTCTCCCCTTCTCTCTATATCTATATCTCTCTCAATCTCCCTCTTGCTCTCCCTTGCTCCATCTCTCTCTCTCTCTCTCCCTCTCACTCTTTGTCTTCCTCTCTCTCCCCACTCTCTCTCACTCTTGCTCTCCCTCTCTATACCATCTTTCTCCTTCTCTTTCTCTCACTCACTCACTCTCTCTACCTCTGCCTCTTCCCCCATCTCTCTCTCACTTTGCTCTCACTCTTTCTACCTCCCTCTCTCTCCTTCTCTCTCTCTTTCTCTCTCCACCTGTATTAATCTCTCTCTCTCTCTCTCTCTCTCTCTCTCTCTCACTCTCTCTCCGTCTATTTCCCCTCCCTCCCTCTCTCCCCCATCTCTCTCCCTCTATATCTCTCCCTCCTTCCATATTGTCTCTTTGTCTCTCTCTCTCCCTCTACCTCTCCATTTCTTCCGTCCCTCCCTTGCTCTCTCTCACTCCCCCTACCTCTACCTCTCTTGCTCTACCTCTCCATTTCTTCCATCCCTCCCTTACTCTCTCTCACTCCCCCTACCTCTACCTCTCTCCCTCTCTCTCTCTCCCTCCTTCCCCCCTCTCTTTTTCTCTCTCTCTACATCCCTTCCTTCTTCCCACCCCTCTCCCTCTCTCTCTCCTCCCTTGTCGGCCCAACCCCACTCTCTCCCTATCTCTCTCTCTCTCCTCTTGTCCCTCTCTCCACCCCACTCTCTCTCTTACTCACTCACTATATCTCGCCTTCATTCCCCCCCTCCTCGTCTCCCTCCCTCCCTCTCTATATCTTTCTCACTCCCTCTCTCTTTCACTCTCTCTTTATCTGTCCCTATCCCTCTCCATCCCCCATTGTCTCTATCACTCTCTCCCCCCCACTGCCTCTTTCTATCTCTCCCACCCAGTCGCTCACTCTCCCTCTCACTTTCTCTCTCTCTCTCTCTCTCCCCCTTATATCTATATCTCTCTCCCATCCCCCTCTCCCTCTCTTTCTCTATCTCTCCCTCTCTTTCTGCCTCTCTCCCTCTCTCCCTTTCTCACTTTCCCTCCCTTCTCCCACCGCCCCTCTATCTTGTGCACACATGTTGTCTATCACAGTCTCTCTCACATAGTGTCCCTCTCCCTCTATCCCTCTTTCTCTCTCCCCTTCTATCTATCTCCCTCTCTCTCACTCTCCCTCACCTTCTCTCTCCCTCTCTCTCTCTCTCGCTGTCCGTCTTACACACACACTCTCTCTCTCCCCCTCCCCTTCTCTCTCTCGCCCCCATCTCTCTCCATCTCCCTCTCACATAATGTCCCTCTCCCTCTTTCTATCTCCCCTTCTATTTTTCTCCCTCTCTCTCACTCTCCCTCACCCTCTCTCTCCCTCTATCTCTCTTGCTCTCTCTCTCTCTCTCTCTCTCTCTCTCCATATCCCTCTCCCTCTCCCTTCCCTCCCTGCTCCATCTCTCTTTCTCCCTCACTCTCTCCCTCTCTCACTTTCCCTCCCTCCCCCTCTCTCTCTCACTCTCTCTCACTCTCTCTCAATCTCCCTCTTGCTCTCCCTTGCTCCATATCTCTCTCTCTCCCTCTCGCTCTCCCTTGCTCCATCTCTCTCTCTCTCCCTCTCGCTCTTTCTCTTCCTCTCTCTCCTCTCCCACTTCTCTCTCTCCCTCTATCTATCTTTCTCTCACTCTCTCCCTCCCTCCCTCTCTATATATTTTTCACTCCCTCTCTCTCTCACTCTCTCTTTATTTGTCCCTATCCCTCTCCATCCCCCATTGTCTCTATCACTCTCTCCCCCCCATTGCCTCTCTCTATCTCTCCCACCCTGTTGGTCACTCTCCCTCTCATTTTATCTCTCTCTCTCTCTCCCCTCCTTATATCTATCTCTATCTCCCATCCCCCTCTCCCTTTCTTTCTATGTCCCTCCCCTATCTATCTCTCCCTCTATTTTTGCCTCTTTCCCTCTCTCCCTTTCCCTCCCTTCTCCCCCCGCCACTCTATCTTGTGCACACGTGTTGTCTATCACACTCTCTCTCACATACTGTCCCTCTTCCTCTCTCCCTCTTTCTCTCCCCCTTCTATCTATCTCCCTCTCTCTCACTCTCCCTCACCCTCTCTCTCCCTATATCTCTCTCTCTCTCTCTCTCTCTCTCTCTCTCTCCCCCATCCTCTTCTCTCTCAATATCCCTCTCCATCTCCCTTCCCTCCCTGCTCCATCTCTCTTTCTCCCTCACTCTCTCTCTCTCTCACTTTCCCTCCCTCCCCCCTCTCTCTCTCTCGTTCTCTCTCAATCTCCGTGTTGCTCTCCCTTGCTCCATCTCTCTCTCTCTCCCTCTCGCTCTTTCTCTTCCTCTCTCTCCTCTCCTCCCTTTCTCTCTCTTGCACACTCTCTCAGTCTCCCTCACTCTCTCTCTCCCACTATCTGTCTTGCTCTCGCTTTGTCCCTCCTACTCTCTCTCTCTCGCTCTTCCTTCCTACCCTTGATATGTCTCTCTCTCCATCTCTCACTTTCCCTCCCTCTCGCACTCTCTCTCAATCTCCCACTTGCTCTCCCTTGCCCCATCTCTCTCCCCCGCCTTTCTCTCCCCCCTATCCCTCTCACTCTAGCTCCCTCTCTTTCTCTTTCTCTCTCTCTCCCTCTCCCTCTCCCATTTTTCTCCCTCTCTTTCTCCACCTATTCCCCATCTCTCTCTCCATCTGCTCCTCTCTCCTTCTACCCCTCTCTCTCTTCCCCACCTTCCTCTCTTTGTCTATCCCTCTCTCCTTCACAACAAACTCTTCGTCCTTGCCTCCCCTTCTCCAACTCTCCCTCTATCTAAATCTCCACGTCCATAAAGTCAATCTCGGACAACCCCAATATACAGATCTTTACCAATCATATGTGGAAATAGAATCACATTTAACAGACGAGTTCAAATAAGAAACCCAATTCAAAACCGTAATCCTGAAACAAGAACAATAGAATCACACCTAACAAATGAGCTCGAATACAAAACCCAATTCTGGACCGGAATCATGAAAGAAGAAAATGTAAGGCTAATAATCTCAAATACCAGTAGGGTTTCAGGGCTCTACTATGGGGTTTGGATTTCCAGTTTCACATATAAGTAAAATTCAGTTGAACTCGAACTATCGCCACATTCGGGTTTCAGAGCTGTATTACGGGGTTTGGACTTACAGTTTGGTATTTCTGTCAAAATGCAGTCCATCTCACGCTATAACCAAACGTCAGTTCTGAACTGCATTATACTAGGTTAAATCCGCAATGTAGCAAACTGCATATATTACAAATCCTAGATCCTATAAGGAGAAACAAGAAGGTGGAAGCTTCATCATTGTTTGGGGTTACTGGGAACAGAGGTTTGTGGGTGGTGGGTTATTTCTCCTCTCTAGCACACATTAATGTCGGGTTACTTATCATAATGGGTTTCCGGATTTTGGAATATGGTTACCTCTGCCACTGCCAGGGGTCCAAGTCAGTCCGGGAACAGTTACGTTGCCCTGAGAAACCTTGACATCGCCGCTTTCTACTTGGCTATCAAAGCATAAGTGATATAATATCCAAGGCAGGTACAGACTCAAAATAAGAAAAATACCTAAGTGTAACTGAAAGATAAGAAGAATATCCTAGAAAACGAAGCAGAACTACCCGTGGGCCGTATAATGATGCAGCGAATCCAACAGCGGCTCACATTTATATTGGTGCAACAGATCCAACCACTGTTCTATCCTCATTGCTCTTTGTTTATTCTTGGTTTTTTTCCCAACCTAATAGCTAATAGCAAGTAACAGACAAAAATGAAAGTTCAAAATTAATGTTACTTTTACATAACACTGAATATAATTGTAAAAATTTACCATTAAGAGCTAATTGTAAAAATTTACCCTAACAAATTGAAGATGTCAGTTTATCCATCTTCCTCTAGGATGAAACATGTAACCCTAGTGATACCGGCATATATAGGCAGTTTCGAATCTGGTTTCAGGAATTATTCTGAACACTTTTACTGAACCCAAATTCAATTCAAATTCGAAATAACAATCAATAGACCGATTAACAAAAATTGATCAAACACTGGGATTGAAATAATAAGAGAAACCCAAAGCAGTGAGTTAGCAGAATTTTGGAGGGTAGCTCTCTTCTATCATGCACATTTGCAATGAAGGTTATACCAGCATAGATCCATATAAAACATGGATCTAACATGAGCCGAAAGGGATCAAATTCCTTTTGTTGCAAACTTATTTTAGAATACAAAAATTTGTTATTGTTTAAATTTCACTTTTGATTGTTATAGAGATTACATAACACGTGTATTGAAACATTTTATATTAATTCATATTAAATTATTTTATTCTTAACTCACATTGGATATTTGATTCTATCATACATTAAAACATTTTCTTTTAACATTTTTTTCTATATATAAATTTATATAAAGTTGATATCACTTATTAAAATATTTTTTAAAACATAAGGTTTAAACATCTTACTCACATATTTTTTTTACTTCTAATTACTCTACATGATATTAGGTCATATGGACAACTAATTAAAAATGCATAGCATATATATTTTTTTTCATTTTTATTATAGCCGACATTGTTTTTCTATTTAGAGAATATTTTATTTCTATTTTACGAGGAATGAACATACTTAATGTAGCCTTCACACTCGGATGTAGAAACAATATAGATGCAGTTTAACCACATAACTACCAAGGGCCTTGAGAGATCCAATGTCAAACTTTTTAAAAAAATTACATGTCAATTAATACATTTTACTAGTGCAAGTAATCAAATATAATTATAAATCGACATCTAAATTGAAATCAAAAAATTCAGTGCAAGCAATCAAATTGTATTAGAAATCACCACATACACTGAAATCAATGCAAGTAATCAAATATCATTAGAAATAAATATCTACACTAAAATCGATAAATATAGTGCAAATAATCAAATAGGATTATAAATCACCATCTCCACTTATATCAATCCATCTAGTGTGAGAAATATTCTTCCCTCTCTCCACCCTCCATCCATATCTATATCCCCCTCCATCTCTTATTTTCTGTCTCTCTATCTCACCCTCCTAAACACACACATATATCAATCTCTTTGTCAATCCCCTCCTCTTCCCATCTCTCTCTTCTTCCCTCTTTTCACCTTCCATCTATATCTCTATCTTCCCCCTCTCACCCTCTCTCTCCATCTTCCTTATCACTTTCTATCTCTCTCTCTCTCTCTCTCTCTCTCTCTCTCCACCTTTCTCTCTCTATTTCTTTCTTCTTACCTCTCTCCTCCTCCCCCTCCAAGTCCATTTTGCTTTCCCTCCCTCTCTCCACTCTCTCACATCCTCTCTCTTCCTTCCTGTCTTTCCCTTTCTCTCCCATCTCTCTCTCTCTCTTCACCCACCAACTATGTTACTATATCCATCCCTCTCTCCCTATATCTCCTTCTCCCCCCTTATCTCCATCTCTCCTTATTTGTCTCTTTATCTCAGCCCCAAACATACATGCTCTCTCTCTATCTCTCCCTTGTCACTCCTTCTCTCTCTCCACTTTTCACTCTCTATATTTCTTATTTCCTACATTTCTCCCCCTCCAACTCCATCTCTCTTATCGATCCCTCTCTCCTCCTCTCTCTCAAGTCCTCTCTCTCATCCTTCCTCTCTCTCTCTTCCCTAAATCCCTTTCTCTTCCCTAATCTCTCTCTCTCTCTCTCTCTCTCTCCAATACTCTCTCTTCCCCCATCACTCTCCTCCTCTCTCTCATCCTTCCTCTCTCTACCTTTCTCTCCCACCTCTCTCTCTCTCTTTTCCCTCCAATCCTCTCTCTTCCCCCATATCTCTCTCTCTCTCTCTCTCTCTCTCTCTCTTCCCCCATCCCTTTATTTCTCTCTCTCTTTCCACCCCTCTCTCTCTCCAACTACATTACTATTTCCCTCCCTCTCTCCTTCTCACTTCTTCTCTCCCCCTTCTTTCCATACATCTTACTTTGTCTCTTTATCTCACCCCTAAACATACACACTGTCTCTCCATCTCTCCCTTATAACTCTCTCTCTCTCTTTCTTCCTAGTTATGTAAACTAATGAACATAAATATTTGTAAATATAAAGAAGATTATGGAGTAAATATGAAAAGAGGTTTTATTTACTTAACATACCTCTAGTTTATTTATATTTTTATTTATTTACCATACCCCTTTTCTTTACTATGGTCTTTGGCCCATAGGCTTGTTATATAATTACATTTTTATTTATAATCCTATTTGATATATTGTTATTTATTTACCTTACCTCTTTATGCATATTTTATATTTATTTATTTACCATACCTCTTTATATATATTTTATATTTATTTATTTATTTATCATACTTTTTTATACCTCTTTTATATTTATTTATTTACCCATGGTATTTGGCCCATGGTATCAATATTAATTTGTCCCATGGTATTCGTCCCATAGGTTTCATCTAAATAAAACCTCTTTTTAAAGTTTTTTTAAATATAAAAAGGTTTATGGAATAAATATAAAAAGAATTTTTATTTATTTACCATACATCTAGTTTATATATATATATTTTATTTATTTACCATAGCTCTGGAGTAAGTATAAATTCATTTTACAAATATTTAATTAAAAGAAATATTAAAAGATTTTGGATTTTGATTGTTTGTGTTGAACTAACTCTTTTCCTTTGATTTAGGAAATGGTATTGACTTTAGTAAAGAGTAAATATGTTTAAAATTTTACTTAATTTGGAAATTCAACGTGGTAATTTTTTTTGTTAAATGTAAATTTATGATCCATTCAAATTCACGTATATAATTTAATATCCATTCAAATTATATAAATAATACATAATTGTATTAGAAATTGATATATGTTATAGTACAATGCGATTTTTATTTTTTATTTTTTAATTTAAAACTTAAGCCGACATTTTGTATGAGGACGTGACATACCTGACATCGGGGTCATATTGGGCTGTAGAATGAGCCTTTCGGCTCAACTAGGTTTAAGGTTTGTCTCTAAATTCACACTTTTAAAAAACAGAAGCAACCTCAAAACACTCTCTAAAAAGGAGTCTCATAGGATTAATCTGAAATTATTGATTTAACTTACCATCATGATCATAGAAGACAGGAAGATAAAGATAATGGAAGACAGGAAGATGAAGATACGCGTAGATTTGATGTCATCCAGCAGCTGTGGAAGGTTCATATTCCAAAACGTTGTGGTGCTTCCATACAAAATGGAACCACCAAATAGAACACCGTAACACACATATATAAGACATTCTGTAACAGAATAGAATTGAAAATAAAAAATAACTTCAAACATATTCATAAAAGCATAGCAGACCGGCGTCGCCTTGAGAAGAACGAGGTGAGTGATCAGAGAGATTCAAGCAATGGGAATTTAAAAATAAAAAGGAACGCACACTTTGCTTCAAGTCTACTTTGTACCGTTGGATGGTTATCAACGGTTCAATCCCATCTCATCCGGCATCCAACGCCAACGGTCAAATTCATAACAACCATATTCGTTGCTTGAAACCTTTTTTAACGGAAGAAAGCGTTGTTTGAAACCTTTTTTAACGGAAGAAATCGGGGCATATACATTTAAATATATACATTTACCTTTTTAAAGAAACTTTTTTTTTGAAACTATATACATTTAGCATTTACACATTATCATTATGAAAATTATTAATTTATAAATAAATTTTATTACAATATCATAAATCAATTCCATAATTCCTCAATATTACATATTTAAAAAAATCATAACTCATTTTAATGTCAAAATATTTTCGATCAAAATCTTATTCAAAATTCTCCTGTAACCAAAAACTCTTGTTTTATTTAATTTGTAATTTATAATATCGAATTTAATAAACTAAAAGCTTCCCAATTTAAAAATTCTAAATATAATTTCAATAATGTGTTAAAGCAACTATTTTAACTTAATATTATTAGAAATTAAAATAATTGTGAACAAAGTCATATATATATCAAATTTAAACCTAAAATTAAATGTAAAATATAATTTCTATTATTAGTCACCATTTAATATCAATCGGAAAAAGATACATCCATCTTTAATTTTGATGATGATGATGATGATGGTTAACTTCCACTCAGACCAATCTTTGGTCTATCGGACCTAAAGAAAAGAGTTATTTAGTTTGATTTAAGATTTTATTCCTATGCTCAAAAAGCTTGGAGAGAAGCCTCCCGAGCTCACTTTAATTTTGACATCTTAAAAGGCTAGGAAAGTCATTATTGCAACAAAGATTATGAAATTGAGCTTTAATGTGGTTGTACTCGGGGCACTCTAAGAGGAAGTGATTTTCATCGTTGATGTTCATATTCTCACAGAGATGGCAGATCCTTTCCATCCATGGTGTTTTAGGAACTTTCCAATGACCTGTTTCACTATGGAGCTCATGAGAGTTCGTTCTAATCTTGGCTATATTAATTTTCTTCTTTGAGCTACTTAAAATAGAGAGATACTTTTGATCTTCTAGGGTGGGGTTGATGACCTCCTTATAATATCTTAATTTTCTTTTAGTTGCTAGATCTTGCTGCAAATATTGTCATTGATGGCAAAGGAATTGGCAAAGACAGGAGCAACACCTAAACTATCCATAGGGCAAAAGAGACAGAGAGGTAGCAGAGGCAACATATGAGACAGAGGAATAGAAAGCCTGGCAAATTGAGAAGAATGAGTGAAACTCTTATTCATTCGTATATGGTGATGAGGGATTGGTTCTAAAATCTCCATGAATTATATATTCAGCAGAATATTTAAGTCCCTGTGGACATTTGTGAAATAGTGTGTTACTGATAGATGGGATCATGCCCATATAGACAGCCTGAATTGTGAAAAGCGTGAGTGTGTTACTCAGAACATCCAGATTCTGTGGAAGGAGGAGATTCGTGAAGTTGTATACCATATCGGGTTGCTAAGGCCACGGTATAGTGAGCCACAGACAGGTTCTGTGTATACAGGGTGCATTATATATAACCCAAGTTTCATAGATGAACATAATCACGGAGGAAGATCAATTAAATCAAAGTTATGCTTTAAAGAATCACGTGCGGAATGAACAGTGAAAGCGGATTATGGTTTTCATCGCACCGCCTTTTGGGGATAAGTTGTAATTTCCGGTTGGGTAGCGATTCCATTGATCGGGTGACACGCATCCCTGTACGTCTTCACAAAACCACTTTCGCTGTGCGCCATCGCATGTTATAGTTGGACCCAGGACGCCCAACAATATCGTTGAGCGCCGTTGATCTGGGAAGGGGTCATCGGACGGTCATCATTTGTTGAAGAGGCGCGAAGATTAACCAAAGTACGACGGGCCATCGCGCGTTGTTGTTCGCGCACCTTCACGGAGCAATATCCGTCTGATCAAATGAGGCGGCACGACACGATAACAATCTTTGATTGGGAACGACCGTTAACAATTGGGGCCCATACCTGCGGGCACAACTAGCCCACCGGATATCGAGACAGGTGCCCCCGCAGTTGACCATGAAATCAAGCGCTGGCCATAGATCAACGGTGGAGAATAACTACGGGGGCACTGCATGCCAAGTCAGCATCAACCTTTTGGTGCCTTCGTAGGGACCCACAGAAGGGGTTCGCAAATATATTTTATGAAGTCCGAAGGGGTAAAACATTAGTTAGAAGGCTTGGGAATTTAAAAATTGTAAATATATTTATTTGTAAAAAATGATAAATAAATTAAAAAGAAATAAAAGAGCCCCATGGGATAAACTAAAAGGAATACCATTAGCGGATGAATGGTTTTGACTCATGGTTTTAATAAGGGCGAAAAATATATAAGGTGATGAGAATTATAAAGAAGTAGGAGCAGGTGAATGGGTTGACATTAAACGAATCTCTTCTAGAGATATCTGTATGGGTGAACTCTGTTCTTAATTGATAAATCTGAAACTACGATGCACCCATGAAGATAATGATCTGATGATGATGAATCTCTGATTTGAACAACGGATGAAATCATGAAAAATTGGTGTGAGGGTATTGAATGAAAAAAACTGGTGGCCTGCAAAGTATGTCGTATGGAAACTGGTGGATCCAGTGAGAAAATTGATGAAACATGGTCCGCAGTGATGCTGAGGGTCGAAGCCTTCAGTGAGGGGGTTGTAGCTCCCTTCCAGTGGTAGCTGGTAAACGAGAGCAGGGGGTAGTAGCTCCCTTCCAAGAGAGGATGGTAAGTGAGAGAAGGTTGTAGCCTTCTGCAGGTGGGTGCCTGCGTGCTGGTATAAGTCTACACCAGCATATATTGTAAGAAGTTTTCTCTATAATAAATATTGAAGACCGAGATTACAGTAGCGGTGGTTTTCTCCCAAATTGGGTTTCCACCTTAAAATCCTGGTGTCATATGTGTTTTTTATGTTTGATGGTTTGTTCTGTTATTTCTGTTCATGCTTAATGCTCATCTGATGCAATGCTCTAAAGTAAAGTCATAATAAGATATCTGGACATACAGTACTATAACATATGGTTTTAAGAGAAAGAAAATCAAAGAATTGTTCAGCTCTAAATACTGATTCACCCCCCTCTCAGTATTTTTCCCAACAATTGGTTTCAGAGCAGGTCCTTCTGAACAAGCTTAGCCGCTAGAAGGAAGATCAAGCAAGATGAGCAATCAAGATGGAACAACATCTATCAGGCCTCCGCTTTTTAACATAAATAATTTAATCTTCTGGAAAACAAGGATGATATCATATCTTCAGTCTTTGGGAGCAGATATATGGGCAATTATTGAACAAGGATATCAATATCCAACTGCAGTACCAACAGATCCAACAGAAAGAAAGAATTATGAAACAAATGCAAAGGTGGTCAATGCTCTATTAGGAAGTTTAACTGAATCAGAATTTGTCAAAGTCATGCAACTGAATACAGCAAAGGCAATATGGGACAAAATCATTCTGAGCTATGAAGGTGATGAAAAGGAAAAAAGTGCTAAACTCCAAACTCTCAGAATTCAATATGAGAATCTAAAAATGGATAATGAGGAGAGCATTGCCAATTTATTTTTACGTCTTGATGATATTGTAAATCATATGAGAAATCTGGGATAAACAATAACCAAATCTACTTTGGTTGAGAAATTCTTAAGATCACTAATGACAAAATTTGAGTCAAAAGTTTCTGCTCTTGAAGAAAAACAGGATCTTCAAAATCTTACTATGGTGCAACTTCATGGCATACTAACTGCATATGAAATGAGAAGAGGAGGACCATCTGAAGTCAAAGAAGCAGTCTTTAGAGTGTCTACAAAAGGGAAGGAAGTACAAAAACCAGAAGGATCAGGATATATCTCAGAAGAAGATGAGGTAAATTTTGTAAAGAAACTTCAACTTGGCACTGGACGGTTCAGAGGTAAGCTTCCATTCAAATGTTTTGATTGTGGAAGATTTGGTCATTATGCTGCTAAGTGTCCTCATAAAGAAACACATAAACAAGGGAAGTAAGTAGCTATAAGGAATAAGAATCAGTTTAGCACTAGAAAAAGCTACTATACTCATGAAGACAGTGATGGGTTATCTGATAGTGAGGAAGAATGTGAACAAGATCTTAGACTTCTCATGGCATTTTAAAAAGAATTTAGAGAAGAAAATGATACTTTTGTGGATGCTCTAGAGGACAATGATTTTCTTGATGAAAACAATCAACTCAAAATATGCTTAGAAGAAATTAAAATAACCATAGAGACTCTGAAAAATCAGCTTGAAGAAAAGGAGAAACACAATGATAAATTAGAGTGTGAAGTAGTAAGTCTAAGAAAAGAACTTGAGAAAGTAAAGACTCTGAACCTTAGATTTGCTAAAGGATCTGAAACCTTAGATGAGATTATCAAGGTACAACGTTCTCCTCTTATAAAGACAGGTCTTGGATATATTGGAGAATCTTCTCAAGCTTCAGCACCAAATTATCTAAAAGCAGCTACAGCTGGTATACAACATGCTGCCACTCAGCAAGGGAATAAAGAATCTTTACAGGGAAAGCATAATAATCTCAATTCAAGGAATACTAACAGGAATATCTTTCAAAGAAACACTAATCAACAGGTAAATTCAAGCAGAAGATTTCATGATCGCAGAAATTTCTTCTTCAATGGTCAATGTTTCTCATGTCACAATTTTGGTCATAAAGTTGTTCAATGTGTTGCATATAAAACCATCATGACAAGAGAAGCAAGAAAGAAAAGGATTGATATTGAAAAAAAGAAGAATACCTATACCAACTTTTCTCCTCTTCAAAATGAAGTTGAATGTGCTTATTGCAATAACTTTGGCCATGAAGAATCTGAATGCAGGAGCAAAGTTCAGCCAAAAGAACATGTTCCTTCAAGCTCCAAATTATGGAAAAAGAAGGAATTATAGGTTGAAAATTGTGGCATCGCGTTATTTGCAGAAGGTGAAGAAAATCAATGGTACATTGATAGTGGATGCTCAAGACACATGACAGGTGACAAAAACAAACTTCTTGCATATAGTGCTCTAGAAAAGGAAAATAATGTTACATTTGGAAATGATACTCCTGCGGTCATTAAGGGAAAAGGGTCTGTTTTTCTAAAAGAAAAGGTGAAAGCTAATGATGTCATGTATGTGGATGGATTAAAGCATAACCTATTAAGTGTAAGTCAAATGTGTGATCAAGGAACTGAAGTTTTCTTTAGTTTTAAAGAATGTGTGGTACGTGATCTTGATACAAGTAAAACAATTATAAAAGGAAAAAGAACTCCAAGCAACCTGTATGTATTGAAGAACTACAAAGATCAATGTTACTTGAGTAAATCTTCAGAAAACTGGCTATGGCATAGAAGGTTGGGGCATCTGAGCTTCTCTCAGATCAACAAATCAAGCAGACTTAAAGCTGTTCGTGATCTTCCCAATATTACTCTACCCGAAAATATCATATGCAAATCTTGCCAATTTGGTAAGCAAACCAGAGTACAATTTAATGCCAAGGAAGGATCATCAAGAAAGCCTCTTGAACTCATTCATACTGACATATGTGGACCAGTGAGGAAAAATTCACCACGTGGTGAACAATACTATATCTTATTTATTGATTATTTCTCTAGAATGTGTTGGATTGGGTTGATTAAACACAAAGATGAAGCATTTGAGAAATTTCAGATCTTCAAAGCACTGGTTGAAAATGAATTAGATCTAAAAATCAAGTGTCTTAGATCCGATCGAGGAGGAGAATATACATCAGATGAATTCCTTGAATTTTGTGAACAACATGGCATAAAAAGACAGTTTTCTGTAGCTGGCACTCCACAACAAAATGGTGTTGCATAAAGAATGAATAGAACAGTTCAACAAATGGCTAGAGCTATGCTTGATGATTCCGAAACACCTGACACATTTTGGGGAGAAGCAGCACATACAACAGTAAACATTCTCAACAAGGCACATGTTCATGTAAATAGTGATAAAACTCCATATGAACTCTGGTATGGTAATCCTCCCACTGTAAAGAATTTTAGAATTTTTGGAAGCAAATGCTTTATCAAAAATAATGATGAAAAACTTGGCAAGTTTGAACCCAAAGAAGATGAAGGAATACTCCTTGGTTACTCCTCTAGGAGTAGATCATATAAATGTTACAATAAAAGACTTCAGAAGATTGTTGAATGTATTTATGTTGTTGTTGATAAGTCTCTGTTACACAGAAATTTGTCACCGTCCCTCCAATTCCCCATCCCGCACAATTGGAGGGCTCATTCTGTGACCTTTGAGCAGTGACATAACTTGAAAACACTTTCATGGAATTTCCCTAAACATGTACTTTCATTGCCCTGAAGACAACTCCTTGTGAAAAACCCTAAAAATGGCCTTTTCATCATTGGCGCGACTAGCCAGTCTTATAATCGCGCCAATGGAGGAAATACTCCAAAAAGGGCGTGCCAATTGGCGCTTTGTCTCAGATTCGCACTCGCACCAGCCATTTTTAGGAGTGTTTTTTAAAAATAAATGGCAGAAGTTTCGTCTTAACCAATCCATAAACTGGTATCTAATTTGGGTTGGGAGGTTTGGCTCCGGATCTCCATGTAGAGGTAGTGGTTTGCCACCTCTCATGGAAGCTTCCTTGAGGATAGGGCCAATTCCATGATTATAGGGATCCCAACTCCCCTTCCTCCATCTATAAAAGCTTGCTCATCTCCTTTGCAAGCTAGTCTCCAAGTTCCCAAGAGCTTTCAGAGCCTAATGCTGCAAGAGCCTTCATAATTCCCTTAAGGCCAAATCCAAGCAAGGAGACTATTGTGGAGATCCAATGAGAGAGGCTTGTCCCATCCCTGACAGGCTTTTCCGAGATGTGTTCCGCTGGCGACCCTCTGAAGGAGAATTTAGCGTCAGAGCCAGGTTGTATCCTCCTTTGATGGATTAATGATAAGTGACTATTGGTTATGGTTCCACTCTTGTTGTTGATTATGATAATGAGTTATGTCTTCTCTGACTGACATATAGTTGCATATACTAGATTTTACGCTTGCGTTTGTTTCATTTCTTGTGTGTGTAGGTGTCCGATCATGGAGATCGTGAGGATTGTGATCTACCAGATCTAAGGAACGAGAGCACTACTTTCTCTACAAGCGACATCGTCGGATTCCAGGTAAGCCTTCATCGCTAGTTGGTTTATTTTCAATTAGGAACCTGCACTATAGCATGTGACGATTGTTGCTAGACCCGGTCTGGGCTAGTAGGGATTGCCTCTGTCCACAGAGGGGATTTACCTCTACAAAAAATTGGTGACCATACTGGGGATCGTCTAGCTTGTTGTTGTTTGTTTTATAAGCTATAGACGGAGCCTGAAGTTAGCCAGATAGCCTTCTAAATGCTCTTGCTCTGCAATTGCAAAGTAGATCAAAGCTGATTCAGTCAGTCTCCGGTTTAGTTTGTAAACCGAACACTTGGAGTATTGTCTTGTCGTTTCGGTTGTTTCTCGACTCTGCTTGCTTGATCAGCTCTTTTGGCTAGCTCTTTCTGTGATATTAGCTTTTGGTCAACTTGATCATCACTGATCTGCTTCTTGGATTGCTCCTTTTTATTTTTTCCATAGTAAACTCGATTGGCGCGCTTTTCAGCCTGACAGTCACACCCATTGGCGCGGGTTGCTAGTGTATTACCCGCGCCAATCATGTTCTGGCGCTAGTTTCAGCCTCACAGTCACGCCAATCCTGTGAGGTACTAGGGTCTACTCTGTTTTAAGCTTTCTGAGCTTAGTCTAGGTGTTTGGTCTTGTTTTTGCGACTACTTGAGTGTTCTGGAGCCTTGTTTGATTGACTGTCACCTTCATCCTTTGGTTGTTTGCCTGTTTCCATCGATTTTACATTCTAGCCCTAGGGCATCTAGGTGCTATTGCGTGTCAAGCCTCCCTTGGGAGTTTTTGGGTTTTTATCGGTTCAGTCAACCTTGCGATTGCTTCTCTGCATTCGTTTAGTGGTTGTATTGCGTTATTTGAGTGATTGGCTTCTTCTTCATTCGAATTCCGCTTTGTCTCGCTTTGAGCCTAGATTACATGGTTCATTTGAGTCTTGGAGATTCTGCTTGAAGTGGTGAGTCTGGTTTTGGTTGGGAGAAATTATTTGTTTTTTTCATTTTTAGGCGTTGGCGCTTGTTGTCAGTTAGAAACCCGCACCAATTGGCCATTGGCGCTAGTTTTCAGTGTGCAAGTCGCGCCAGTTGGTGCTAGTTGTCAATGACAAAGTCATGCCAATTTCAGGGTATGTGAAAATTGAGACTTTTTCCCTGAATCCTTCACCAGTGTGTCTTTCCCTTCCGGTCTTTTCCCTATATGAGCATAGATTACATTGCTCAATGTTTGGAATGTCTTCTTTCCATTATTGCTTGATGTAAAAGGGAATGAATGCCTTGTTTTGATCTCATGCTTTGGAAGTCCTCTTTGTGTTTGACCTCATATGTCTTGTCAACTTTCGAGGAATTTTCTTACAAAGTGTTTTGAAACAACGATTGCATTCTTAGTGTTTGATTACATCCTTTTTGCATTCATCCTTCCATTAAGAATATTTGCGTTCTTTTTGTTTTCGTCTCATAGTTTGCTTTTTGTTAAAATGCATTAGATCACATTGCATTGAAAAGTATTTTTTGAGATCCATCATTGAACTTAGATTACATTGTTTAATGATTGAAAACTAGAAATCACTTTGATTGCATTCTCTTTCATTAAAAGCATGCATTAAGTAGATTCTCATTTCATCGAAAAATGCATTGAGTGCATTCTTATCATTTGAAAAGGAAAAGGAAATTGTACATAGATTACAATTGCATAGTTTTCGAAAAAGAGGATTTTGCATAGATTACATTGCATTATTCGCATCGTTGAATGTTTGGAATTACTTTTGGATAGTGAAATTCATCTAGTTTGGAAAAAGTTTCGTTTTCAGTGTTGTTGTTTGTTTCATCATTGTTTGAAGCTCTTCCCTTAACTAGATATCATTCATTGAATTGAAAGTTTTCTTTTCTCATATAGATGCATATAGGAGATTGTCTGATGACATATGCTAGGGCCTGAAAACTGAAACGTAATTGAAGATAAACATTAAAATTTATTCAATTTACACTATGGCAACATTGAAACATTAACGCAACATTTAGTGGTCTAGGCTAGAGACGTGTTCCAGCGTCTTTAAACCTAGTAGCTGTCGTTCGCCTCTTGGCTTTAGACATCACTAGTATGGACTTGTGCTCCCCGTACCGTCGCGTATATAAAGGGAGACCCCACTAGGTTTCCATCCTTTATCCATAGGAAGCCGAGTCTGCCGCCCTATACCCGTGATACACTGGACACAACATTCGGGGAGATTTCCTGCACGTACGTCAAGTCCTCGGTTGATTTATTTTTCATTTTGAAACCAAGGTGTATATTGCAGTTCACGGTTATTTGGTACACCCTTTGCCTAGTATTCCTGAGCAGTCATTTTGATCTTATCTGACTCCATAAATTTGAAAAGATCACCAAGCACTTGTCCTTTCACGCTTGTTTCAAAACTGAAAGAGATAGAGTAACCTTTTGCTTGTTTCTTGACTCTTAAAATATGAAATGGTAGAGTTTTGTTTCAATGTTTTAAAAATTAAATGCCCACGAAATATTCCTGGTTAAAGTTAGTTTCCTTAGGGTGTTGCTCTGAAGATTGTTTCTGATGGAAACTTTTCTAGAGTTCACTAACCAAGGAGTCCCTTCCAATGGGAATCCTAGTCGTTTTCCTCCTTTTGGAAATGTTGGTGCTCCTTATATGGCAACTTTGTCCCTTCTTGGGTTAGCTGTTGGGTTGCCTGTTTGGTTGTTTTCAACCTTTGTGGTCCCGAATGTCTCGGCCATTGTTCAATCAGTTCCTCCACCTGAACAACATCATGTTGATTCTAAGGTGGACCTCTCCACTTCTTCGCCTATTTTTGCGTCCTCCTCTTCTACTTCACCTGATGAAAATCTGGATTCGAGTAACCAGGTGGCTAAGAAGAAGAAGAAGAAGACAAAGAAGAAGAAGTCCGATAAGAGAGAGGCTAAGACTGCATCTATTGCTTCTGAAACATCTCCTCTTGAAAAACCTCCCAACCCTCCACGGAAAGTCAAGTTCCCTTGCATGTTGTGCACGGGAGACCATCTTCTTCGAGATTGCCCTAGCATTCCCAAGGTGCTCAAAGTATAGTCCAACGGTCGTCTGCTGTTGCCTTTGGCTTCCGGGAGTCAGGTTGGGGGCATGTCTTCAACTAGTGCTAGTAAGGCTCCTAAGAAATAGGGAAAGATTACCAATCCCTGTAAGTTGTGTGAAGGGCATCATGCCATTCAACTTTTTCCGTATATGGATGAAGCCAAGCGAGTTTTGGACAATTTAACCGGTTCTACACCATGCCTTCCAGCTGGTTATAATCGACTTTCTTTGAGTCCTCCACCAGCTGATCCTATGATTGGTCAAGAGTCATCCTTGGTCGATCCCGCTCCCCCGGAAATTCAAATTCCGGAATCCATTCCCGACCAACCATTGGTCATAGGATCGGTTGAACTGGCCCAGTCTGCGGTGCACCAGGTCTTTTCCGTGGAGAGTGGACCTCACACCCCTCAGGTTCTTCTTGTTTCTTCAGATTATTTTGACTTGGAGAAGGATTCTCCTGTCCCTATATCTTAAGAAGCTGCTCCTCCACCTCCCATGATGGAGGTCCCAGAGGATACTCCTCCCGCCTTTGAGATGGAGGTCATGGAGGATGCTCCTTCTTCTTCCGTAACACCAGGGGAAGACCATCTCAGTTCGATGGTATCCCCTCTGAGTAGTTTGGTCACTTCCTTTGATTGGAATCGATTCGCAGGATACCGCCTTCCGTCTTATGTGCCTTTCGAGATCACAGTACAAGATTTTGGTCTGGTCATACCCAGAACCATTATAGACGAAGGCGTGTCTATTAGTGTATTATCCTCAACTACCTGGAAAGCTTTTGGCTCGCCGCCACTTGCGCCTGTTACGTAGAATCTGTTGGCATTTAACAGAAGAACTAGTCAACCATTAGGGATCCTTCCAAAGTTACCTATTACATTGGGAGGTAAAACTGTCCATATGGACATGATGGTTGTTCTAGGCCCCTTGGATTTCAATTTTCTCTTGGGGCATGATTACACCTATGCCATGGGAGCGCTTGTCTCCTCCCTTTTTCGTGTGGTCTGTTTTCCGCATGAAGGACAGATCGTGACCATTGATCAGCTTTCGTTCTTTGGTCCCGATGCGCCAGCTGGCCCGCCATCATCCCTTCCTGGTTTTTATCCACCCGTTTTATCTGCCCCACCGTAGGTCAACTATGTGGATACCTACCCCGTGCCTATACTCAGTGATAGTGCTGTTGTGCATCGGGTGCTAGGGGCATTGGGTCCTGACTTCCAAGATGTTTTCCTTCCATCAGGAGTGGAACTCTTGGAAGCGATGACTTCTTGTTCATTATGATGAGGTCGGTCGGAGCAGAGTTCATTTTCTTGTGTCAAGCTTCTTAAAAAAGGAAACAAGCTGGGCGGAGCAGAGTTCATTTTCTTGTGTCAAGCTCCTTAAAAAATGAAACAAGATGGTCGGAGCACAGTTCGTTTGCTTGTGTCAAGCTTCTTGAAAAATGAAACAAGCTGGTCAGAGCATAGTTCGTTTTCTTGTGTCAAGCTCCTTAAACCATGAAACAAGGTACCTGAGGATAGTTATTTTAATGTGTCAACCTCGTTAAAATAATGAAACACGTTCCCGTCAATTCGAGTCTTTGATAAGTTCGCGTAAAATCCCAGTCGAGTCTTTCTTAGATCTCGTAACTTGAACCTTCACTCCATCTGCCTTTCATATGGATTGAAGCTTGGGGGGCATGTACCTCGAATTGAGTCACCATGCTGGGGGGCATGCTTAATTTTTCAAGCATAGTTTGTTTCCGTTTCAAGCTTGTGTAAAAATGAAACCGATTTCAAGCATAGTTTATCTTTGTTTCAAGCTTGTGTAAAAATGAAACCAACTTCAAGCAGAGTTTCTTGATTTCAAGCTTGTGTAAAAATGAAACCATTCCCATTTTACCTCTTGTGATTGCCATTTTTATCAGCCTGTTTTTGCCAGATGAGCCTTGGTTTTCTCACTCCATCGTCCCCATCTGCTTGGCCAATCATATGCCTTCATTTGGTTGTTTTACCCATTCCTGAGGAACCGTTGCGATGAGTGGTCTTGTTAGTCAGCCTCTTGACCTTTATTTGTTTTGAGCAGTTCCACCATTACCGGAACCAGTTGCTACCCTTTATACCACTCGTTCCTCCAGCAGGAGTCAACTTTCAGCTCTTTTCTGACTCCCTAAACATGAAAAGATTGCCGAGTTACTTGACGTTTTGATCTCATTAAAAGTGGTTACGAAACGACATCTACCCAGTATATGTTTACCCCTTTTTCGGGCTGGGATAGATTATTTACGAGAAAGGAATACCCTAGCCTATCGCGACTAGGAGGCTTTCTCAGACATTGTTTTCTACCTTTTCGGATCTGAGGAACTATTTACGAAAAGGGACCGTTGGAGTCTACTTTTCTACTGTCTTTTCAAATTCTCTAAACAAGAAAAGACGTCGAGTTATTCCTTTGTTTGACTCGTTAAACCTAAATGACATCGGAAATAGTCGTAATGACAATATTCGTGTTTCTCCTTCCTAGGGCTCGTTAAACGTACTAGGATGGGTTTGTCCGAAGGATGAACTTATATGACAAGCATATGGTATCCTCTTCAAGCTTGTGTAAAAATAAAGAGGCACTCATTGAAATGGTGGGGGAAAAATGGAACCAGCATCATTGTCGTGTTGACAGTATGTCACTCTTGAACATGGCACTTGTCTGCATTCGTGTCGGGTTGGGGACATCTCATCTCGTTTTCCACTTGCCTCCATGGGTTTGGGTGATCCTTTTTTGGTCTCTCATCTGCTCTTTGCCTCGTCATCATGACCTCTGATCTTTTGATGTCAAATACTTCCAAATCGACTGTCGTGTCGCCGATATGTTCAAGAGAAGTTGACCTCTGCAAATATCAACCTTCCTCTGATTCTCATCTGATCCTAATTCACAAATACATTATGTTCCTCTGTCTCGTGTCGATGATGTGGGAACACTATGGCCCACCTTCGATCAAGGTCACTTCCTGTCAACTTCAGCTCATTATCTAGGAAGTTGATCTAGAGACTCCCTTATGGTACCTTGGAGCCTGCATGCCTCAATGGCAGGTTCTTCGCATTCGACACGAGGTTTTTATCATGGGCCTCTGATCGAGTGATTCTGCAGGTGCTCGACGTCAAATCACTGATTCACATGTTGTGGATTGTACCTGTAGTACCTTGAGGACCATTGGCATTAATGGTGGTATCTCTCGCGTCTGTTAATAGCTTTCATCATTGGCTGGCAATCAGACGATGTTCTTGCATGTTCGAATTCATCTCATTTATTCGCATGCTTGAACCTGTACTTTGTTGGGGTCGAGATGGAGCGCAAGACCCTGGATTCTGTCTGTTATAATCCAGGCTGGGATTTTGTGGATTATTATGATTAGTTACATGACTCACTGATTGGATGGCTGCGACCATACCTGAGTCTATTTATCGATCCTCACTAGATGGCTACATCCATGCCTTGGATCTGGGTTATTGTATACTCTGTTATGGATGGCTGCGCCCATACCACATATATATCATGTATTTGAGATATCAGTTGTACTTCTCTACGCAGGCTTTTCGATGGCGGTGTTTTCAGTTGGACACGTTCTCGTAAAGCATTTCACCCCTCTCTCTCTCTCGGGCCTCATACTTTAGGGGGCATCTGTTACACAGCAATTTGTCATCGTCCCTGCAATTCCCCATCCCGCACAGTTGGAGGGCTCATTCTGTGACCTGTGAGCAGTGACATAACTTGAAAACACTTTCATGGCATTCCTCTAAACATGTACTTTCATTGTCCTGAAGACAACTCCTTGTGAAAAACCCTAAAAATGGCCTTTTCATCATTGGCGTGACTAGCCAGTGTTATAACCGTGCCAATGGAGGAAATACTCCTAAAAGGGCACGCCAATTGGCGCTCTGTCTCAGAGTCACACTCGCGCTAGCCATTTTTAGGAGTGTTTTTTAAAAATAAATGGCGGAAGTTTCTTCGTAACCAATCCATAAATTGGTATCTAATTTGGGTTGGGAGGTTTGGCTCCGGATCTCCATGTAGAGGAAGTGGTTTTCCACCTCTCATGGAAGCTTCCTTGAGGATAGGGTCAATTCCATTATTATAGGGATCCCAACTCCCCTTCCTCCATCTATAAAATCTTGCTCATCTCCTTTGCAAGCTAGTCTCCAAGTTCCCAAGAGCTTTCAAAGCCTAATGCTGCAAGAGCCTTTATAATTCCATTAAGGCCAAATCCAAGAAAGGAGACTATTGTCGAGATCCGAAGAGAGAGGCTTGTCCCATCCCCGACAGGATTTTTCGAGACGTGTTCTGCTGGCGACCCTCCGAAGGAGAATTCAGCATCAGAGCCAGGTTGTATCCTCCTTTGATTGATTAATGATAAGCGACTATTGGTTATGGTTCCACTCTTGTTGTTGATTATGATAATGAGTTATGTCTTCTTTGACTGACATATAGTTGCATATACTAGATTTTACGCTTGTGTTTATTTCGTTTCTTGTGTGTGCAGGTGTCCGATCACGGAGATCGTGAGGATTGTGATCTACCAGAGCTAAGGAACGGGAGCACTACTTTCTCTACAAGCGACAGTGTCGGAATCCAGGTAAGCCTTCATCGCTAGTTGGTTTATTTGAAATTAGGAACCTGCACTATAGCATGTGACGATTAGTGCTAGACCCGGCCCAGGCTAGTAGGGATCGCCTCTGTCCGCAGAGGGTATTTATCTCTACAACAGTCTCCTACAGCTCCAAAAGAAGAAAAACAAACAACAAATGAAGATGATGATGACATATATCCTTCTACATCAAATAGGAATGATATAGACAGTGAACCCAATGAAGAACCTGAAGATGATTTATCTGGAAAAGCTCCATCCAGATATGTTCAAAAGAATCATCCAGAATCTCAAATCTTGGGAGAAAAGGGATCAGGTGTACAAACAAGAAGGACTCTTGTGGGATCTTCTAGCAATATGGAATTTCTTTCCACTATTGAACCTCACAATGTCAGTCAAGCTAGCAAAGATGAATGTTGGATTCAAGCCATGAATGAAGAGCTTGATCAAATTGAAAAGAATCATCCTTGGGAATTAGTACCAATACCTCATGACAAAAATGTCATTGGAACTAAATGGATATTCAAAAACAAGTTAAATGAGACTAGGGATGTTATAAGAAATAAAGATAGACTTGTTTGCAAGGGGTATGCTCAACTAGAAGGTATAGACTTTGAAGAAACTTTTGCTCCTGTAGCCAGACTTGAAGCCATAAGAATTTTTCTTGCTTATTCAAGCTTCCAACAAATCAAAGTTTATCAAATGGATGTTAAATCTACTTTTCTCAATGGTGATCTAGAGGAAGAAGTTTATATAGAACAACCAGAAGGATTCATTTTGGGAAATGATGAAAAACTTGTTTGTAGACTTAAAAAGGCTCTATATGGTCTCAAGCAAGCTCCAAGGGCATGGTACTATCGTCTTGACAAATATCCTCATCAACAAGGATTTTCAAAGGGGTCTGCTGATAGCAACTTATACACAAAAACTGAAAATGATAAACTATTGATTGTGGTTGTATATGTTGATGATATCATTTTTGGAAGTAATAAAGAGTCTATGAGTTAGAAATTTTCTTCTGATATGCAGCAAGAATTTGAAATTTCTTTACTTGGGGAACTAACATTCTTTCTTGGCTTGCAAGTGCAACAAGCAACGGATGGCATATTCTTATCACAAGAAAAATATCTTAATCAAATCCTGAAAAAGTATGGCATGGAAGATTGCAAACCTATAAGTACACCAATGATAACCGGATGTAATCTCAGTTCTAATGATGATTCCCCCACTGTGAATCAACCAAAATACAGATCTATGATAGGAAGTCTACTCTATCTCATTGGGAAAAGACCAAACATTATGCATGCAGTTGGGATTTTTGGACGATTTCAAGCCAATCCAAAAGAGTCTCACCTTCAGGCTGTGAAAATAATATTCAAATATCTACAAGGAACTCAATATTTTGGACTATGGTATCCAAAGAATGTTGATCCTACTCTTCATGCATACACCGATGCAGATTGGGCTGGAAGTGTTGATGACCGGGAAAGCACTAGTGGTGGTGCATTCTATATGGGGCCCCGGTTAGTATCTTGGTTCAGCAAGAAGCAAAGCTCCATTGCCTTATCTACAGCAGAAGCAGAATATGTGGTTGCAACATCATGTTGCACTCAACTTCTCTGGATGATGCAAACCCTACAAGACTTTCAAATCAAATGTTCACCTCCTATCTCCATTATGTGTGATAATACAAGTACCATCAGTATCTCAAAGAATCCTGTTATGCATTCCAAGACCAAGAACATTCCCATCAAATATCACTTCTTACGTGAACAAGTGCTTGAACAAAAGGTGAAATTGGAGTATGTTTCCTCCAAAGAACAAGTTGCTGATATATTTACCAAACCTCTACCCAGGGAAGCGTTCGAATATCTCAGACAGAAACTAGGAGTAGTCTCTTCCATGCAGAGGATCAGGTCTACTTAAATACGGAAGATTAAATTGGTTATGAGGTGCTGTTGGGCATCTCTGAATGCACAGGCTCAGGGGGAGCATTGGTCATATGAAAAGGATGAATTGTTGGTCATATTATGTTTGAAGATGCAACATGATCTTAGGGGGAGTATGGCATTGACGGTTCAAAATATCTTGATCAAACTCTTTGTCATTGATGTCAAAGGGGGTGGAAAAGCATCAAATGGCTTCTATAAGGGCATCAGAGGAAGAGTATTTCCATCAATGCCAAAAGGGGGAGATTGTTGCAAATATTGTCATTAATGGAAAAGGAATTGGCAAAGACAGGAGCAACACCTAAACTATCCATAAGGCAAAAGAGACAGAGAGGTAGCAGAGGCAACAGATGAGACAGAGGAATAGAAAACCTGGAAAATTGAGAAGAATGAGTGAAACTCTTATTCATTCGTATATGGTGATGAGGGATTGGTTCTAAAATCTCCATGACTTATATATTTAGCATAATATTTAAGCCCCTGTGGACATTTGTGAAATAGTGTGTTACTGACAGATGGGATCGTGCCCATATAGACAGCCTGAATTGTGAAAAGCGTGAGTGTGTTACTCAGAACATCCAGATTCTGTGGAAGGAGGAGATTCGTGAAGTTGTATACGATATCGGGTTGCTAAGGCCACGGTACAGTGAGCCATGGACGGGTTTTGTGTATACAGGGCGCATTATATATAACCCAAGTTTCATACATGAACATAATCATGGAGGAAGATCAATTAAATCAAATTTATGCTTTAAAGAATCACGTGCGCAATGAACAGTGAAAGCGGATTATGGTTTTCATCGCATCGCCTTTTGGGGATAAGTGGTAATTTTCGGTTGGGTAGCGATTCCATTGATCGGGTGACATGTGTCCCTGTACGTCTTCACAAAACCACTTTTCACTATGCGCCATCGCGCGTTATAGTTGGACCCAGGACGCCCAGCGATATCGTTGAGCGTCGTTGATCTAGGAAGGGGTCATCGGACGGTCATCATTTGTTGAAGAGGCGCGAAGATTAACCAGAGTACGACGGGCCATCGCGCGTTGTTGTTCGTGCACCTTCGCGGAGCAATATCCGTCCGATCAAATGAGGTGGCACGACGCGATAACAACCGTTGATTGGGAACGACCGTTAACAATTGGGGCCCATACCCGTGGGCACAACTAGCGCACTGGATATCGAGATGAATGGCAGAGATTGAGTGCGGGAGAACAACTAGCGCACTGGATATCGAGACAGGTTCCCCCGCAGTTGACTAGGAAATCAAGCGTTGACCATAGATCAACGGTGGAGAATAACTCTGGAGGCACTGCATGCCAAGTCAGCATCAACCTTTTGGTGCCTTAGCAGGGACCCACAGAAGGGGTTCGCAAATATATTTTATGAAGTCCGAAGGGGTAAAACATTAGTTAGAAGGTTGGGGAATTCAAAAATTGTAAATATATTTATTTGTCAAAAATGATAAATAAATTAAAAAGAAATAAAAGAGCCTCTTGGGATAAACTAAAAGGAATACCATTAGCGGATGAATGGTTTTGACTCATGGTTTTAATAGGGGCGAAAAATATATAAGGTGATGAGAATTATAAAGAAGAAGGAGCAGGTGAATGGGTTGATATTAAACGAATCTCTTCTAGAGATATCTGTATGGGTGAACTTTGTTCTTAACTGATAAATCTGAAACTACGATGCACCCATGAAGATAATGATCTGACGATGATGAATCTCTGATTTGAACAACAGATGAAATCATGAAAAACTGGTGTGAGGGTACTGAATGAACAAAACTGGTGGCCTGCAAAGTATGTCGTATGGAAACTGGTGGATCCAGTGAGAAAATTGATGAAACATGGTCCACAGTGATGATGAGGGTCGAAGCCTTCAGTGAGGGGGTTGTAGCTCCCTTCCAGTGGTAGCTGGGAAACGAGAGCATGGGGTAGTAGCTCCCTTCCAGGAGAGGCTGGTAAACGAGAGAAGGTTGTAGCCTTCTGCAGGTGGGTGCCTACGTCCTGGTATAAGTCTGCACCAACATATATTGTAAGAATTTTTCTCTATAATAAATATTGAAGACCGAGATTACAGCAGTGGTGGTTTTCTCCCAAATTGGGTTTCCACCTTAAAATCCTGGTGTCATATGTGTTGTTTATTTTTGATGGTTTTTTTTGTTATTTCTGTTCATGCTTAATGATCATCTGATGCAATGCTCTAAAGTAAAGTCATAATAAGATATCTGGACATACAGTACTGTAACATATGGTTTTAAGAGAAAGAAAATCAAAGAATTGTTCAGCTCTAAATACTGATTCACCCCCCTCTCAGTATTTTTCCCAATAGATCTTTCTCACACCACATTTTTTCTTTGAACTTAGAAGTAACAAATTTTCAAATGTTATTAATGTTTTGCAATGCAACATTCTCTTCGATCTCCTAGTGGTTTAACCAGGCCTTGGTGTCTTTATACCAATCTCGTTTAAGCCTTAGGTGGTTTTGGCTGGAATTCAAAGCTAGCTTAGGAAGTCTATGGTCTCCTATGCTATTGAACTTGTGCTTGTACAACAGATGCCAAGTCATGGCTAGGCTCTCGATAGGGGAAGGACCCACTTCTATAAGGAGAATATGATAGGGTGTATTGCTTTTAATTTTAAGGTTATAAGTTATAAAACGCTTCTGGATTTGCTCAATCTTTCTCCAGGATTCTCTAGAGACTCTGCAACCCCAAACCTCACATCCATATAAGATAACAGGAGTGACTAAAGTTTCAAAGAGGAACTTCTTTTTATCCCACATTACGAGGTTTTCCCTTTTACAATTATTTTCAAGACCAAAATAAGCTAACATAGCCGAGTTGACTTTTCAAGGCAAGCATATAGTTTCTGACAAACAGAATCAGCAAATATTTTTTTTCGAGAAGAAAAAATGACGGACTTTCATTATAGAAACAATAAAAAACCCCATAGTCCCCAAAACCAAGAGAAAACAAAAACTATAAAGAGATTGCCAACATAATCAATGAGGCGAGGGAAGGGCGGCAGCAAGCCTGTTTATTTGGTGGTGGTGATGGAGTATCTAGTTGTAGACCATTGAACGCATTCCCTTATTCAATTTAAAAATTAATTTTTACTTCTCAAATATACACTCTAAGTAAACATTGTTTTATTTTATAATTTTAATTTCTAAAATTAACATGAAATATACTATATAGTAATGTAAAAGCTTTACTAATATATCTCTGGATTTATATAAACTAAAAACTTACATAATTTAATAAATAAATAATTAATGGGATGTTAGAGATTAAGATTTATACAGTATTTTTATTAAATTGATTAATTTATTTTATAAATTAGTCATGTACATAATGAATGAGAGTAATGTTAAAACTATAAATTTATATGTTTATATAATTTATATGTGAACATTATTTAAGTAATTGCTTAGAGATTTATTTAATATGAGTGTGAAAACTTTATGCCTCTGCACTGGTCATTGAAATTCAATTTAGTATCTTTAAGCTATTATTTTAATGTCATTACCAATCTTGTATACATTGAAATTTTTTATTTTTTGTTTTGATACATAAACATTCAATATGTGATAGCTTTATGTTAGGGTTGTAGTAAAGGTTGTATGTGATATATATATATATATATATGCACACGTATATTTACCTTTGAGTTTTTTTAGATTGAAAGAAAATAAAGGTATTTTGTATTTGATATTTTTTTTAAAGAGACGTACATGAATTATAATAAGCTTAAAAATTAAATGAGATGAGATTTTCTCATTCTTTGCGATTGTAATGATATTGTATATGAAATTACACGGTGACTTTGTGTTTTATATTGAAATGATATTTTTTTTAATATTAATGGTGACTTACTACAATTCAATGATCTATGTTTAAAGATGTGTATGATTTTATCTTGAGATGTGTATGATTTTATCTTGAGATGTTATTTAAGATTAATGGATCCATATTTAATATTTTTAACAAAGTTATTTTTGATATATTAGTTGTGATTATTTTCTAGAGGATGTTGAGATTTATTACTTAACTTTTGGTCACGTTGTTTTTAAACTATTTTAGCATAAATTGAGACATTTCGTATTGTTTGGAGTAAAGGAATTCAAACATGTAAGTTTTTTAACTATTTTAGGAATTTAAACTCAACTTGAGGGGTACCCTTGGTTTTAGTTAATATTTTAGGGTAAGGAGGGCATAACGAAGTCTCATTTATGGTAGTTGTCAGAAGTTTCACAACCGAGGTAATATCTATTGTTACAGTGGTACTCGTTGTATAGTAGTATTGGAAATAGTGCTAATTATTACAAATTCATCAATTGTTTTAGTACCAATAGTACCTTGGTTGTTATAGCCTGATGCCTTTCTGAATATCTTTGAACTATATCCCCCCCCCCTTGATAGGTTTTCTTACTCATTTTCTATTATGACAGGGGAAACAATGCAGTTACTACCTTTCCCGTTTGTAATTGAATCTCATTACATTCCACAGGTGCAATGGAGTAGGTAGGGAGAATTGGAGTTTCAACCTATTGTACTGCCTTGTTATTGGGGTTAGGATTGGGTTGTACAGGTAGTTGAGGTCGTAATGGAGGATTTCTCATTGGTACATTGGAAGGAAGTTGTAACTGTTGTTGTTGCATTGGGATTTTCACATGCAACTGGTTCAAGGGAACAAACCCTCACCATGGCTAAGGCCATGAAGGAACATGCCAGTGAGGCCATGCTATAGGGTATTTTACCAAAGGAGGGTTGACATGCTACCATTGAGTTGTTGAATATTGAAATTGTTGGGGTATTTGTTGAGAATTATACATACTAGAAAAATAATTGAAAGAAGAGAAGGGTTCTTGCACCATACTTGATGGCCTAGGTTGCTAAGGATTTTTAGTACTAATGAAGTATGTTTCTTCAACATCCTCTCCTTTCTCCTTGTAAATTTCCTTGAGTCCAGGTAAAGAGGGGAACTATTCTTTGGAGTGGTCCCTCTCACATATGGTACAACTGTTGAGTGGGAATTCCCTCAAGGGATGTTTCTTCCTACAACAAGAGCATAAAATGGCTAGATATTTCTATACCTCCATCTATTTTTTCTTCACTTGAAATACATCAAACTCAAAAGACATTGGTCTTGTTGGAACACCTAATCCTACATGGGTAGGTGTGGAATGCGAAAAGTCACAATGGAGTCCAAGTGACCTTGGAATGTGAAACCAAGAGTCACACCATTGTATTATAAATGTACATCTTTGTATAATGGAAAATAAGAAAGCCTCACACTTATCCTTCATTGTGTTGAGTCTCTTGTGTGTGTGCTCATCTTCCTCATACACCATGTGTGTGCTTAACATGGTGTTTAACATGGTATCAGAGCGGACGATTGCTGGCCCTGCTCCAAATTGAGTGAGCCATTTTTGTTTATGGCCTGTGCATATATGCATTTTTGCAGCATTTAGAGAGTTTTTGCAGCAGTGATTTTGACATTTTTCCGCATTCAGAATTGATTTTGAAGAGGAGCTGCATTCAAAATCTGTGGCAACATTCAGAAATTGACTTTGAACAAGAGCAGCAGTGGTGTTGAAGAAGCGCATTTGAAGGTTTTCTAAATTATGATCTTTTCTCTGCATTTTTTTCCTTTAATTCTGCTTTGGAAGAGCTGCTGGAATATTGTTCAAAGTGGGGTTTTGAAGAATTTTTTGGTTTTACTGCAAAATAATTCTGAGTTTCTATTGGATTTTCTGCTGCTATAATATTCTGAAAAGTCTTGAGATTTTTGTAAAAATTTCTGAGCTTCTGGACTACATATTTTCTGCTGCTGGACTATTGGAAAAGTTTTTGAGTTTTCTCTACAATATCTGGAAATTCTGTTGTTGTTTTAATGATAATTTTCTGCTCTCTGCTGTTATATTTAAAAAATAAAAAATAAAATAAATAAATAAATAAATAAAAAATAAAATTCTGCAACAACCGCCTGCTCAGCCCTTGGCCTTTCATCCTTCCCCATTCCACCTGCAACTCTCAACGCCGCTCCACACAGCCGGCCCTCTCTCCATCATTCAACCAACGCGCTACCCTTTACTCCTTAAACCCATGCCTGCAACACGACCTCTCTTATCCCTCCATACGCTTCACGTCGTCCCTCCTGCAAATATCTCAACCCTTATCACTCCACCTAACGCAGCACTCATCTACGCTCACACATCCCCATTACCCATTCGCTATACGCTCTGCAATCTACGCTCTTGGCCATCATGGCCTCCACTCAACTCGTCTTACCCAACAACTCTCCCCCTCGCGGCTATCACACGGCTCTCTGCAATCTCACACGCCCCTGCACACTACACTCGTCCCACTCCACCTCCCCTTACCGTGAGCTCTCCCTCCTTACACCTCTCCTCACCCCTTGGCTCTTTGCCGCCCCTCCAAACCCCCGACTTCACATTATCTCCGATTCCTCCTTATCACATACACCCCTCCCCATACATTTGGCCCTTTTTTTTTTTAACTTCGTTTCTAATTATTTTCCTTCCCCTCCTTTTTAAATTAAAATTCCTCCCATATAATACGACCCCCCCACGTTAATTTTAATTTAATAAATCCCTTCCTCCATTATTAAATTCCCTCCCTCTCATTTCAATAAATTAATACCCCCTTCCTTTTTAATTAAATAACCCCCATCCCTTTTAATTAATCTCCCTTTTTAATACCCATAATCTCTTTTTAATAATCCCTTTTTTATTAATTCCTATTTTAATATAATCCCCCACCCCCATAAATTCCTCCCCATTTTAAAATTCCTTCTCCTTTAATTAATCCCATTCCCATAATTTTTCCTTTCCTTTTAAATTATTCTCATTTTTAATTATTATTTTTTTAATTATTAAAAAAAAAAAACAGCAGAGAGAGAGGAAAGAAGAAGACATGAACAACAGTAAAAGAAGAAATGGCACATGAGGAAATGGTATATACATATTGCATATTTGACATTATATGATTTGTGGCATTAATATAACAATGATTTTTTGAAGAAATTGACATTTGAAGACAAGTTTGCCATCAGTTTTTAAACATCTCTTTGAAGGAAAATTCAGCTACCTTAAAGGCCTTTTGCACAAGTGTTTTTGCTGGACATTCAAATATTTTTACAGAGATATTATATTATATTGACATTGTATTGCTTCTTCATAGTTGCAATCAGTACTTGAGTTGTTGAAATATTGTTGATTTCCCTCCATCATTTGAGGAGCACATTTTGTACTTGAGATTTCCATAGTTGGAAATTCTTTGGAGTCATTTGTATTTGTTGTTGAATCACATTGTAAACAGGTGCATTTTCGGTTGAAGCCGACACCCTTTCATTTATTTTGAGCCTAAGTTGTTGAAAATGGCTAAAATCAATGAGGCATTAGAGTTGTTGAATAACATCATTCATTCCAATGTTGATGATATGATAAAAATGAGCAAGGATGCTCTTTGTAGAATTCAAAGTTGTTTGTGAGATGCACATGAAAAGATTGAGTTTTTGCAGTTGGAATCTCAGCTCCAACAAGACGAACTTCAGCAAAAGAGTCACCATTCTGAACCTGTTTTTGTTCAGAAGATTGAGAAGGACTCTCATCAGAAGAAAGAAGATAAATTTACAGTTGATTCACATTCAGTTTCTTGTACTAGAGCAGATGTACATGCAGATGCAACAGCTCACCCTGCACTTCTCAAGCCCATCATCAGACCTTGGGAAGAACTTGTCCACAATAAGCACCGAATTGGTCTTGGATATGACAAGGATGTGTCCTTTCATATTCCAGACTACACCAAGCCCATTATATTTCAGAGTGTCAGATTCTTGTATGACAGTTCACCTTTAGCTGTTCCAGATCCTGTTCCACTTCCACAACAGATTGAGAAATGCCAACACTGTGATCGAGTTGGCCATATGAAAGATCACTGTTTTGATCTTCATCCATGCAAGCACTGTGGTCGGCATACTCATTCTTCACACAGATGCTTCAGACACAAGCGTCCTGCAAGAACCAAGATTCATCTCGGATGGATCGCTTCTTGGCAATGGGCATCAGCAGCCAAGAATATGTTTACAACACATGTCAGAACTTGTTCACGCATATTGAACAAACTTTTAGTTGAGTTTTCTCCATCATCTCACCTTGTCCCTGACAGGGGGGAAAATGGTGGTCATGTACAAGCTTCAACGACAGATCAAGCGAGCCTGAGCCACAATCTCTCATTCCATGTTCAGAGTTGTAGCCAGCAGTTCAAGCAAGCCTGAGCCACAATTCGTCATTCTAGATTCAGAGATGTAGCCAGCGACACAGATGCCCATGAGCATGCCTTCGGTTGGTGGACAACCTTAAACCATCATCTTTGGTTGGTGGATAACCTAAAACCACCACAGGTAGTAGACCTCCCTTCTTTTAGGTCGAAGGTCTCCCTTTCATATATGAGGAACACTTCCTCTAGCAGAAGCCTTTAGCTTAGCAGCCTTCAGCTTCTTGCCAGCTTTGGTTGAGTTCCAGGAAATGCTTCAAAGCATTCGAGAGTTGTTGGTAATCCTAAAACCATCAGAGGTAGTAGACCTCCCTTCTTTTAGGTTGAAGGTCTCCCTCTTTTATGAGGGACAATTCCTCTAGTAGAAGCTTTCAACTTCTTGCGAGTTTGGAAGAGTTCCGGGAACTGCAACAAGTATTGCGTTCCAGTGTTTGTGGTCATCCTAAAACCACCTCTTTTTTCCAACATTTCAGAGAGTTGATTCAGCCCAAGTTCTGCCATGCATACTTTGCAGATTTGTATTACAACTCTTTTCTTGGACTCACACATACCCCTTCAGATTAAGGGGGGATGTTGGAACACCTAATCCTACATGGGTAGGTGTGGAATGCAAAAAGTCACAATGGAGTCCAAGTGACCTTGGAATGTGAAACCAAGAGTCACACCATTGTATTATAAATGTACATCTTTGTATAATGGAAAATAATAAAGCCTCACGCTTATCCTTCATTGTGTTGAGTCTCTTGTGTGTGTGCTCATCTTCCTCATACACCATGTGTGTGCTTAACATGGTGTTTAACAGGTCTCATAATATCATTTTTAAAATTCTCTTAGAGATTCCCTATCTCTACTCTTGTTGCTCCATTACTAGTTGTTTTTAAATTCCAGGTAGAGGCATAATGTGTGGAGGTCGAATTTCTTGTCGATCCCCTATAAATTCTTCATAAAATATTAACAATATCATCATAAGGTTCCTTGGATATATCCCCCTTACCCAAAATATTCAACATGCCAAGGAAGTCATCTCTCATTCCTTTTATCAAAATTGTTTTGACTATTTTCTTCTCATGGTTGTTATGTTAAAATATTTGCAGATTATACTAAATATGTTCAACATATTCTTCGAGGTTCTCATTGTTGTAAAATGTAACTAGGCCGGTCTTCACGCTAACTATGTAATTATGAAAAGTATAAGACAATGGTAATAAAAATGTATTTTTGTCTCATGGTTTTCATGAGAAATATTTTATGTAGATAGACTTCTTCTTGATGTCTGTTAGGTTCTTTTCTTCTAAAGTATAAATAGGATTAAGTGTCATGAAGGATACAGACCATGTAAATTTACTCTCAAACAGCCCTCCAAAAGGTGTTGGAAGACAAGCTCAAATATGGCAGAAATAACCTTCATCAATCTTGGAATATATGTGTATTAATATGCCAAAGAAACAATCTTCAAGTCGGCCTAATTTAAGGTTATAAAGTTGGCCTAAGTATCAATCTGGATAGTCGGCCTAAAAGTTGTTCAAGTCTTATATATATATATATGTCCACACTGCGGTTCATTTGGACTACATATATTTACAAACTTGTCTCTGAGTTAGTGCAGATATTTAAAGGAACAATCATAGTCAAGTTTGAAGTCAACAAGTGTGGAAGAAAGAACAGAAATTACGGATTAGTTTGAGAAGGTATAACAGAACAAATCTAAGGACAGTATTGTATGCGGTCAAGTTTGAAGGTGACAACATTTAAAAGAGAGTAGATCCAAGAACAGTTTTGAATGCAGACGAATTGAATGATACAACTTCGAAAGTAACTGAAGGAAGTTGTTTACAGAAGTAGATGAAGGATAGGAATTGCAGAAGTGACTGAAGGTTTGAGAAATTGACTGAAGGATATAATAAGGATATCTCTGATATTATTGTATCGAAGGAAAGAATTTGTAAAAGACAAAGACCTCAAGTAAGGAAGGTAATTAAGAGATTTACCTTCCTAACTATACTTCAAGATACACAGTTACAACTGAACATAATTCTGTCTCTACATCTGACTAAGTACTTTGATAATTGACTTGATGAAAGATTAACTAAGTGAAAGAAGAAATACATAAGTAAGATCACAAGTAGTTATCAAGAAGATAATTTGTATTAATCTATAGCCCTCCAAATTCTCAACATGGTATTAAAACTAAGGTACTGAATATAAGGGCTACTTGTCAACAAAGTCACTCAAAGAAGCAAGGATAAAATTCTTGATTGAAAAGACAATCCAGTCTACAAGAAATACTATCCAACTTGTTTATATGAAAATATTATCTCATTAATCCTTGCACTCAAAACATGTTTGAAGGAGATTCACAAGTTCTGAAGATAGTCATTTTACTCAAGGGTTCAAGAACAACAACTTTGAAGAAAAAGAAACTCTTGACTTCATCAACATTAAGAGAGATGCAAGAAAGACCACTCAAGCAAGTATTCATGACCCTATCTATAAATATGCTTTTTTGTAAATAAAGCAACAAGCCGGTTGGAGCATCAAACTTCAGTGCATGGAAGAAGAGAACAGACTTGAAATTAATTGAAGACGAAGTAATGGACTATATCGAAGTATCTACTATTCAACCTCCAAAAGAAGATGCTTCAGCCCATGCCAGGTACATGAAGGGATAAATTAGAGCCCAAAGGATTCTCATAGAATCCATCAAGGAATCTCTCATTCCCTATGTATCAAAACTAAAGACCGCAGAACAAATATATGAGAAACTGGTGGAGCTATTCTCTGTGAGTACTTATGGATAAGCAATCTCTCTAAGACAATAAATCTACAAATTGAAATTATCAAAGGAAGTAGGAATCGTCCCATAATTTATGAGGATTTCTAAAATAAGAGATCAAATACAAGAAATAGGAGAGTGATGTCTAACACTGAGATGACAAAAGTGGTATTGAATGCTCTACCAGAGGAATGGGGTAGCTTCACTTCTAGTCTATATGGGAAGAAATAAGCCACTCCATTCCATGATTTGTGGTCTCTATGTAAAATAGAGGAAACAAGGCTAAAGGCCAAAGCTGATACAGAATCAAATGAAGAAAATCCTGCCTTTGCAGCCTCATACAGGAAGAAAGGAAGATTTGGAAAATTTGGCACTGAAAATAAAAGAAGAAATATGGACAACGTGCGATGCTTTGGATGTGATGAACTTGGACATTATAAAGGAGATTTTCCTAAATCTTGAAATGTTAAAAGGAAAAAGGAAGAAGCTCATGTCACGTATGAAAGAGAAGAACCTGAAACTAAAAGATCTAAGAAGGAGGAAGCAAGAGAACTCTATTATGATTGAGATCATATTTCTCATTAAGTGATCTCTGATTGTTTTTATGATAGTAATGTACGTTAAGAATCATCTCGAAAGAAGCATGGAAGAAGATCTCAGTGTAAAAGTTTCTGGAAAACCTCCCTACTCAAGTAAAGCAGTCATCAGATCAAGGGTCATCATGGGTCCAAAGCTTTGATATGTGATGACATATTGATGAAGCAGGTCAAAGGAATGAAGCTCTTCATTCAAGAGAAACCCCCACAGGATGACTCAAGGAAAAATAGGTATGAGGTATGAAAAATTATATGCTAACATTGATGCTATGAAGTCATGTCATATGGTTGCAGGTAATGAAATTCTATATTGAGAAGGATGATCTATAAAAGGGTATCTGTTAGTGCATGAACAAATGAAAATAATATGTCCTCATGGTATATGAGGTGGCCGTTGAAAGTTCCTGGGAATGGAAAAATGTGCAGAAAGGAAGAGATCATGAAATGAAACCATGTCTTGAGGCAGGTACCATTCAGAGGCCCACAAAATGTGACTATGAGATCTCTAGGAAAGATATGTAGACTCTGACGAAAGTCTGGTAAAGAAGAAGACCCTGGAAAAACATATCATCAAAAGATGTGTCAATCTGTATAAAGGATGTCCATGCCTATAAGAATATTTCATGGTGAAAGATCATCACTAAGGTAACTTTTGTTCTAAAATTTCATATGTATATGCTTATCTGGATGAACTTGTCCAGGGTTTCTTATCATAAGAAAGGATGTATGATCCTTGAGATGATTCTAAGGAATGCTACATGGCATAACAAGTGGACCAGATGGGAAGTCTGTTGAATCACTTTCTGATAACTGAATTAACCAAAATATGAAGTATGATATGTGCCCTATGAAGCTAAAAGATGGATATTCCTCAATATTGAAATCCATGACATCAAGGACGAGAATTCTTCATGAGAAGTTGGGTGTCTCACCATTGCTGCTAGAGGTCCCTGATTAAGAGGGAGCCTGATGGTAAGTTTCTTACTTGGTAGAAACTTAGTAATTCCTAAGTATCAGCTTAGGTACCTTCTTTGTATAAGAATGGGTACATTCCCTTGTGGAATAGGTCCTCCCTGGGAGGGAGAGATAGAAACATCATTCTAGTCTTGGGAAGACAGAATGGAGGATTGGATAATCATCTAGCTTTTGATACTCTTTGAAAATGTGATTGAGCATTCAATATAAGAGTATTCGGGGACCGATATTCTTTGAGGGATAGCTACCCAAGAGAAGAATAGTCCAGGAAGGTCATACTTTAGGAACACCTAGGTGGATTATGTACCTTGGAGAGACAATGACGAAGGTTCCTATAAGTCATGTGTCTCACCAACATTTGAACCCATTGTCTCGTTGAAGAGATGGGGTTGTCAGTCAAGGCCTTGCACTAGTACAATGATGGTTGATATGATGCTATATAGATGCAATTACCAATCCGATTTTTCTTATGAGATTCTTTAAGTTTGAAAATTATTATATAAATACCTCCCTAGTTAAGAGGGAGTGTTGTAAAATGTAACTAGGTCAGTCTTCATGCTAACTATGTAATTATGAAAAGTAGAAGACAATGGTAATAAAAATGTATTTTTGTCTCATGGGCTTCATGAGAAATATTTTATGTAGATAGACTTCTTCTTGATGTCAGTTAGGTTCTTGTCTTCCAAAGTATAAATATGATTAAGTGTCATGAAGGATCCAGACCATGTAAATTTACTCTCAAATGACCCTCCAAAAGGTGTTGGAAGACAAGCTCAAATATGGCAGAAATAACCTTCATCAATATTGGAATATATGTGTATTAATATGCTAAAGAAACAATCTTCAAGTCGGCCTAATTTAAGGTTATAAAGTGAGCCTAAGTATCAATCTGGATATTTAGCCTAAAAGTTTTTCAAGTCTTATATATATATGTCCACACTGCGATTCATTTGGACTACATAGATTTACGGACTTGTCTCTGAGTTAGTGCGGATATTTAAAGGAACAATCACAGTCAAGTCTGAAGTCAACAAGCATGGAAGAAAGAATAGAAATCACAGATTAGTCTGAGAAGGTATAACAAAAAAGATCTAAGGATAGTATTGTATGATGTCAAGTATAAAGGTGACAATGTTTAAAAGAGAGTAGATCCAAGGACAGTTTTGAATGTGGACTTATCTGAAGGAAGAAAGAACTGAATGATACAACTTCAAAAGTAGCTAAAGGACGTTGTTTACAGAAGTAGATGAAGGATAGGAATTGCAGAAGTGGTTGAAGGTTTGAGAAATTTACTGAAAGATATAACAAGGATATCTCTGATATTATAGTATCTAAGGAAAGAATTTGTAAAAGACAAAGACCTCAAGTAAGGAAGGTAAATCAGAGATTTACCTTCCTAACTACACTTCAAGATACATAGTTACAAGTGAACATAATTCTGTCTCTACATTTGACTAAGTACTTTGATAATTGACTTGATGAAATATTAACTAAGTGAAAGAAGAAATACATAAGTAAGATCACAAGTAGTTATCAAGAAGAGAATTTGTATTAATATATAGCCCTCCAAATTCTCAACACTCATCAAGTGTCTGGGTAATTCTCAATAATGCATCCTTCTACTCCCTAGAGCCATATAATCTTGATATTTTTCTAGAAAATCTTGCCTCATCTCATCCCATGAGTTAATAAATGTGTTACCAAGTCCCATAAATCAGGTCAATGATGCTCCCTTCAATGTAGCTAGAAACAATTTTAGGATTTTTTCATCGATAATATAGTCATAGCTTCTATAGAGAAATGCACATGGATACTCTGTAATCATGCCTTGAAAAGTACAGAGTGCAGACTAAGGAATAATTTTCTTTGGAACTTGTCCTTGTAGATTCCCAATAAGGAAATAAAAAGTAGTAACTGAGCTTCCTTCCATTTGTTTTTGTTGCAAATTCTATGTAGCTATTATAGGTGGCTTCCCTGGTGAAGGAGATCACTCTTTTTTTGGTGATGGGGGTTGCTCAAGCTTTTCAGGTTGCTCAATGCTCAGTTGAGATTGCTTAGATGGTTCATGTGGTCCTAATGAATTTTCAAAACCATATATAACAACATCTTATTTCACAACACTACCAAAATACAAGGCATATTAATCAAGTAGTCCTTCTTCAGAGTTCAATTCTTAATTAGATTAATATATTTCCTCGTATCATTATTTCCAATATTGATTATCACCCTTTCCTGATACAAAGGGGCTAGAAACTGTCGGACTGGTTTACGAAATGGAATGATCACCAAAATTTGTTTCTCTAATGTGTGAACCTAGCACAAATTTCTAAAGGGATGCTCAATTGCATGGAACAACATTCCCTAATTCCTTTTACTTAGTCACTTTTCCCTGAGTGGAAGATTTTTCTTTAGTCTTCGAAATAATATCTTGTATGAAATTTACTCTTATCAAGCATTGATTTTTCTTCTTCCTACCTCATACTTTCCACCTACACAGATAGTTTGTTTGGGGGTGTCATAATTTTCTTCTTCACTACTCATGCAATGCAATCATACGTGTCCTTATTCCTACAAATTCGAGCCCACTTCGTATCACTACAAGGAAAATACCCTATAGCGGAGGTTATAAAGGAGGTTTTTAGTGTTATCAAATTGGCCAAAATTGTCAAAAAAACATTTTCTACAAGATCCATTTTCGGTAACGGAGATTTCGCAGGAGCTTCTAACAGAATTTAGACACAACTAAAAAAAACTGGGCAGCTAGAGGTTGTTACGAACATTTTTCTCATCTTTGCGTGCATCAGGTGTCAACGCACTGGTGCGTTGTACCATGAACGCACCGGTATTGTAAACCTACCAAGCACCGAGATGGAAAACAAATTTTAGACGCCCCATGGGGTTTAGCAATGGCCTGGTGCGTGTCAGCCAGCCAGTTGCACCGGGCCGATGGAAGGTGCATGCACCGAGATGTTAAGGTGTAAAACTTCACTGGGTCCTGTAGGTGATAAAACACACTAGGCTGTTAAGTTATAAAAACACACCAATGCATTAAAGGCAAACCACACCAATGCATGCAACGCCTATCAGACTGCCTAGGTGGTAGTCGTCGATAAAGCGCACTGAGTGTTCTAATTGGTATTGGTATTTGTGCAGTGCCCATAGATCGTAGAAATGCACCGGTGCGTAGTGACTAACATGCATTGGTGTTCATTTTGTATTTTTAAGAAACATCGACCTGTGACAGTGCAATTATTGTGATTTTCTTAAATTCATTATTTATCAAAAGTCAACACATATCTTATAATAGTATTCATATCAATTATTTTTTTATTAGTGCATTTGAATGTGATGTTTCGATTAATTTGTTATATAATATCATCATATTTCACATCTCTTCATTATAATATTTAATCAGTGGTGTAACATTTCATAGCGATAATGGAAAACACAATAGAATTAATTAAAACATATATATATATATATATATATATATATATATATATATATATAAGACACTCTTTTTCATAAAAAATGGGACAGTTATTGGTATCCCTCTGTCTTTCAATTGGGACACTATGTCCATTACATTAAACAAAATGTCTAATTTTACTCACAAATATTTCAAAAATATAATGTCTTGATTTGATATCCAAACATATTGATCATCATTCTATGTTGGAACTTCTGTCACTACTCGAGCTACTTCCATGAATTGGGTTAATTTGAGGAATGTTTTTTTCACTGTGTTGATTATTTTCTTCTTCTTCAAGTTCCATCTAGAAACATAAAAATAAACTATAATGAGTATTTATACTTTGGTGAGAATAATGAAAGTTGCAATATTAAATAATACACATCAATGTAAATCGAAAAGAAATGCACCATAACAAGAATTAACTCATGAACTATACACATTTTTTCAAAACCAAATTTCATGCCATCTTTCAACAAGTCCTTTGTTGGCGCAGTTCCATACTTTGTTTCCTACAAGTTTTATACCCCATAACAAATCATATATTTAATATAAAATTTTTTTTTGTTCTATTAATTATAGACGGAGCTGCGTAAAACAAATATATTCTTACAAATTCCACAATTAATTTCTGATATGCCAACACATACTGACAACCCATATTTAACCCAATGTCAATCAATTCGTCTGATGGTTCTTCTTTGTATGTTAGCACTTGTTTGAAGACACTCAATGATGATTGTTGTAAAACAACTTAAAATATACAAAAATGAAATCTAGTTAAGTTGTTATAAGGAAGTAACAATTACTCACAAACATAGATATCAACACTTTTCTTCCTTGTTGTCTTGATTTATGTGCTGAATGGGTTCCATTTTATTTTCTTTTATGCAAGAAAATACTTGAAAATTAACATTTAATGCTAAATTGTTTATTTTTGTACCTAATCAAAAATTTCAATGATTACATATTACATTTAAATCACGTTGTTATTGAGATGGCTCCTCGTGCGATGCAATTATGTCTATTTCTTTGACCATCTCCTTGTACACATTTTTGGACATTCCTAGTGGCATATTTATGATATCAACTCGTTCATCATAATCTTCCTGGAAATATAACATGCCAATAAACTATTTAGTTTTTATATTGATATGTAAAAAAATAAATATAACAAAAGTGATATTTATAAATGATTGCTTTCTAGTAATATAGACATATAATTCTAGAAAAGCATTTAAAGGTATATTACTCTTTCATTCCTTTTTTTTGTTGTTTCACGTTTTTTCTATTAAAAGTCTCACATGTATCATTGACCAATTCTATGGAAACTCAACCTATACATAGTTTAAATAAAATTTGGTTCTTGGAATCATTGGATTGATTTTTGTATTGTAAGTGGAAATAACGTCTATACATTCGTTCCATTAGATCCCTCAAAGTTTTGTAAAATCCCCCCCCCCCTGCGTCGTTAACCTCCACCAACACTCGAGATGAGCTAAGGAGAAATTCATTTTCATTTTCATTTTCTATTTTCTCTTTTCTTAGAACAACATTCCTTTTCTTTGATGTTGGTCTCTGTATAACATTAAACATATGTGAATTAATAGATTGATTGAAACATGTTATCTAATATTTTAAAGCAAACTATTAGTGAAAACTCAAAAAATAAACTCATATTGGATCGATAGTATTTTTTCATTCACCTCATTCATCCTTCTGCAATTTTCCCATCAAGATTTTACACTCTTCTGGTCTTAGATCAGAAATAATCTAATCAAGCTTTGTCATTTTGTGGCTCTGCATGATACACAATAAGCAATACATATTAGTTACTTACATATACTTCAAAAATATTAATTTTTGTAAAGAATTTACAAAGAACTTGCCTTTTTTGCTTTTCTCAATGTGTTATCAGTATTTTTGTTACTTGATCTCTTGTCAAACATTTATTTATCAATATGAAACCTGTACCATACCATTCATTAAAATATTTTATAAATAAATAAAAAAAATTTCAGGTAAAAAATAAAAATAAAAATCAAGAAAACGATGTGCCTTTCAAACAGTATGCATCGAAGGTGGTGCGACATGTTCTTATAAACGCACCACCAAAATTGTAGAAAAATCGTACAGTGCTCTCTTTCAACAAGGAGACTTGATGTGTTATATGTTAATTGGTGCACTAATTAACACAAACTTAAATTAATGAAAAACTATTTTTATCAAACAGTACACTCCTGGTGCGCTATTATAAAATAGCGCACCTGTGCGCTATAATAAAATAGTGCACCGGTGTGATATAATAAAATAGTGCATCGGTGTGCTATTATACACATGGTGCACCGATTAAAAAAAATTGTTTTAAAAAAAATCATTTAAGAGCCGACATGGATTGGGAGTCGACTCTGCAAGTCGTCCCATGGGTTAGATGCTATACGCCTATATATATATATAGCAATACAAACCCTATAAATGTAAAATGAAAAGCCCTAATTCTGAAGTCACAGAAACAAGAAGAAGCAAGGGCAGAAACAAGAAGAATCAAGTGTTTAATGTAAGAATGGATTTTTTTTTTGTTTTTTTGTTTTTGTTTATTTGTTTGTTTATTATTATTATTAGTTTTTATTTATTATTTTTAAATTTTTTTAATTTTTTGTCTAATTATTTTTAATTTTTTATCTATTTGTTTCAGTAAAATTTGTTTTTTTTACTATGCATATATTAAATCCAACAGAAACTATAGAAAAATAATTATTACAGTAAAATTTAACATTTTTACTATACTACAGGGTTTTTGTGCGAATCGCTAGATGTTTCAAATTCTGATTCTCTAAATAATGTTGTTGTTTGAAAGCATTTTTCTGCTCCACAGTGCTCTCGTGCTCTCTTGCTCCAGGTATGTCTCTCGTGCAAATCCCTCCCTGAAAATTTTTGCAAAAATAATGAAATAATGAATAAATTTTACTATTTAAAGAACTTTTTTATGAAATTAGATTTCCGAAAATAATTTTCCACCCATTTTTCAATTTATCTCTTTTTCACTTTAAAAAAATAAAGTTGCACTTATTTTTATTTCTGGATATTCAGTGCATTTGTTAACTAACCGCACCGATGTGTCAGTTAATAACACAACATTGCTGCGAAGTAACTAAAATGCACTGGTGTGGTTAACTGTACATTAGCATCGATAATAATAAATCCATTTTTAAGGCACCGAAATTACTTTTAGGTATGTACAATAAAATTTATTGTTGATTTTTCTCAAATGTAGGGAGAAAATCTCATAATTATATCAAATGGACAATTGTTCAAAATCGAGCTCGTTCCATAATATTTCTCAAAGTCTATCGCAAAGTTCTCCCAATCCATCTCCAGACATGATATTTACTTCAGATTTTATTTATATTTTCATTATCTAATTGAATTTATTTATTTTATCCATGTCAATCAACTGAATAAAATTCATGTATACAAATTTACAGGTTCATGCAGATTCAGAAACGAGTTCAAATGCACAAAATGTTCAAACGACTCCAAAAAGTCGGAAGCTCTTATCAGGAGCAGCATACCACAAGGTGCATTTGGTAGATGAAAATGGACAACCGCTTCACCCTGCCAATTGTAACATTGCATCTTATAGCCACAAACCTGGGACAATGATGGTAATAATAATTTTTTGGTATATTAATGTAATTATTTCAACGTCAAACCAATTAATCATGCATTATCGATGTGCTTACTAATTGATATCATCGATTTTGTGTTAATCATGTTCCAATATAATTTTTTAAATTATTAGGATTCTAGTGATGATGAGAGACCTACCTACCATCTTTTGTTGCACCCCACGACAATGTCAAATCGAGAGAAGGCTGAATTAAGAGAAAAACTCGGAGAGGAATGATACCAGGAATGGTTGAATCAACCACCTATTCAATTCCAACTACATCTAGATTCACCAATTAGGAATGATTACAACAATAGTAGTTCTTCACAAGATGGTAATGAAGGCAATAAAATAGAGGTTGATATGGATGATTACTTAAGGGATATGACTTCCATGGAGACAATGTTGTTCGATGCATTCCAGAACGATGATCAGCTAGGGGATGATGCTCATATCGCTAATACCTTTTCGAAAGCCTTAAATTTTCTTCCACCACCCATCTCATTGGACCTGGTGGCCAGTCAAAGTCTACCCAGTTGGGGACAATGATGCTACTATATAACTTGAAATCAAAGTTTGGCTTGTTGAATGCATGTTTCTCGGAAATTTTGAGGTAATTGACCATCAAGTCCTCCCTTATATTTTGAGAAATATAATCACACAATGAACATTAAAAATGATCAATTTTATGAACGTTAATAATTATATCAGAATTAATGTACATTTAATATTTTCCATGACCAACTACAGATTATTCAAATATAAGGTTCTTCCAAGTGATAATTTCTTGCCCGGTAGATGCGAAGAGGCAAAGAAATTGTTGAAAATGTTTGGTGTTGAGTACATATCATATCATGCATGTCAAAATGATTGTATTCTATATAGAGGAGAATATGAAGAGAAAGAGATATGTTCGAAGTATTGGCATGACAGGTATGATAAATAAAAGAAGAAGGGTAAATCACGTGGTCCTCCTTTTAAGATATTGAGGCACATGCCTATAATCCCAAGGATTCAAAGGCTATTTCTTTGCAAAGAATTAGCTATTTTGCAGGGATGACATGCCTTACACAGAACTGAGTTGGTAGTTATGTGAATCCTAAAATATTCAATAGCCATGAAGCATATAGAGGATACATGGCCCAAAAAATTGAAGGATGAAGTACAAAGTCTATCAGTCAGCATAGCCATGGATGGTGTCAACCCATATTCCCTCCAGAACACCAACTATCATATTTGGCCTATAGTAGTGATCAATAACAATATCCCCCCATGGTTGTCTGTGAAGAGTGAACATCTTACGTTGACTCCCATAGTCCCTGGTAGAAAATAAGTGAAGAATATGGATGTATACTTACAACAACTGGTAGATGAATTGAAGGAATTATGGGATGGTATAAATTTATACGATGTGTCAAGATCCATCACAGCAGAGAGGAGTTTTACATTGTATGGCACATGTCCTTACACGTCACATGATTATCTAGGCTTAGGAGTTTGCTCTAGTAAATTACATGTTTATTGATTTTTTTATATACGTAACAATATTATTTCGCATATTAGTTATTTAATTCATTGTAATTGTTCTAATATTCATGATATTCTTTAATGTCCCATGAATATTGTATACAATAATTTTGCAGGTCTTGTAACAAAAGGGTATTTTTTATGTAAATGTTGTGGACTTTCTCTGAAATATATATGGTCCAACAACCTACGAAACCCAGTGTATGAATGCTCCAGGGTATTCCTCCCAGAAGAACCCCCTTACAGAAGAGAAGCATCCACTTTCAATGGTAAAATAGAGAGAACCCAAAGCCCTCCAAAAACGACATTGGCTGAATGACTTAGAGCATATGAGAGGGAGAAGGAGAAGGAGTTCATAGAAATGTTTGATTCAAATGGGGAGCCTATGGTCGATGATCCAGAATTCTTTGACGCCTATGTTGAGAAATTTCCCATTGGGATGAAAAGGAAATATATCTTTTATAACCTCCCATATTGGATGCATCTTAAGTTTACCTAATTATTATATCCCATGCATATATTTAAACATGTTTCATCTTATTTATGGAGGCACATATCATCGAAACAAAGTGACACATTTCCTGCTAGGAAAGATATTATTACTTAAAAAACTAAAAAGAAAAATTGGCCAAGATGATTAGAAAGTATAGGATCAGAGGCAAGCACTAGTCCCTCTAATTGGTATTTCAAAGAAGGTGATGTCCCATGGAATTTTAAAAAAGATGATATTTCTTTGGCAAAGGAATTTATAATGGGTGTGAGGGTGCCATCTTCATACGAGTATTCACTACGACATTGCTTCACTGTGGATGACCATTTTTCGGGGTTTAAATCACATGACTATTTTAATCTTCTAAGAGTATGTATAATGTCAAAAGCATGATTTTCTTATTTCTTATATTAACAAATTTTATCCCATGCAGGGATCATAAAACATAACTAATTTTGTATATTATTGCATGTGTTTATAACTGTGCAGTGTCATTATCCTTTGTTCATGTGTCATTGTGTGAAACATGAATTCCCCTAAGATTTAGGACGTGCCATATCTAAATTATCTACATTTGTATGTTGGATCACGTCAAAGGAGATTCATGTAGCTAGAATTCCACGGTGGCGCCAAGAGATAGTGGAGATTGTTTGTATTTTTGAGAAGGAACTTCGGACGAGTTTCATGGACTTACAGGTTCATCTTGTAATCCACCTAGTAGATGAGGTTGAATTAGTTATGATGGTTCTTGTCATTGGATGTTCTCCTTAGAGAGCTACATGAAGAAATTGAAAGGTTTTGTTCGACAAAGGGAAAAACCTGAGGGGTCTATAGAAGAGGGGTACATATGGTATGATCCTTTCTATTATGCTAGTGAGTACATCAAGCAGATCAACAAAAAACTAGGTGTGGTGAATTGGGAGGATGAAAGGGATGAAGACAAAAGAGAAGGGGAGTTGTTCCAAACGAATGGAAAAAGGCACTTGATAAAGAGTAAGCGACCTATGATTTTTCAAATTTACACAAAATCAATATTCATGTTGAACTTCAATATAATCTATATTTTGATCTCATATGTACTATATGACGGTTTGATTTCATCAGAAAATGTAGAAATTGAAGCAATCAATAAATTCGTTCTTTACAATTCCGAAGTGACACAACCATGGGTCGCATTGTACGAACAAAAGAAGATGAAATGGGATAGTGATAGGAAAGAATTCAAATGGTTGAATGGTAGAATTGTGCTTTATCCCTACCATTTAAAAGAAAATATGCAAATTATATGCCCTAACAGTTGGGTTGCTGACCAAGTCAGAGAGAAATATGGTGTAACCGGTCGTTACTCTTGTGCTGAAGAGGATGCGCTAAACGTAGGGATTGGGTGCACCCTCTCGGTATTAATCTATTTAAGTACATTTTAAACTTAATAATGTAACTTTGAAATGTAATTACGTCCATATTTCATATTTTAACAGTTTGGTTATTATAAGACACATGACACTATGATTTTTTAAATTTTTTATAGATGAATTTGTTCTCATCTATTTGGACATATGGACACCATTTTCACACAGAAAATGCTGGTGATGGAAACATGACACAATACTATGGGGTGGAAGTCGAGTTTGATTAATCTAGTCGAGCTAGCCACCATGATCAAAATCTAGTACGAGGGACGTTAGGTTACGTTAGAAAGATACAACATATCATTGAATTGGATTTCTCTTCTTTCCAATGTGTTATTTTTAGGTGCAAGTGTTGGGACACCTTTGATCAGAATAATTTAAAGGAAGATCGTGATAGTAGGATTATTATATATATCAACTCTAGAAATATGTGGGATAAAGCTAAGGAGCCCTATGGTTTCTGAAAAAATTGCAACCAGATGTTATTTTACCCAGATGTGGTGGATAGGGATTGGTGGTTCGTATTGAGACATGAACCTAGATTAAAAGATATTTTTGAGAAAAATAGTGTTATCATGCCAAGCGAGTTGGAAGATAATGAGGGTGATCATGAGAACCAAGAGTGATATGGTACATGTGTTATTTCATCATTTATACATTTTAAGATGGGTTTTTATAAAGAATAGGACTTAATTACCTTATAACTAAGACTCATTTTTTCGAAACATTATCATATGTATTTTGAATTAATTGGTTTACGTTATGTTAATGTTAAAATCATTTCACTTGATAATTTTTAATTATGTTGATCTCGAAAACAATGGCGTACTGTATAAATTTCTTTTTTTATAATGTCAATTCCTCCAAAAATACAACTACTTGATTTCTTTAAATGTGTGTGAATGATATCTTCAAAATGTATACTGTTATTTTTGGTATGTAAGATCATAATAAAATAATGATAATTCTAAACATGAATTTATTTGCATTATTTTCTAAATTTTATTATGATACAAAAATTCATATTATTCTAGATTTATTATTTTACAATGATCTATATTCATACAAATTTACAAATTTACTATTATGGTAGTTTAAAAATATTTACGGTATACATTTTACTTACGGTAGTAATTACGGTTCAAAATGGACAATTGATTTACAATTTTACAAATTTACAAATTTAAAAATTTTAATAAAATTGAATGATGACAATACATACAATTACAATTACAATTTTAGAATTTCACAATACAATTACAGTTACAATTTTACAAATATTTTACATACAGTTACAATTACAATTACAATTACAATTTTACATACAATTAGAATTATAATCATGATGCAGACAATTACAATTACATTTTTAGAATTTTACAAAATACAAATTTTACAATTTCAAAAAAATTGAATCATGACATGAATACATACAATTAAAATTACAATTTTACAATTTCACAATACAATTACATACAATTACAATTACAATTTTACAAATATTTTACATACAATTACAATTTTTCAATTTTATATACAATTAAAATTAAAATTAAAATTGCAATCACAACATAATATTTAATAAATATCATGATTTAATATTAAAAATAAACATCACGATCATGATAACCATCGTACAAACATCATATTCGACTGAAATACACATTCAAATTCGCTAATATCATCTAATCATCATGATCATGATCATATAACAAAACACAAGAATTGTATAACATCATCATGCTCAGATAGACGGCGTGCGTGCTCCGGAGGTGCCTTCTTATCAGTAGATGGTGTAGTCTACTCAGGAACTACCTTCTAATAACTCATTGATGGAGCAACCTACTCAGTGGATGGTGCAGATTGTGATGATGGACTTGCCTCTTCAGATGGACCCGCTTGCTCAGGATCAGGTGTCTGCTCAGGACTAGTTGTATGCCAAGATGGTACAAACTTCTTAGATGATGCCTGCTGACCAAGACTGGATGCTTGCTTCTCACCATGATCTCTTCCATGAGGTGAAGGAGGAGGAGGTGGAGTACTAGAATGATGATCACTACACTCATGATCATGATCATAAGATGATGCACTACTCTGTCATGCATCTCCATGATGCCTACCCCTCCTAGCCCATGCCAGTGCTCTAGAAGCTCCAATGATATGACACATGAGGGTCAAAATATTACGGGGCATGCTTCTATAGAGTCGTGTGAGCCTACGATCAGCCTATATTTCTCTGATTGTAAGCAGGTGGATTCCCTCATCAATTAGCAATCGACAAAGTTGGTCACCCAAATCCATCCTAAATCGGGTGTCCGGCCTACGCCTCACCCCCTCGGGAATGTACACCCAATGAGGATCGGGTCTGTCACCCAGATCCACCACCTTTTCCATATCCTCATCAACATCTACATCTGGATCATTCGGCGGGGGTGGAATCTCATCCCCAACGAATGTCCCAATATCTACAAAATATATAGTACGCAAAAATAATTAGACATTTTCATTAAAAAATTTAATAAAAAAATTTAAAGAACGCGTTAGAATAAATTTGATAATTCTAATTAATTAATTAAGACAATAAAATGAAATGTTATTAATTTAAATAAAACACTAATATTACCTCTCACATCCGTCGGCTCATCCTATGTGAATAAGATGTTGTTACACCCTCACTAATCACAACCGGCATACGAACATGGCACCAGAATGAAGGAGTGATCATCAAAATTGGATACCAACTCCAATGCATCAAGGGATATCCTGGCGAGAAATTGAAACTGGCCCCCTTGGGCATCATCTAGCCCCACATCTGCATCTGTACATGCATCATTGATCTACGAGGCTGCCGAACAAAAGTAGGCCTTGTCTCTGGAAACCTCTCAAAAAATAAACAAAATAACTCTGAAGAAAAAGGGAAGGTCAACCTCCCACATGCTTGAGAATGACATCTATCTAATTTTGTACAAAATTGCTGCAAAAAAATCACAGACCATCTCACAAGTCATGGCGCTTGGAATAAAGAATCAACATAAAATAAAAATGGGCAATTAATGAATTTCTCGTCACTGGTATGGCGTGAAATGGTCTTCAACAGTAGTGAGAGGCACCTCACCTCCTCTGTACCAAAAGAAGCAATACGTAACTGACCACCAGACACCTGAAAATCTGCAAGAGAAACTATATCACCCCTAATGTATCTCTGGGAATACACCAATTGACTCCCTATTTCATAGCTGACAGGGACATCTGGGAACTGGGGAAAATCCTGCCCTCTCCTAGATAGGCCAGTAATAAAATATATGTCCTCCTCAGTGGGCGTGTACCACTGGCCAGGATCAATCGGGAAAGCGTGTAGGTGGGCATCCCACCTGAAGATGAGGTGTCACAATAACCCACTATGGCCCTTCATGGATGTAGCCTCCTCATAGAACTTGAGGATTCCTACCTCCCTTAGGAGCAACTGGGTGGCTGTCGTAATAGGGAAAGGGTACATAAGTCTCTCCCTCTCTCGTGCCTTCCACATGTGAATGATGTTATACTGGTCCTCCATATGTTCTTTCCATTCCCTTCGTTCTCTCCATTAACATTGCTGAATGACTCACATATTAAATACATTTTTTTTATTAAATGAAACACACACACACACACACACACACACACACACACACACATATATATATATATATTTTTTGAAAGAAAAAAAAAATTGTCGGTGCACCCAAAAAGACTATCACGCACTGGTACTCGTGCGTACATTCTTATCGTGAACTACTCTCGGTGCGCACGGAATTTTTTCGCGCACTAAATTATAATTTTCTACGATTAATGATGACGAGACTACTCATATAGAGGCCAGATGGTGGAAATCAAATACATCAGCCCAACAATATCTGAGTCAACGGTGTGAAGTCCACGTAAGCATTTGCCACCATTGGCCATGTCTCTTGTTAGGGGAAGTGAATGTGACTTAAATATGAAACCTGGAAATGAATCTTTGGTCAACGCACCATCTAATTTCATTACATGGTCCGTTGACTATGTAATTATGTCAGACGGGTGGTGCGTTGATCTAAGTATCCACCCCGGGGTGGATAGTTTGGTCAACGCACTGTCCTCCCGACACTAGTACATGGTAAACGGTGTGGTCGCTTAAATGACCGCAATGCCATGTTAGTTTTAAAATTAAGCATGGTGTGAAATTTTTTGATACTGCACTGGAACCTGGTGCGGTTTCCGTTAGCACCATTCACAGTGCGGCCTATAAATTTATAGGCAGAACAACGAAAAGTGCAAGCTGAACGACTCGAGCGCATCACACAATTTTTATTTTTTTTTAACAGTTAATTTTAAGGTTTTTTAGAAATATAGTCCGCTAAAATGTTTAGTTATTGAGAAAAAACAAAATACCTGTACATTTTCATGTCGAGGAGGCATATTTGTTGAGGAATTAGAGAAACCAAATTTTCCCATGGGTTTTGAAAATTCAAACTCCATAAGGTGGGAAATGGATGACAACACTGTGTGTAATTGGAGCACTGATGGTAGGGTGCCTCACACATGAGAAATTCACACAGGTGCTTGAGAGGTCTGGAGCATTGAAGAGGTAAAAATGAATTTTTTACTGCTGGTAATTTTTTTTATTTAACCTTCGATGCGTGGGTTTTTGAGATGCACCGGGCGGTATTATCGATGGTGCACCCCACGTCGTTATGGTGCGCTGGATTACTGAGATGCATTGTTCCTGTTTATGAATAGAGCATTGGTGCGTTATAGTACTTAGACACATCAGGTCGGTTTGTACGGAGAGCACAGTGTCTCGGTGTGCCAATTTTTAGTACGCACTGGTGCATTCTGAGTAAAATGCACTAGTGCAGTTTATGATGAGAAACAAACCAGACAAAAAATATCCACAAAAACCTCCACCCACCAACCTCCTCTACAGACCTCTTCTACAAATGAATATCTGGGCTATTTTTATAAGCGGATCCTCAAAATCATCTACTAGAGGGTATTTTCCTTGTAGTGTATGTTGAAGGGATGCGTAGGTTCTTACCTCAGGTCTTACTACTTGAAATAACTTCAAAAGAAAGAACACATCTAGTACACTTCAATCAATGCATGTAGATAAAATATTCACACATATGCAACTCTAATGTCCTTCCCTGGAAACGATGCTAAAATGTTGGGTGGAACAATTGTCTTTTTAATTTAGAATAGTTGTTCCAACTCTCACATTAATTGTTAATTCAGGAAGGTTTTGTTATTGCAAGTCTATCACACAAAGTATATTCAAGGACAAATTATGAGACTTAGTGTTGATGAATCTCAAACTCAATCATTGTAATAACACTCTCAACAATCTAATCACTCTAGTTGTTACACTCTCAAACCTTTCTCATGCCTTTACAAAATAAACACTTAATACAAAATAAAAACCTCTCTGTCACACAATCACTCTTATTAAAAAAAACAACACTCGTAGAAACCATTCACTCAAACCAATGTTTAATCACACATTCAAATAAATAAACACACCATCTAACTATACCAGGAATTAAACAACTATCACACTAAAAAAGGGATTGGCCCAGAACCTATGTTGTTACACAATACAGAGAGTAGGATTCTGCAATCATTGAAGTGTGAAAAATATTAACAGAAACAACAACAAAAATCATACAAAAATCATAACTAAGAGGAAATAAATCAAATAGCTATAGTACCTTCCTAACCAATGATCCATGCTAAGAAGGAGGGCACTTCCTTCCTAGTAGGGGTTGGTACACTACACAACACACAAGCTAGTTAGTAGAAAGGTATGATGCCAAGAATGATTGAGATTTGCATTATTGAAATATACAATATTACAATATTGGTACTCTGCCCCGTGTGTATCTATATGTATCTATATGTCTATTTGTCTTGTGTGGAAAAAGAGTACATTTCTTTACTATTTCATATTACAATGATAAGATCATCATGAGAATATCTTGATTCTCATGTGATCTAAATCAAGAATACATATTAACATTTTGATAACAATTTCCAAGGTTAGGACAAAGTTGTAACAACTTTTCCAAATTATAATAATCATCTATAGAAAATCGAAACTATTTCATCTATATTGTCCATGAAATTCTCCTTTGACAATTGAACTAACTTTCACCATATACTTTCTAGACTGGTATTCATAAATTATTAAAGAAAATCAACACATCCAAAAGAGATCGTCATGTCTAACAACAATTCTTACCAAGTCATTGTCATGTCCTTAGAAAAGAAAAACTAGAAAATGTAATCCTGAAATAGAATCTCAAGATACCACATCCCTATAACAACCCAATTGTTGGTCTTATGATAAAAAATTCCTAAAGTAGTAGTTCTCATTCCAAATTACAAGTAGAATTAGATAATAGGGATGGCATATAAAGAACGACATACTAAGGTTAATAATGGTTGTTATAGTAACAAATTATGGCCTTGAGAGTAAAAAAGGGTAAGGAAAAAATAGGAAAAATGAGTTCAAAATATGCCAATTCCACATCCCAACAAGTAGTGAAAACAATGTAGGTTTGGCACAAGTCCAATCACAGCTAAAAACATTAATGATATAGTTATGGGACCTAGAAAATGGAAAGGAAAAATGTGAAGAATTTTGGTGCATTATATGTAAAATGAAAGGCCATCATAGGAATGAATGACCAACTGTCACAACATGCATGATTACAGGAGATTTGTAACAAATTTTCCAACTTACAATAATCATAACTGTTTCAGCTATATTGTCCATGAAATTTTCCTTCTAAATTTGAACTAACATTGACCACATACTTTCCAAATCAATATTCGTAACCGATTAAAGGAGATCAGTGCATCCAAAAGAGATATTCACGTGTAACAAAAATTCTCATTGAGTCCTTGCCTTGTCCTTCGCAATGTAAAATTGGAAAATGTAATCCTGCAATAACATCTCAATAGACCACATCCCTGTAACAACCCAATTGTTAGTTTTATGATAAAAAAAGCCTAAAGGAGTAGTTATCATGCAAACTTACATGTAGAATTAGATCATAAGGATGATGTATAAAGTGCGACATACTTAGGTTAATAATGGTTATTAAAATATCAGATTATGGCCTTGAGAGTAAAAAGGGTAAGGAAAAGGTATGAAAAATGAGTGAAAAAGATTCCAATTCCATATCCCAATAAATAGTGAAAATAATGTGGGTATGGCACAAGTCCAATAAAAAATAACAGCATTGACAATACAATTGTGGGGCCTAGAAAACATAAAGGAAAAGTGTGAAGAATTTTCATGAAATATATGTAGAAAGAAAGGCCATCATAGGAATGGTTTCCCAACTATCACAACATCATGTTTACAAGAGTTGTGAATTCATTGGCACATGGTAGGGGACTATGGTGTGAGGTTTGTACAATTTGGGGTCATATACCAACATATTTTCCAATGATGTAGAAGTGTCAAAGCAAGGCTAAAACATTTTTTTATGATTTGTTCAAGTCATTGGGACATGACATACCTACTTATCATGCATTGGATTTAATGAGAGAGTGCACTAGGGATAGTTACATGGTATCAGAGGTAGAAGGATTTGAAGCTATAATGTTAGTATCAATCACACCCAGAGAATATAATCCAGGAATAGGTCAAGGGATGTAGGGAAGAAAATAGTTATTTCAAGGTAGAGGCAAAGAAGTATTTGAAATAGGTAAGGGCCCAAAAAAATTTTATAACTACGGGAAACTAGGACACATTGCATTGGATTTTACCTAACCCCTACATGACATATACCTACTGTAAACAATTGGACCATGCTACCAAAGAGTATCCTCAACTTATTGTGAAATTGCAATAGAAAAGGATACATCTTTATGATAGTTTCCAAAGAGTTCAGAAATCATCCACAAGTAGGAGAAATTACATGCAAAGGAGCAAGGACAAGATCATATGTGAGTGGACAAGGGTTTTAGCCATACTAATGGGTGAGAAAATAAATAGAACAACATCACAAATTTGATCCAATGAGGGAAAATGAAACATATAATAAATCTAGAATAAAGTTGGTTGTGATGAAATATGGTCCATTAAGTTCGACCGTGTAGTAATCCATACCTGTATATGATATGCCTATGATATAGGAAAAATCCACAACAATATAAGTCGGTGGATAGGTAAGCCCCATCAAGGATTTGTTGAATAAAATTTTATAATTAATAAAGGATAGATCGACCCTAGAAAAAATACACATGATGATTAACGAGTGTGTGCAAGGGAAATAATTTCCTATAGAATAGACCCATAGGTGTGCAACTAAGAAAATTATGTGAAAGAAAAGAACAAGTGGGGAATTCATACTTAATGCATAGATCAAGGCATATGATATGGACAATAATATCCTATACCTAGGTTCAGATCCTAACATTCTTCTGAAGTAGACATGGGAGAATATGGGAAAAATAAAGTCGATTTCATCACTTATCAAACCGAGAATGGCCATTCAATCCAAAATATTTCCTATTGGTAGATTGGTAAGGCTAGAAGTTAGTATTGATGGAATCAAGAGAATTGTTAATTTTGAGGTCATCAAGATTGCAGATAATACTAATCCTTACCTCGTGTTACTTGGGATATATTGAGCCTTTGGCACTCAATTTATAATCAACCTTAATAGAAGCAAAATGATTTTAAAATTAGGATATTTGAAGGTGACAATGCCATTAGACACAATGGAGGGAGATCGATATGTGGGAGTAGTGTGAGATTGATTCAGTAGAGAAGATCTCAATAATACTTGCAATGTGGTAGCATGCATGGATGACTATGTTAATCCAACTACTAATGTGGTATTAAGCAAGTGAAGTGTTAATTCTCGTACATCAGACTTAGATGATGCACTTAAAAATTGATAGCACAGACTACAAAAACTACCCTCCAAAACATGTTCCCATATTACTTGCATTGTGCATTGGATTCAAACAGAGGTACATGATCCCGTAAAATATTATAGAATGAAAGATATATTTTCCTTTGTGAAAAAATTTGAGATATAGGTACCATCGTAGCTTATATTTCTAGCCTTAGATGTAGCTCTAAAGAAACTTTTTCACAATGGTGGGTTGTGCACAAAGTAAGGATAGAGTACTAGCATGAATGAAAACCTTTGATGAATATAACACATAGGATGCAGGAAGGAAAATTTCAAAGATCCATTAAAACCTGTGGAAGTGGGAACAACTATTAGGCACTAATAGGATGAAAAAACCAGGGAGGAAAAGAAGGTGATTGTAAAAAAAAAAAAAATATTCAGGAAAGTCCTAAAAGTTATTTCATTAATGACCAACCATAATTACTTTAATAACAGAATCCTTATAGATTGGTAGATATGGCCAAAGCATACATGGATAGGACATTCACCCAAATTAGTTTAGTAATTGAGGCATAATTCACTTAATGGAATAATTATGAAGGAGTATTGGATCGTGTGTGATAGATTGGGATTTATTATGACTGGAAAATTACACGATAGAGTAAGAAAGTATAAATATAATCAATGGGGATTTTTTTGCTTAAAATATTTTAGGATTTGAAAGATAGTTGAAGCTATGAAGCATAATCCTATTGCAAATCTTAGAATTGGAAAAGAAACCATGATAACACCCAAAGGAACAATCTCTACACCTAGAAGGAAAGAAAAAACAAATATTTCAATAGTTCCTCAGCCCCATGTCTAAGTATAAGGGGAATAATCAATGTCAATTGGGTAGATGATTAGGTATTTCATAGGGATGTATATGCTACCAATAAATACCACCTCACCACCAATATACCTCAAGTAGGACCATAAGTATCAAATGGTGACACCATTTATTCTACATATAGTGATCATAGAAGGGAACATGATCAATACAATAGAACACTTACAGTTTTATGACCATGATATTACAAATAAAATGAAATTTTGGAAGCTCACACCTAAAAAATACCTTAGGGATGTTGAAAAATCAGATGACACAGTCATCACAGTGGAACCACAAGAGTGGGCGTGTGACTTAAAACACATTAGGGGAATTTTGAGGTCTAAAATGGGCCTCCTAAGGAAATAATAAAATAATAGCTAAACCAATAAAATAATATTGATGAATTTTCAATTCATTTTTTGCACCACAATCCATGTAACCATAGTTAAATTAAATTCAAAATTTGTACCAAAATAAAATTAATAAAAAAATAGTATTGATGTGATGGAGTTGTCTTTAGTGCGACTTTTTGAAGTTTCAAGTGTTGGAATCTGGTGAAAATTTTTGAGGTAAAATCTTGGTTTTTGTTATTCAAACTGGTTTTTGACTCTATATATGGATTCAGCACCCTCAAAAACCTCTAGGGCACTTCGATTGTGCAAAAGTTAGAAATCAAAATTCTCTTTTCAATAAATTCCTGCCGGAATTTAGAGAAATTACACCGTAAAAAGTCACCGTAAATGCCTTCAAAAAGTCACACTAAAGACTACTCATTGATGTGAATATAAATAATAATGAGTTTTTCAAGAAAAAATCATTATCATTGAACAACTAATGCATTTTTCCTTTGTACTTAAATAACTTAAAATAAAATATAAATATAAATTCTTAATTATATTATATGCTATTCATTAAAATTTTAATTATTTAAATGGTATAATAACATGTAATTAATATACTATATAAAAATAATATAATATAATATAATAAATGTATAGGGATATGCATTGCTTCTTTCAAGAAATATGAAATGGAAATAATATATTTTTATTCAAAAAGTGTGAAATGACATTTATTATGAGTACTTTACTTTGACTTTAAAATTACATAGAGCACTACAATGGTTAACCATGAGTTTTTATCCACCATTGAGAATGTGAAAAGTAAGTACCTTTAACTCAAGCAATGCCACCTCAACCATTAGGGATGATGTCATCCCCTAAAATGTGATTGGTTCTCATAAAGTGAATTTTGATTGTACATTTTCCTTAGGAGGCCCATTTTAGACCTCAAAATTTCCGTAATGATTAGAAATTTTAAACATGCTCTAAATCCGACATTTCAGAAGAAGTGTACAAATCAATATATATGTCAAATACATTTTAATTTGTGTCCATGGATGGTTCTTATGGATAGATTAGCTAGTATCCATAAACAAAAAGGTCATTGCTAAAATTACAGGGCTTTCTACAATGAGAGAATACCCAAAACCATAACTTATGGATCAAACCAGGGAAAAATCACTTGTTGAGGAAGTCAAGAAAAATTATGGCACACATAGGGGTGCATGTAGATTGAACATTCCCAGTACAAATGATAAGGTGATCAGATTTTACCCATAGGTAATCTCATGCAAGTTACTATGCAAATTTTAGAAGGACCAAATACCAGCAAGAGTAATAGTAACAACAACTGAGTGCATAGTAGGTATCTAGACGAATTGGGGAAGATTTTTACTTGACCAATTTTTGATCAATTACGAAGAGGAACAAGATAAAAATGTAGAGTTACACTACACATGGCTCCTAATATTGGTCACCCTAATCACATGGAGGGAACTGAAGGAGAGACAATTCCCAGCTACAAAAGAGAAATTGTTCATGGTGCCTCGATTTGCCTCCTTATGGCATACCATGAACAAGAATAATAAGCAAGACAATATTTTTATCTTCTATGTATAAAAGGAAACATTCCAACACATAATAAAACACATATTTCACATACGTTCCCATATCATTGAAGTATATAGTAGGATTATGTGCCTCAAGGTGACTCCACACTTCATGTGTATAGAACTAAAGAGGGTTCCAATGAAGAAATGGTTACCAAGTAATTATAGGCTAATGGAGCACAAAGTTAGAAACATTATTAATGGTTGGGATGTAGACTAGAAGGCTCAAGTCACATAGGAAAAATAAATCCAAAATATTGAAAGTAGAAAGTGTTAATTTTTCAATATTGTTCTACCTTGAATTAATTACTTTAGCCAATTTACATTTCTTTCACAGTGCATCCAAATATAAGAAGTGTAAGTAACCATAAACAATAACTGAATATAGAGAGATGCATGAAGTGACAAAGAATAAAAAATAACAACCATAAGGGAAAAAAAAATTGTCCAAGACCAGGCAAAAACCCCACTGTGGGGGAAACCCTTTCAAATATTCTTCTTCAGTAGATCGTCATAAACGTTTTCAGCAAAGAGTATAATGAGCCCATACATATATGTAGCAGAAATAAATAGATCATATATATAGATATGCATATCTATAATATCGAAAGCACGGATCTGATGAATCACCAAAACCAAGTGATCTCAGCTACGAAGTCCTAGATCTGAATCTAGGATGTTGTCAAAGACTATTCTAAAGTGACTGTGAATAAGAGGTGAATGAATAAAGAAATTGCATAAGTTACAGACTATGACCTTGCTGTAGCTACTAAAACCACCCTCTGAAATTTCAGAGCCCCTGTTTCTTTTGATGGCATGCATGATAATAGGTTCATCACCAAGCATCAACCTTGGGCCTAAAGGGGCCACCCCAAGGAGGTAACGTCATATAAAAATATTTTTTTGGGATGATTTAACTTGTTTTCCTGAATTTTTTAAATTTTCTTCTAAGTGTGGTCGCAAGGTCGCAATCTTCATGAACCCCGATCATGTACGACTTAGCGACCGAGCGACCTATCCAGGTCGTGGGGTCACAAGGTCACATTCTCTTTAAAATCAAACCCTTTGCGACTTAGCGACCCAACAACTTATACTAGGTCGCAAGGTCTCCAGGTCACAAAGTCGCAAAACATTTTCACGACCTCACATTTGCAACCATGCGACTTAACGACCCCATGATCCCCTAGGCTGCAAGGTCGCAGAGGTACACAAAATAGCAGAAGTTATAACTTGTGATCTCGCAACTGTGTGACCTTGCGACTGCAATTAATGTTCGCACGTGTGACCCTTTTATATTTACAAGGGTTGCGTAGGTCGCATTGGACCTACATGACGAAACTTATGAATTTTTATGACAATCCGATCAGAGAGCGTTTTTATCCAGGTAAGTCACGAATGCCTCTTGCAATTTTCTTTTCTTTGTCTGGCTGACTGCCTACCCTACCTAAACCTCTCCTTAATGGGTTATTAACCCCTTAGGCTCCTATCAGCAATATCTTACCATAAACCACCCTTTCCTCTAAGTTCCCTCTCTTTCCCCAGGTCATCCTATGATGCCCATATTAACCTAGATTCCTCTCGCTCCTCTCTACTTCCTTGTGACTTTCCTCCCAAACCCTCAGTGGCCTCTTCAACCTTTATTTTCCCCTCTTCCCCTTGTTTCTATATGTTACACGAAGGTCATGTCGGCCTGCTTCGTTCACACAAGCCCTAATACGACCTCGCGACTTCGCAACCTCGTGAATTTGTGACTTCGGAACCTCGCAATATCACGACCTGGTCGCTACGTCGCCAAGTCGCTGAATCCAGTGCCTTCACTCAAACACGACCTTGCAACCTTACGACTAGGTCATCAGGTTGCATACCCATCACCCTAAGGCCTATGAAACCATAACAGGTTGCAGCTACCTGAAACTTCCTGGTGCGACCTACCCTATTGGTCACTTGGTGTCCCAGACCGATCGAGGCATTAATTGGTTCAAAAATGTGATTTTCTCTATCATATTGTTGCCTCCATGATATTTTTCTTATCGTGGGATTGTTTCTTGAACTTGCCAGGTGACGTTGAAGCTAAGCTTGATTATGTTTAAATCTCCTCAACCTAAAGCGATATGGGGCCCCCAGCAATTTTCAGATGACAAAAGAGCCCAGAAATTGATCCCCTGGAAAGCGATGTACCTCCAGTGCTGAATACCACCTATGGAGACACAACTTGCATCTTTGGTAAGAACGCTAAAATGACTTGGTATGAATTGTACCAATAGTTCGCAAAACAGGAGTTCCCAGAGGACCTAGCAGATCGCCAAGTGTACCTAAATGTGAAAAGGTCTAAGATACACTATGTCGCAACTCACCCGCCAATATTCCCATGTGAGGAGGTCATCGACTGCATTCTACAAAAAAAATATTCCAAACATTAGGTGATAAGAGACCACACCAGGGTAGCTTTTGCTAACCTTTCCCCGGAAGATGCCAATGTATACTACTCCCTGCCAAACAAAGAAGAATCCTTCAATGCTTGATGGAAATAAATGCATAATGTGCCAGTGCATGACACCCTAAATAGTTTTTGGGAATATCCTGAGAAGTTAAAGGGGAAGAAGGATCAAGAATATAAGACAGAGGGCCTTAGACCTATCTATAGGCTCGTCACGACTATGATGTGGCAAATATATGGAAGAGCGGATGCCACCACCTTCAATGGGGAGTGGTTTCCCCTAATGTATGCGGTCACCACCTATGGGACACGTTTCAACTAGGCCCAATTTCTAATATTGGCTCTGAGGGCAAACATATCAGTGACACAGGGTCCGGAGGAAGAGTTAGCATCTGAATTCTACATGGCCTCCTATCTATTAGATGCGGTCTATTCAAGGTTCCATTTCAACCAATGGTCATATAACTAGAACACAATGAACAGAGGCCCTATCCACAAAGACTTGAATATTTTTTGGGATTCCAAGTACAAGCAGGATATTGACCTTATATCAGAAAACTTTATCACTATACTCTATCGTTTTCTATTCGGGGAAGATCCACCCTGCATGTCAAGAAGAGCCATGGAAAAATTCATTAAATTGGCCCACTGGTTTCCCATTCAGGAAGGTGTTATCACAAAATTGTACTTGATTGGATTCTTATCAAACAACTCAGTGTAATTGTTTCAAACTAGCTTTTGACTGAAGCTTAGCCTCTTCAGTCTGAGAGGGCTCTCTCAAAGGGGTTTTCTGATATTGAATAATCATGGTACTATATGGCTAACTCTATTGGAAATGTAACTTTTTTTTTATGTTTGTAGGTTGAAAAGAATGCAGGCTTGCTACCATTGGGCTTATGGAGTCAAAAATCAGTATTTTCAGTGGCAAGGTTTCTTGACGTGGAAGATGAGGCAGATAGGGGTCTTTAGAAAAGGCAATTCATACATACACTAGTACAAAATGGCTAATTTGTTACTAAAAAAACGACTAAAATTTGCATATAAACGACTATTTTTCGGTCATTGACCAATAGTAGCTAATTTACAGTATCTTATAACGTGACCAACTTTTGGTAGTTTTTAGCTTAGTCATTAATTGGTTATCTCAATTTTGTTATCTAGTTGTATATTTGGTCATTGATTTAGTCACTGATTTGGTCACTAATTTAGTCATTCATTTGGTCTTTCATTTTGTCACTGATTTAGTCATTCATTTGGTCACTGATTTAGTCATTCATTTAGTCATTGATTTGGTCATTACATGTCACAATTAATGACCAAATATACAAAAAAATATATTACTATATGATCACCCGAGAAAACCAATTAATGACCAAAGAACTATGACCAACATGTTGGTCGTGTTATAAGATACTGTAAATTAGCTACTAATAGTCACATATATGCAAAATTTAGTCATCATTTGTAGTCACAAATTTATCATTTGCAGTAGCCATTTATTCATTATATAAATGACTAATTTAGTAGTTTATATTCATTTCATTAATAATCATTATAAATGGCTAATTTAGTCACATATTCATTGTATTTGTGTTCATTATTAATCAACATAAATTAATTTGTATGATTTAAAAAATGTCATACAATGTGCATGTTCATCTAATATGAAAACACAAAGTTGCATATTTTAATTACAATACTAAACAACATCAAGTGCAACTATAAATAATTTCAACCACATAAATTATATTATATGAAATGTTAAAATATTACAATATGAGTTTCCAACTTTATATTAGTTGGACTACAATTTACACATGAAATGATGTTTCATCACTTAAAAACATTATCGTTGTGTTGTCAAGGCATTACAGGTGAATTCACCAACTCTGAAGACTTGATCATCAGTATTTATATGTGTGTCTTATGCGAGATATTGGTTCTAAAGGTATCACCAAACCAGTTCTCCTCTCTCTTTTTTCATTTGTCGCTCCAATGTTATTGCTCTTCTCTTTTTTCAATTCATGCTTCTTACCATCAATACTGATTTCATTTTCTAAAAACAAAAGAAAATACAATGCACTGTAAGAAATGAAAGACAATGAACACTAGAATATAACATAAATTAGACTATAAATAGTTTATACAACATATACCTTAACATCAACAATGTCAAAGAAATTTTCCTTCAACATCAATTTCTGCAAAATAAATGTCACGTTATTCTTTCCCATTTCTCAACATGCTACATACAATAAATTCAAAATCACATAAAACCAAGAGCAAACCCTTTTCTAACCAAAATAAACAAACAAACAGTGCCTCTAATAAAACTTCATTATAATATTAGCAAATGAAAAAAGAGCTAGTGGACCATTTGTGTTGTTTGACTTTTCCTATTTTTGTTATAAAGTGCTCGAGCTTCAGAAACCAACAAATTTGAGCACGAGCTAAAAACTAACCAACCATTCACTAGTCAACATGAGAGATCACAAATAAACCACAAAATTGATCAGGCATTAAAATTGTGAGCAGACTACCTTGAAATTTTCTTCTTGATAAATACCTCAAAATCCCCTCATTTCTAATAAGCTTCCTAGCTATGTACCTCCATCCTTGATTTCCCTTGCTATATCTTGAATAAAGAATATCCCTTCAACAACCAATTTTGCGAGAATCCTACCAAGTAACTCAAGAGCCTTGTGTGCATCAATAGTAGCATCCTCCAATGAAAATAGTACAATCTCCAACCTAGAAACATCAAAATTATATATAGTTATAATTTTGAAGAGTGTAACTAGGTAAGTCTTCCTTATAATGACTATGTAACTAGCATTTGCACCTAGAGGTGCAAAGTAACGCCGGGGAGTGGGGAAAACAATAATTAAGTGAAATATATGGAAATTTTAGTTCCTATATATCTTTCAAAGAATGTAATAGGAGGTTAAAATTTAAAAGAAAGTTACACTAACATAAAGGAAAACTAATATAATTGTCCCAGACTAATGGCATAGTAATGATGGTATCGAAGATCCTTCAATAGTCGCTCCAAGGAGATTTCTCTATCTCTTCAAATGATTCAAATAACTGTCGAAACTAAATATTCAAACCTGCTCTAAATCCATCATCAAAAGGTTTTCAATTTTCTAGAAAGGGGTATTTAAAGGTTTTTTTAAAATAAAATTCAATTGCTGCTACAAGACTGTTTTAAAGTTGGTCCAAAACTGCCTTATAACAACTTTAAAAGATTTCATACAAACACCTTCAATAAACTGCTATACAAATACACTCTATGAAGTAATCCATATAGAGAACACACCAATAGCCTAGAAGAGGAAAATGAAAAGTTTATGTGCAGTTAAAATTTAATCTAAAAAATATTCATATCAAAATCTGTTAACATCAAACCAAAATTTTGTAATTTTCAAGACCCTAAGTTCAGCACCAATTTTCCAACAGCCTAGAAAACTTGACAAGAAGACCCTGACTATTCTTGTATGCTATAAGAAAAGATGGTCAACAATGTCATGAATTATAGCAAGCACCTACAATTGTTTCAGCATGTCTTATCTTTTTAACTGATCCATCATCCTGAATCTGTCTAGCATTCTCTCAATCATCAAAATCAGCATTGTCAACCTTTAAAAATACAACATTCACTCCAATATAGAAACAAAATATACATTCATAACTCAACTTACCCAGTATTCTGCTGGCCTCATTCTTAAGTTGTAATTTGATGCCATACTCATGCAGTAAGCTCCCGTGTCATGGACCACCATTCCTTCCCACTGAAAGAGGATGGCCACTCAAAGTTAAGCCACAAGTGTATGCCTTCAAAGAAGCATCACAAAATAATTCTAGAAATAATTAAATATCATATTGGAAAATCAATTCCTTCTCATCATGCATGTATATGAGGTGTGATAATTATTTTCCTGTAACTAACCACCATTTCTGGAGTTGGAAGTTCCTTGTCCTTTCCTAAAAAGTCTGAAGATTTGCAGACAGGCCCAACAACATCAAAAGTTTGAATTTTTGCCTTTGGGGCAGGTGGAGAAATTAGCTCAACGTGTTGTGTATCAAGAAGAATATCAGTTAGAAACATCTCAAAATCTCAAAATCATATTATGATTCATATCACAACTTTCAGACTGTGTGCCTGTTATGAGAAAGAATGGTCTATTTAGTATCTGGGAATCTCAATACTAGTAATATTTCCTTTCAACAAGGAGACTACAAAAGTAGGACAAATTATCCCTTCTATATTCATTTGGAAATGATCATCCCTTCAATCATGCATCATAAAAAAAATTTGGGTTCGCCCCAAGTCAAATTTATGTACTAACTTGGTAAGCTCCATAAAGGCTAGGCCTAATAAGCTCTGCCATGCTGCCATCAATTACAATGAAGTTCTTGTTACCATTCTAGCTCTTCAAATGATTCAAATAACTGTCGAAACTAAATATTCAAACCTACTCTAAATCCATCATCAAAAGGTTTTCAATGTGCTAGAAAGGGGTATTTAAAGGTTTTTTTTTTTTTTTAAACTTTCAATCGCTGCTACAAGACTATTTTAAAGCTCGTCCAAAACTGCCTTCTAACAAATTTAAAAGATGTCATACAAACACGTTCAATAAATTGCTATACAAATACAGTCTATGAAGTAATCCATATAGAGAACACACCAATAGCCCAGAAGAGGAAAATGAAAAGTTTATCTGCAATTACATTTTACTCTAAAAAATATTCATATCAAAATCTATTAACATCAAAATCTGTTAACGTCAAACCAAAATTTTGTAATTTTCAAGATCCTAAGTTCAGCACCAACTGCCCAACATCCTAGCAAACTTGACAAGAAGACCCTGACTATTCTTGTATGCTATAAGACAAGATGGTCAACAATGTCATGAATTATAGCAAGCACCTAAAATTGTTTTAGAATGTTATATAATTTTAACTGATCCATCATATTGAATTTGTTTAGCATTCTCTCAATCGTCAAAATCAGCATTGTCAAGCCTTAAAAATATAGCATTCACTCCAATCTAGAAAAAAAAATATGCATTCACAACTCAACTTACCTAGTATTCTACTGGCCTCATTCTTAAGTTGTAAGTTGATGCCATACTCATGCAGTAAGATCCAGCGTCATGGACCACCATTCCTGCCCACTGAAAGAGGATGGCCACTCAAAGTTAAGCCACAAGTGTATGCCATCAAAGAAGCATCATAAAATAATTCTAGAAACAATTAAATATCATATTCGAAAATCAATTCCTTCTCATCATGCATGTATATTAGGTGTGATAATTATTGTCCTATAAATAACCACCATTTCTGGAGTTGGAAGTTCCCTGTCCTTTCCTAAAAAGTCTGCAGACTCGCAGACAAGCCCAACAACATCAAAAGTTTGAATTTTTTCCTTTGGGGCAGGTGGAGAAATTAGCTCAATGTGCTATGTATCAAGAAGAATATCAGTTAGAAACATCTCAAAATCTAAAAATCATTTTATGTTTCATATCACAACTTTTAGACTGTGTGCTTGTCATGAGAAAGAATGGTCTATTTAGTATCTTGGAATCTCAATACCAGTAATATTTCCTGTCAACAAGGAGACTACAAAAGTAGGACAAATTATCCCTTCTATATTCATGTGGAAATGATCATCCCTTCAATCATGCATCATCAAAAAAAGTTGGGTTTGCCCCAAGTCAAATTTATGTACTAACTTGGTAAGCTCCATAAAGGCTAGGCCTAATAAGCTCTGCCATGTTGCCATCAATTACAATAAAGTTCTTGTTACCATTATAGCTCTTCAAATGATTCAAATAACTGTCAAAACTAAATATTCAAACCTGCTCTAAATCCATCATCAAAAGGTTTTCAATGTGCTAGAAATGGGTATTTAAAGGTTTTTTTAAAAGAACTTTCAATTGTTGCTACAAGACTGTTTTAAAGCCGGTCCAAAAGTGCCTTCTAACAACTTTAAAAGATGTCATACAAACACCTTCAATAAAATTCTATACAAATACACTCTATGAAGTAGTCCATATAGAGAACACACCAATAGCCTAGAAGAGGAAAATAAAAAGTTTATCTCCAGTTACATTTTACTCTAAAAAATATTCATATCAAAATATGTTAACATCAAAATCTGTTAACGTCAAACCAAAATTTTGTAATTTTCAAGATCCTAAGTTTAACACCAACTACCCAACAGCCTAGCAAAATTGACAAGAAGACCCTGACTGTTCTTGTATGCTATAAGACAAGATGGTCAACAATGTCATGAATTATAGCAAGCACCTACAATTTTTTCAGCATATCTTATCTTTTTAACTGATCCATCATCTTGAATTTGTCTAGCATTCTCTCAATCATCAAAATCAGAATTGTCAAACTTTAAAAATATAACATTCACTCCAATATAGAAACAAAAATATGCATTCACAACTCAACTTACTCAGTATTTTGTTGGCCTCATTCTTAAGTTGTAAGTTGATGCCATACTCATGCAGTAAGCTCCCACGTCATGGACCACCATTCTTGCCCACTGAAAGAGGATGGCCACTCAAAGTTAAGCCACAAGTGTATGCCTTCAAAGAAGCATCACAAAATAATTCTAGAAACAATTAAATATCATAATGGAAAATTAATTCCTTCTCATCATGCATGTATATTAGGTGTGATAATTATTGTCTTGTAACTAACCACCATTTATGTAGTTGGAAGTTCCCTGTCCTTTCCTAAAAAGTCTGCAGACTTGCAGACAGGCCCAACAACATCAAAAGTTTTAATTTTTTCCTTTGGGGCAGGTGGAGAAATTAGCTCAATGTGATGTATATCAATAATAATATCAGTTAGAAACATCTCAAAATCTCAAAATCATTTTATGATTCATATCACAACTTTCAGACTGTGTGCCTGTCATGAGAAAGAATGGTATATTTAGTATCTGGGAATCTCAATACCAATAATATTTCCTGTCAACAAGGAGACTACAAAAGTAGGACAAATTATCCCTTCTATATTCATTTGGAAATGATAATCCCTTCAATCATGCATCATCAAAAAAAGTCGGGTTTGCCCCGAGTCAAATTTATGTACTAACTTGGTAAGCTCCATAAAGGCTAGGCCTAATAAGCTCTGCCATGCTGCCATCAATTACAATGAAGTTCTTGTTACCATTTGTCTTGACTCTAATAACTCGACTCACAAGAACACCAAAGTTTGCAATAAGAGATCTCCCAGACTCAACAATGAGTGCAATATATAGATCTTTAAAGTGTCTATATATATTCTCAAAATAGCTGTAACAAGGCCAGCACAGTAACTTGGGTAGCAAAAGAGTGTAATTTTGAATAAAAAGTGACTTAGTTTAAGCCAATGCTTAAAAGCTTTAAGGACTTACAAAACTTATAAGATCCTTAGGGGTAGGAAGCGCTTCCCCCTTGTGATAGTAATCAATGCCTACACCTCCTCCAATATTTAGATGCTTAATTTCAAATCCTTGACCACGTATTTGGTCAATATACTGGATCATTAGAACTGTAGCATCCTTAAATATGTTCACCTAAAAAACCAAAGTAATATTAAATAAAAATAATGTGCACCTGCTTACAGTTAACAAACTGGGAAAATCTCTTTACACATAAAACATTTCAAGCAACAAAATTATCACTTCAGTCTCATATAGGAGTTAAATATTACATAAGAAAACCAGAATATACTTTTAACTATTGTTTTGTACGGGAAAATGCAGTCCTAGGGTTTGTTAAAACCTTCATCATCTAAGCTAATGCGTTAGACTTGGACAACATACATAAAATAATAAAACTTGTTTAAACAAAAGTGGCATATGTCTGGTTGTTCCATCTGATCACAAAGTGCAGTTCCACAATAGAATGAATTTCCTATGGTTAAATCAGAAAAGTCTGACTGGTTGGGTAACAAAAAAATCATGATTACAAGTTATTTTACACTTCTTTTAAATTTTAGTGTCATCATTCTGGCCTTTTTTATCAACTTTCAGTAATTCTGTAGAACTCGTTAATGTGGAATATTACACAACAAGGAAATAGTCCAGTGTTTTAGCTTTGGTTTTAATCTTATGATTTTAGCTTAATTGTCAATGCTTCATAGAACTTCACATTCTAACTTATAGCCTAAGTCTAATAAATTTGGAACTAAATTATCTTTGAAACTTCGTCTCCATGTGAATGTACTAGAAGTGCAATTTGGCACAAGACCTTTCTTATAATATCAGCACATGCAAACACCTTGTCTAATGTAGCTTCATATCTTCCTCTTCCGCTTCAGATATCCTACTTCTGTATTAAATCAATATTTCAAGCAAGGAAAACCAAACAGTTGATGCTGATTTTTATTTTATCCACCATAGAGAGAAAGTATGACACTGTTAGAAGATATGTCAAGCAGGGAAAAGTTGGATCTAGCCTCAAGTATACATGTTGAAGACAATTGTTTTGACATGAAAATATTTTTACAAAAATGAATAGGTCAAACCCTTGATCGGAAATACCCACCATATGGCCATCCTCACAGTCGCTAGCTTCATATAGGAAATATAAATAGAACAAGATAACCAATGAATTTCAATGACTCATTAAAACAACTGAGATTGACCTATCATAATTTTAGAACTTCAGCCAATCATTGGATTATAATCTAAGATATTTTTCAAACTAACTTGCATTAATCCAAAAACATTGAAGTAGAAAACAATACCAGTAAAACAGTCATCCATAATTATGGAGCTTTTAGAAAGTGAAAAATCAGAAATTAGCGTTCCAACAATTTTAAGAGATATTTAAAAAATTTAGTACAAAATATTAATTGATCTCGAACAATAAATAATAATAGAACTAGAATTTTCACCGAGAGGTGCAAATTAAATGCCGGAAGTGGGGAATGTGGAAAACAGTAATAAAGTGAAATATATGAAAATTTTAGTTTCTATATATTTTAATGAAGTGTACACCAGAGCTTTAGGCCAAAGGAAAAATACTCAGAACACCACCAAAGCAAAACAACATAGTGATGATATGACAGAAAAATATTGAAATAGTAAAAATAGTTTAAGAACCAAATCAATGAACATACAAGCATGTGTAATATGATAGAACATAGATGGGGGAACATAACAATTAGAGAATATACAAAAAATTAGAATAGAGGGGGGCAGGGAAAGTATAAACCATTACTCTGATAAACATCTTACTCCAGTAGCACATATAAAAGGACTCACCAATGGCACCAAGGATGGCCATTGACTAATAGACACTTGTTAAGCCTGGCTCACAGTTTTGATGTCAACTGCATTTTAGTGCATATGTTTGAACTTGAAGCCTCAAAACAACATCAACACATGGGAAAGCAAACTCAAAACAACCCAAAATGAGGCAATGCCTTGCTTCCATGTGAGGATTGCTATCAATGATATCCCAATCTTATCGGTTGGGAATAAAACCCTCAAGCTTTCACTTTACAGGAATCAAGTAGAATGCAAATAGATGAAAGGACCAAAGTTAAGAGATAACAAAATATTGTTGTGTCAAACAACAAAAAATGGAAACCCATTCAATTAGAGCTAACAACATCACTGCAAGCTTAAAAAACCAATACTCCAAGATAGGAGGCATACAATTTGGTGCAATGCAAGGTCAAAGGATCTCTTTGGCACAAAGCTTGGTGAAATATTAATTGTTGATGTTGATCTTGTGGGTTTTTTGGAGAATGATCGAATTATTCTATTTCGACGTGTTTCTTTTTTTCTTGTTCCTTGCCGATTTACCATGCTCACAATGCTTGTTCTTTTTTTTTTCCTGAAAATGCAGACTGAATGGAATCCATCTCATCCTCACAAGACGAAACTGGAGATCCCTTACTTTGGGAGCTGAAATGATCACGATCATGGCTCTTCAAAGAGCTCACACTTCTAGAAACTGTTGGGGAAACAAACTGTTGCCTTGATCTATTTCCAGCCTCACTTCGAGGCCTTGATGCAGGAGACAACCCATGCCTTGATGCAGGTGATGAAAATAACTCCCTAGGGAAACTCAAGGCATTAAAAATCTCCCTAGGGAAACTCAAGGACACTTCTCCCTTGTTCTGAGGATGGTACCAAGTCAAAAGTGAGTGGTGTTCACTAGTGCACCTGGCCCATGAGAATTGAACCAGGGACCTGCACAGCCTGCTGGATTACCAACAACGTCCTAGCAACATTGGCATCATCCATTTGAGCTAAGCCCTTGGGACTTATTGTATTATGGTAACAGGGAAAGATTAAATTTAATGGATTTTGGTTGGAAGAAAGGGTTTCAACTTCTCAAGAAAATTTTGGCTGGAAATGAATTTAACTGTGAAACAAAATCATATTGCAGAATTTAAATTGTAGGCTTTATTAAGTTGGGGAAAAATTCGTTATAGTTGATTAGATTATTCCTAGTTCTTCATTGTATTATTGAAGATGGGAAAAACAAGATAAATTAATGGTTTTTGGTCAACAGAAAGGATTTTAAAGACATTATCGGCCAGTGTCTGAATTTATTGTGGCAGAGATTACTTAATAGATCTCTTGATTTAAGCTTTAGTGCTTCCAAGTTAGGGAAAATTTTGTTTGATTTCGATCCAGATATTTTCTATCCTTTTCACTATGTTTTGAAAGTAGAGAAAGACAAGTACTTTTAATAGTTTTTGGTTGGTGAAAGGGTTTTAAAGGAGTTTTTGGGCAATATTTTAATGAACATAATGGAAGAAATTAGCTGACAAGTGACAAGATTTGTGCATATTTCAACTTTTGGTGTTATGTGGAATTGGTCTTAATTTACTTTATTAATGTCTGGTTGAGGCTGCAATATTAATTATATGTTTTTATGGTGGATCTCAAGACTATGTACAAACTTTTTTGATAACTTCAGTGAAAATGTTGTGGTGGATGGCAACATGGTGAACCTTGGTATGTGGGGTACAACAGGTACTAATGATGGAATCGGAGTTCTTATCCAAGATTTTCTTGTTCTTCGGTAGTCTTTGTTTAAATACATTCTATATTTGATGTTAAACTGTAGGATGGATTTATTTTCCTAGATGTGTTTTCTTGGGTTTAAAGTTCTTAAACAGTCATTTTATGTGCATTTCTAGTTATTTCAAAGAGTAACCATTCTAGGAGCTTAGATTTTAGGCCCTCTCTGAAAATTTGGTGGAAAAGGTCAAGAGGACTGCAATATATTAAGAGCTCTGAGCTACAAGGGAGCAGATGTTTTTATTCTGGCATTTTCTCTTATTAGCAAGGCAGGCTATGAGAATATTACCAAAAAGGTTTGTTTTATGTGGATTGTGCTTTATGCAATATTATTTTGGGTTCTATTTGAAATAACTTGTGAGAAGACACATTTTTTCCACCCAAACAAATATAATATCCTGAAAGTTTGATGTGAGGATGTCTTGTTTACTAAAATGGTTGTCTAACATAAGTTCCACAATGACTGTGCAGTGGCTTCCTAAGCTGAGGCATTTTGCACCTGGTGTTCCAATAGTTCTCGTTGGAACTAAAAGGTAAATGATCCTTTCCTTTGTTACATATTTTTAGTTCAAAACATTTCCAAGCTAGAAAAGGTTTCCAGAAGGTTTTTCCTGCTTTACATCAGTAAGTGTTTGAATCCAGATTTTCCATTCTTATAGAATGTTGTAACATTTACACCAAATGACAAGCAGATGTGCATAAATTGATATCCTATAACTTAGACTAGTATTATATTAACTATCTGACTTCTAAGCAAAGCCCACCAATATTTTCTTAGAACATAATTTTTCAAGATTACATTTATGTCAGATATCAGTTGAGTTGGGACTCGGGAGCATTGGATTTTTTCAACATTTATGTTATTTTAATGTGTATCTTAACAACCCTAAATCAGGCAATGCCTTGCTTCCATGCGAGGATTGATGTCAATGATATCCCAATCTTATCAGTTAGGAATAACACCCTCAAGCTTTCACTTTACAGGAATCAAGTAGAGTGAAAATACATGAAATGAGATAACAAAATATTTCTGTGTCAAACAGTGAAAAATGGAAACCCATGCAATTAGAGCTAACAACATCGCTACAAGCTTAAAAAACCAATACTCCAAGATAGGAGGCATACCATTTGGCGCAATGCAGAGTCAAAGGACCTCTTTGGCACAAAGCTTGGTGAAATATTAATTTTTGATGTTGATGTTGTGGGTTTTTTGGAGAATGACTGAATTCTGTTATTTGGATATGTTTCTTGTTTCCTTGTTCCTTGCCGATTTACCATGCTCACAGTGCTTGTTCTTTTTTTTCCTGAAAATGCAGATTGAATGGAATCCATCACATCCTCACAAGATGAAACTACATATCCGTTACTTTGGGAGCTGAAATGATCACGATCATAGCTCTTCAAAGAGCTCACACTTCTACAAACTTTTGGGGAAACATATTGTTGCCTTGATCTATTTCCAGCCTCACTTCGAGGCCTTGATGCAAGAGACAACCCACACCTTGCTGTGGGTGATGAACCTCTTGTCCATGATATGCGGCGATCACTTATTGATGTAAGAAGATTTGAAGGTGACTCTACTGTGAAATCATCACCTAAATGCTGCGAGAAACTATATTTTTCCTTTTTCTGCATATCCTAGAACAAAGCAAGGTCAGCGTCATATCCCTATCCGTATCATGTGGGGCGATCTGTAGACTTCATACCCTTTTGTGTCGTTCCACTTGGCGGTCCCTTGCAGGTGAACACCTTAGAGCCGGGGAAGGAGGCATTTTCTCCACACTGTTTCACAGGTCAGAATTTAACTGGTGAAAGAATTCCCCAAGGAATTTCATGACAAAGAGTTTAAACTCTGCATTGTCTGTTCTTGCAGGCTCTGCAGAAGTTAACTATGCCCAGTTTGCCTGTCTGTTGAACACAACAACCGAAAATTGACGATCAGCTGGGTATGAAAACGAAGCCCAAAGCAAGACAGGGGATGAGCACGAAGCCCAACGCAGGACAATTCATTACTATTATCGCAGGATAAACAGTTACACTTGTCAACATTTTACTCGACAGAAAGGCGATGGGGAAATGTTTTGATTGGATGGGGTGAACAGTGTTTGCTCACCCCACTCCAGCAAAGATAATGCCTCCGGCGTAATTATTTACAACTTAACTAGAGTAATACAGAAAATAAACAGAAAGCATTCTACATGCCTATATCAAAAAATTCATTCAATTCAACAACCAAAGGAAAATTGATAATCAACAATGGAACACTTGAAAATGTGAACAACAAACACCATTGTTCCCTTTACTTTGTTGGATTCTACAAACGAAAAGTTAAATCAAAAGAGGGAATTGATTAATTAGAGTGCCAAGCAGATAAATGGAACCTGTAATTGACCACCAATGTTGATAACAAAAGAATTAGGAATGCGGTTGACAGAAATCCAGTGTCCATTATTGAGCACTTGTAAATCGGGCACCTTATCTTGAAGAAGAAGAGTGAGTACAGTGGGGTCTGAATGGGCTGGTAAACTGAATGTAAGCTCAGGATTGGGGCACTTGGGATAGTACTTTATAGCCATTTGTTGCTTGTGCTTTCCCAACGCTTTGTCAGCTAGGAAGTCAGCTTCCACTCCTAGGCTCTCAAATATTGCCTATAGCAATCTCAGAGCAAGTGCCCTTACGTCTCTACAATAGATACTGTCACGTTCTCTGCCATACTCATCAAAATTACACACACATATCTAAACAAATGAAAGAAAAAAAAATATTAACCTATAATTAGCAGGTTTCGAAGGCCAAGTATGAACATGGTCTGCTAACAGATAACAATGATGTCTTAGGTAGTCCTGCCAGTTGAACATTTGATCTTTGTGGACGTTGAAGCTGGTAGACAAACATGTTTTACTGAATGGACCGTCAGAATAGTATTGCATTTCGTCTTACACATGCATAGTGAAAAACTCCTCTACCACTTCCACCATCTTGTTGCTCACCACATCTGGAATGCCATGATTGATTATCTATTTGTACATGCAATAATAACAATAAGGTGAATGCCAAGTCAATCTCTCCCAGAATAGTCGTTCCATCAGTTCCATTGAAGGGGGCCCATCCATTCGTCACATTTGCTGGGCTAACAGATTGATTTCCCCCAATTTGGAGAGGGTTTGGATCAGAGTGTTCGATGAAGATATGATTCACAAGCCAAGGATAGCTATTAGTCAATGGACCAGTACTTCTCGTTGTCAAATATTTAGTATTTTGAGGATCCAAGGCACTTTTAACAACAGAGGAAGGCTTCTTGAAGCATGATAGGTTGCATATACGATGAAGGTTAATATCAGAACATAAGTTTTGTACACGCTGCAGTCGGTTTTGATTGAAAACACTATAACCGATCACAAAAATTACTCTCTTTAAAAAAAAGATATATGAAGAATATTTTTTTAAGAAAATACTGCAAACTCCATTTACAAGCATAAAAAAGAGCATCCGAGGAAATATCCCTGGAGTAGCCCCTTAAACAGCATCATAGGATGTTAAGCTACATCCCCAAAAAATTAACAAAAGGCAGGCTCTGCGCAGCCAGCGATCTACAATCTGCCAAAATATATGTTCAACTTATTGGCCATGGAAAAATAAAGAGGGGCGACATCATTGTCCTCAAAAAAACTCATTTTCACTTTGCACTACAGCTCAGCAGACATCAACTTGTAAAAATTTATGATTAGGTCTACCCATCTTCATCTATACGGTCCCCATGTTTAGTAATTCCTTTCCCCATGGCAAACTGGGCCATGCAACACTATTCTCATGGCTCTGAGCAAAAACCACTGAAGTCCCCAACTTATACAAATATGAAAAACAATCAAAAATAAAATTACGAATTCATCAAAGGATCAATACCTGCGAATGAAGAAAAACCTACAACCCTGAATCCATTACTCCCTCGTTCACCCAACCGACATCTAGCGACTCTGCTGATGAAGAATAGTCTTGATCGAGATTTTCTCTGGTAAGCTATAAATATTCCCTAAAAATTGGTTTTCATTTAATACAACCATCTGGCTCAAATCATAGTAAGACAATCCAATAATTAAGCTAGGTGCAAGTTCACAAGAAAGGTTAATCTCTGTCACTATGAAAAGAAGGATCTCGGTAACATCTCAATCTCAATGACATCACAGTGTTGAAATTACCTCTGCCTCAATTCAGTACTACTCTTATAAGATTATTTTGATACCACAGCAGTGAGGAGAATGAGTTATAAAGGTGTATTTACAGTTAAGGCTCGGTGTGACAAAAAGATATCAGTATAATCCGTATTACAGTGAAGATATTGAGTGTTATAATCACAGGTCAACTACAATCTCGGTATAATCAATCACATGATAAGTATGACACTACAATTTGGAAATACCACAGTAAAAAATCTATCACTATTTCGTGCTACCACAGTGAGAAAGGTCTCACTGGTTCGGTGCCATCACAGCTTGATGAGAAGTATGCCATTTCAGTTTGATGGTATCACATAGGGTCTCACAGAAATGGTCAACAGAAGTCAGAGACATGTACAGTGAAGTATTTACGATCGAAGCACAAAATAAGGTCAAAACAGTAATATGTATACATAGTGAAATAGTACATTCAAGGATCTCGGAATAGCTGCTTACATTGAGTTTGAAAGAATCTGAATTCTTTCCTATGAAGTTGACAGTGCAAGAACCAACTAAAAGAAGGAACTAGTTTGAAGGTATAACAAATCAGATCTAACTATGTAACTAGGTAGGTCTTCATTATAATGACTATGTAATTATGTACTTATGTAAAGATAAAGTCAATAATAATAAAATGAATCTTTGGTTTACTTGCTTCATGGGTTTCACACCGGCTTGGAGAGGAATTTATAATATTTTAAATGAGTGCTCATACACATCCTAATTCCTTTTCATTGAATAAAAATTATTTTTTTAAGATCAAACATGAAAGACTACTAAATTACATATGTAGGCATGAAATGCCTCTCCAATAATCATTTACCTCCATTGTGGAAGACAAATATATAAGAACCAATGTTCAAATCGAATAAGCATCAATTAATATCATATTATCTTGGTGAAGAGAAGCTAAAGAATAGTGTAGGAGAGAAAATAAACGAGACATATTTTTAGACCCCTGGATGGAATTTTTGGACCTATATTTTTCCCAACCTGTAGACCTGTAGTAAGCACATTAATCTCTAAATTTAGGCCAATGTAGCATCCACAATTTTGGCCTATTTCAGGCCTGAAATTCAGCCCTATGGCCATTGTAATTTTGGCCTATTTTAGGTGTAGGATACATATAGACTCATATAAACATTCTACAAGGACCTATGTGTAGGATACATATATACTCATATCAACATTCTACAAGGACCTATTTGAGGTGAATTCAACATTCTAAAAGGACCTATGTCAAATGGGCTCAAATCATAGTAAGATAGTCCAATAATTAAGCTAGGTGCAAGTTCACAATAAAGGTCAATCTCTGTCACTATGAAAAGAAGGATCTCAGTAACATCGCAATCTCAATGACATCACAGTGTTGAAATTACCTCTGCCTCAATTTAGTACTACTCTTATAATATTATTTCGATACCACAGCAGTGAGGAGAATGAGTTATAAAGGTGTATTTACAGTTAAGGCTCGGTGTGACAAAAAGATATCAGTATAATCCGTATTACAGTGAAGATCTTCAATGTTATAATCACAGGTCAACTACAGTCTCGGTATAATCAAACACATGATAAGTATGACACTACAATTTGGAACTACCATAGTAAAAAATCTATCACTGTTTCATGCTACCACAGTGAGAAAGGTCTCACTGGTTCGGTGCCATCCCAGCTTGATGAGAAGTATGCCATTTCAGTTTGATGGTATCACATAGGGTCTTACAGAAATGGTCAACAGAAGTCAGAGACATGTACAGTGAAGTATTTACAATCGAAGCACAAAATAAGGTCAAAACAGTAATATGTATACACAGTGAAATAGTACATTCGAGGATCTTGGAATAGCTGCTTACATTGAGTTTGAAAGAATCTGAATTCTTTCCTATGAAGTTGACAGTGCAAGAACCAACTAAAAGAAAGAACTAGTTTGAATTTATAATAAATCAGATTGAACTATGTAACTAGGTAGGTCTTCATTATAATGACTATGTAATTATGTACTTGTGTAAAGATGAAGTCAATAATAATAAAATGAATTTTTGGTTTACTTGCTTCATGGGTTTGACACCAGCTTGGACAGGAATTTATAATATTTTAAATGAGTGATCATACACATCCTAATTCCTTTTCATTGAATAAAAAATATTTTTTTAAGATCAAACATGAAAGACTACTAGCTTACATATGTAGGCATGACATGCCTCTCCAATAATCATTTACCTCCATTGTGGAAGACAAATATATAAGAACCAATATTCAAATCGAATAAGCATCAATTAATATCATATTATCTTGGTGAAGAGAAGCTAAAGAATAATGTAGGAGAGAAAATAAACGAGACATATTTTTAGAACCCTGGATGGAATTTTTGGACCTATATTTTTTCTAACCTGTAGACCTATAGTAAGCACATTAATCTCTAAATTTAGGCCAATGTAGCATCCACAATTTTGGCCTATTTCAGGCCTGAAATTCAGCCCTATGGCCATTGTAATTTTTGCCTATTTTAGGTGTAGGATACATATAGACTCATATCAACATTCTACAAGGACCTATGTGTAGGATACATATAGACTCCTATCAATATTCTACAAGGACCTATTTGAGGCAAATTAAACATTCTAAAAGGACCTATGTCAAAAGGGCTCAAATCATAGTAAGACAGTCCAATAATTAAGCTAGGTGCAAGTTCACAAGAAAGGTAAATCTCTGTCACTATGAAAAGAATCTGAATTCTTTCCTATGAAGTTGTCAGTCAAGAACCAACTAAAAGAAAGAACTAGTTTGAAGGTGTAACAAATTAGATCTAACTATGTAACTAGGTAGGTCTTCATTATAATGACTATGTAATTATGTAGTTATGTGAAGATGAAGTCAATAATAATAAAATGAATTTCTGGTTTACTTGCTTCATGGGTTTGACACTAGCTTGGAGAGGAATTTATAATGTTTTAAATGAGTCCTCATACACATCCTAATTCCTTTTCATTGAATAAAAATTATATTTTTAAGATCAAACATGAAAGACTACTAGCTTACATATGTAGGCATGACATGCCTCTCCAATAATCATTTACCTCCATTGTGGAAGACAAATATATAAGAACCAATGTTCAAATCGAATAAGCATCAATTAATATCATATTATCTTGGTGAAGAGAAGCTAAATAATAGTGTAGGAGAGAAAATAAACGAGACATATTTTTAGACCCCTGGATGGAATTTTTTGGACCTATATTTTTTCTAACCTCTAGACGTGTAGTAAGCACATTAATCTCTAAATTTAGGCCAATGTAGCATCCAAAATTTTGGCCTATTTCAGGCCTGACCATTGTAATGTTGGCCTATTTTAGGTGTAGGATACATATAGACTCATATCAACATTCTACAAGGACCTATTTGAGGCGAATTCAACATTCTAGAAGGACCTATGTCAAAAGGGCTCAAATCATAGTAAGACAGTCCAATAGTTAACAGTCAATATTTAACATTCAATAGTTTGCATTGTTACTGAACTGGGTAACACTTTAATTTTACATTATTACTCAACTAGTGGGTTAACAATTTATAACTTTTGAGGAATCCAAAGCTAAAAAGTTCCCGATTTTTACCTTGTTAGAAAACTTGAAGGCATGCCTGAAATGGGTCAGAGTATCAACCAGTCTTCTCTTTTCCACCGTAATACTCAGCAACTCTTTTCTACTTCGTCAGGCCAATGTTTCAGGATCACACCTTTGGTGGGAATGACATATGGGAAACTCCATAGGAACTTTAGATGCATACTCAACAATTTTAGTCCCACTTAATTACCATCTTTACTATTTACCTTCCATAGGATCACTTGCCTTAACAACCACTTTCTTAATTAATGGTGGGTACAACACTTAGAACTGAACGAGATTTAACTTCTTGAACTTCCGAGGCATGTCAAGTATAAGATCATTGTCCAGATTATTAGCTTCTTCCAAGGCCTTTTCTACAAAAGAGACTGCAAGAGTAGGATCCCATGAAGTTAACTCCAATGCAAGCCCATAATCTGTATCAACAACCTCAAAAAATTCAGCATACTTTTTGCGTAAATTAGTTCTGAAATCCATTGGGAGACCCATATCAGTAGCTAAGTGGGCAATCTTCTCCAGCAATACCCTCTTGCTCATATACATCATTAAAAGCTTCCTGATATTCTCAACAGAGAGGCCCTCCATTTGAGATTTAATCTGCACTTCTTCCAAGTGCAGCTGTTGTGCCTAGGGGGTCAATGTGAAATAGAATCAGTATCCCGGACTTGTTCATTGTATATTTCAATCATTTTAACAAAGACCTCATATATAAATCTATCCTTTCTTTGTTTTGATATCTAGAATAAGTCATTCATGGCTCGATAGTTCACACCCCAACTCTCCTCTGTAGACTCCTTGAATTAACAATGATCAAATTCTGCTTTGGCTATTAGAATAACCATAATAGACAAGTTAGGGAAGTAAAGGCATTTATATTACCCACCTCTTTTTAATAGTACTAGTAATTTGTAACCTTCACAAACTACAAGACAATCCTCCAAGCATATCCTATCGAAGGTCTCTTCCCATTCTGTAGAGCCACATTCTTTTGGAAAAGTGATACCAAGCACTTTGCTATACCAACCTCAGTGATTAATTTTTTTTATGTTTCCTCAATGGAAAGAAGAGGAGCTTTAAGAGAAATTCTATGGAATTGCTTCTCACTAGTTTTTGTAAGATCCCCTTCTGGACCAATCATGCATTCCATTAAGGTGACAATTGATTTACGAATTGGATCAATAGGAGGGTCTGTCAATTTAGAAAACATCTGCTTTAAGTACTCAAATATTATTTTTAGTCTATTTGACATCGTAGCTAAAGGTGTATCATTCCCCATGGAATCAAGAGATTTTGTTCCATATTTTTCCATAGGAAGCAACAACATTTCCAAAGCCTTAATTTTTTGTTTGAACAATGAAATGCATATTTAAAAAAATATCTCATAAATGCAAACATACATTCAAAAATACCTCATAGCATATTTACATACAAATCACTTACCCATAAGCCTTCATTAGTGACAACAAGCCATATATTCCCATGTTTTCCATTGTATCATCCAAACTATCAACTTGTAAACCAATACAATCAACAAACTATGGAAAAATTATAGTTGACATACAGGGTGACCAAGTCCTTCCATACAATATGTGTGATCATTTAGTCAACATTTTATTTTCAATAAAATCCAAATGAGGAGTTTCAAAACTTAGTCCAAATATTAAGACAAAAAAAAAAATTTGTTCTGTATCCGAGTTATCAAAAAAAAGTGGTTGGATTTGAGAAGTTGTATATGAACAACAACAAGACGACCATCTAGATCGATGAATTTTCCAAATACTTCTTCGGCCACCGAATGAAACTATTTTCCTTCTCCTTCAAATGAACACATCCGTCTATTTTATCTTCATACGAAAGGGGGATGTTACTTGTGACATTAATGACATTTGCATTTGCGTCTTCTGGACCAGGTGGCACTCCATGTATGATAGAAATTGACTGAATTCGTCCAATGCCAGCAATAACACTGTCATATGGATCTAATATATTCACTTTGTCACCTACCTGGAGTAGGTCATCCCCTACCAGATTTAATAAGCACTGTCAAAAACAAAAAAGTATACATAGATATTAGGAAAATAATAATTACAATTAAATTGCAAAAACATACATAGATATTTAATTAACTGAATAATATGCACTCACTGAGTTAATATCTGAAATACCAGCAAGATTTGGCACCGATTGGGAATGTTTAGGTGCATCAATTTCGTCATATTTTAGAACTCTCGAGGTAACCATTTTTCCTTTAACATCCTATACGTGATTTCATTATGCACAAATCAAATATTACATTAAAACAAAATAAGTTTTAACATAGCAGAAAACAATAAATATAATATTAAAACATAAAAATATTAATAACACTAAAATAGAAGCATATAGCTCTTCTAGATATCTACAAAAACATACATTCACATGTTCATGGCCCTTTTTTGGGTCATTTAGCATTCTTGCACCACCCAAATTTACATTTTCTTCCTGTGATTAACATGAATTGCCAATAAAAGAAGGCTTCATGAGTGAAGGGAAATGGAACCAAAACATTAACATATTACAAATTCAAGTGAAGCACTGGTTGCAAGGGAATTATAATTTTCTTACCTCATCTAAATCAATGTTAAATTCCTTCTTTTTCCATGCAGCAACAAGAGGTTTAATGGAGGAGGCTATGGTTGACATTATCTTTGCCAAACCAGTTATACATTGCATTGCATGATTATAATCCTTACTATGGTTTTCAACAGTAGAAAAAGCTCATATTTGTCTACTCTCGATGTCAATAGATGGAAAAGAAATTTCTATTGGATTTTTTGAAATATAATTATGTTTGGAATTTTCCAAGTCTGCCATATAATGAGCCATTTCACTCACCACTGGTTCTCTTTTAGCTTCTTCAACCCACAAATAATTTTCAACGCACAACTAGTTGGATATTAAGAAAACTCAAAACACATAACACAATGTACAATATTCAACAAAAAAATTGTATACTTAAAAATATTTGATGTTTGGCTCGCAACCCACCCTGACCCAAAAAATATTGAGCCTTCACCTGCTCTCATGCTTTATTTGCTCTTATACTCTTTGACAAATACTCTTCAGCACGCATACTTTCCTTCAAATATTCCCATTTTTTGGGATTCAAGCTACTCTCCCTATTTTTTCCATCCAAGATTAATTTTCTGCATTTATGCCTGAAGTTATTCATCAAAATTCTCATTCTGCGCTTATAATATTTACTAGAAATCCTTCCACCAATAGTCTCAAAAAAAATTTCCATTTTTTGGATCACTTGATCAACATTTCTTGGATCTTGACCTGTAAGGTTGGATTTGGTAACATCCAAATGAGACCTTATTCTTCTGCCCAACTCTGTGGCCCACCTTGATGCATTTGGTCCAGTAGGCTCACCATCTTTTACCTCAATCAAGTAAGCCTTATTCCCTTCTAATTCTCGTTCTTTGGCTTCCCTCTCTGTGGACCTATAAAGGCTTTGACTAATTCTTTGTCTTTTGACTAAAGCTGATACATCTTCAAAAAAAAGACTAGGTGATGGAAAATCACTCATACTTGTGGCTAAAGAAGGTGTGGTAGTTCCTAGCACCTTACTTGGAGAAGATGTAATTGGTGTTCTTTCTATGGAAAAATACTGAATTGGTTGCTCCTTGTCCACAATAGGTGTGGCACTAGGTTGCACACAAATCTCCTCAGATGTGCCTTCAAATCTTTTCTTTAACTGTAAATAAATTTCTTGCAACTCTACTTCGTCAGAATGTGCCAATTTTTCGTGAACACCTTGGACATGATCATCTAATATATCAGGAATTTGATCATTAGAATTGTCAGCTTCATCTCCATGCATTGAATTACCACGACATTTTCTTCTACGAGTTGGCAGGGATATGTATTTTCTTGCTTTTTGTTTATTCTCATTGTCTATGGGATCCAAGTTTCCCCTATAAAAAAAAAAAATTATCAAATAATGGCCTACATCATCAAATATATTATATACAAATTTCATTAAATATGCATAGAAATAAAAAGTGACGAAGAGTAACTACTTACTTATTCACCAAACCAAGAGATGAGAAATATTGTTCATTTTTTGTGATGCGTTCTTTACGTACATGCTCATATTATATCATATTTTCATCACTGCTAAGATCATTTTTACGTTTCAAACCCTTCTTCATAGCAACTCTCTGGTCGTCATCAACATCCCATACATGCCAATTGACATTGCTAAAATCCTTCATATATTCTGTGCAAAACCCTATGGCCTCTTGCATCAAATGTCCTTCACAAATGCTACCTTCTGGTTTTGTCTTATTATGAACACACGTTTTCAAAACTTTCATGTATCACTCTATAGGATACATCCATCTTGTTCTTATTGGGCCACAATGCTCTAGTTCATGTTCTAGATGTATAAGAAGATGCATAGAAATATTGAATATTGCTGGTGGAAATTCTCCTTCCAATAAGCAAAGGACTTCAACAACCTCTCCCCTCAAATGATCAAAGTTTGAAGGATCTAGTACATGCAAACTAATTCTTTTTAAGATTAGGCCCAACCTTATAATTTCCAATATTTGTCCCTTTTCCAAACTTGATATGACTGCAATAGGTAAAATATCCTCAGTTATGACATGATAGTCATGGGTCTTGAGGCCTCTTAAGCTATTATTTTCGGTTTGGCTTCTAATATTACCACTTACATATCCAGTACAAAATCAAGTTTGAGACATCAACTTTAAGAATTGTGCGTGTTGATCCTTTTTCGACACATAAGGAGCAATAGGTTTTTTGTACTTTCCATTACCATATTTTTCAACCCAAATATTTCGACGAATCTTTAGTTCTTTAAGGTCTAGGCATGATGACACTGTATCATATGGACCAAAAAGAGTTTCTATAATAGCAAAAGCTATGTTTTTCTCAGTATGCATAAAGTCAACAGTATGCCTAATGGTTATATGCTTAAAGTATGGCAATCTATAGAATATGCACACTCCTTTTACACCACTATCATAAAGTGGATCATTTTTACTACCACGAATGCCACCATTTTCAATAAATTGCATTCTTTTTTCTCCATTCTCAATAATGTAATCACTTGTTATTTCCAGTGGTGCTTCACGATTCTCTTCCTTACCATTGAAACGTGACTTTTGTCGACAATATGGATGCTCCATTTTGAGGTAAGCACGATTTCCACAATAAATACACTTGTGAAAACTACTTGAGTGCCTCACAAAACCCTTAAAGATGCAAGCTGGACATCCATGGTATCCATGAACATTGAGACCAGTCAAAGTGCCATATGCAGGAAGATCATGGATTGTAAACAATAAAGAAGCTCTTAAAGTGAATTGAATTGAATTACCATCCCCTAAAATTTGAATTGCTTCAATTCCTTTCCACAATTCCACTAGCTCATCAAATAATGGTTCTAAATAAACATCAATTTTATCTGAAGTCACACTTTTTTTCCCCGGTATGATCAATGACAACATCAAGAAAAATGGCTTCGTTGCTAACCATGGAGGCAAGTTATAATTTATTAAAAACACTGGCCAAGTTGACCATTTAGTGCTTTGATCTGAGAAAGGGTTCACCCCATCTATAGCTAAACCCAGTCTTATATTGCGAGGATCTTGGGAAAAATCAGGGGATTTATTGTCAAATTCCTTCCAAATCTTAGAATCAGCCACAAATCGTTGTTTTCCATCGATGCTCTTGTTTTGGGCATGCCATTGCATTAGCTCGGCAATGTCTTGACATTTGTACATTCGAAGCAACCGTGGGATTAGTGGAAAGTGGGGAAGAACCCTTCTCGGAGCTGAATTTGATTTCAACCCTGGTCTATACCTCCCTTATTTACATTATGGACATTCAGTCTCACTTGCAAGATTTTTGCGAAATAATACACAACCATTCACACATTTGTGGATGTTTTCATACCCTAAGCCCAGCTTAGTGATTTTCACTTTACATGCTCTCATTTTGTTGGCAGTGTGGAGTCAGGTGGTAACAATCATAGTAAAAATGCCAATAAATCATCAACACTCTCATTTTTCCAACCATGCACCACTTGCAAGTTAAGAATTAAAAGGATTGTTGTTAAATGACTTAAATTGCAAGTACCATACACAGGTTTTAAAGCATCCTCCATCAACTTCTTCCATTCATCCTTGAAACCCTCATTTAGCATTCTATCAACTTCTATCCCTTCATCAAAGGTTCCTACCTTTTCATTTGTGCTTTTTGCCTCTTCACCTATGTCTAGTGCCTCTACATCTCTCATGCTATGCAATTCTATCATATCTGGATAACAATTTTGATGGAAAGGTCTTATACCGCTATGCCCATATTTTAGCATATGTTGAAAAATCACACTTCTTTTTCTCATTTTCCCACCACAAAAATCATTACATGGACATGCATATTTAAGCAAGCTCTTCTCATCATGTGCATGGTATTCATCTGTTGTCAAAATTGGGCTTTGACTCATCTTCAATTTTCTGCATTCAAAGATGAAACTAATATGTTAACTCTTTACTTTCAACTCTTTTCAGAACTTTATTTGTAAAAGAGAAGTTTCAGCTCCTATTTGAGCACAAATTTCAATTGTGCAAACTTTTTAGAAACAACATATAGGAAGAGAAGACTACACATTTTTTACCAGTGTGAACACACCCATACACAACAATCACATAGTTAAACAACAAAAGAAATTCATATTTGAGAGAAAGCTTTTGGATCAGCACTTGTTTGAGGAGATATTTTTGTTGTATTTACACCTTTTGAACACAGATCTATCAGCATGACAGTGAAATTTTTTGGTTTTGAATGCATATCTATCAACATTACAGCAAAATTGTTTGGTAAATATATTAGCATTCTTAAGGGCACAACCCTTGCGGACATTTTTAAACATTCATTACATCAGCAGTGAGGAGAAGAACACACCAATGGGAGTTTCCTTAGCAGCAAATAGGATGAATCACTCAGCTAAAGGGTAGGCACTTGGCAATGATGAAGTCACAGTTACCAGTAGTGAAATCTATCCTTTAAAGCCTATTTCTGACATGTTCCCAGTGCTCATTCCTAGAAAATGAGGGCACTCCAATTGAGGGAGTCACTTACCTATTCATGGCAGCATGACGAGTTACAAATTATCACCTTTTTGGCACTTGAAGGGAATACATTATGTTTTTGGCCGCTTGCATGGAGGGCACATTAATGAAGGATTTACACCACATTCTCTCGTTATTCCTTGCATGCAAGAGGGTACATTATTTGGAGATTTACATTACTTTTCTAAGCTTGAATAAGTTCACCCTAGTAGAAAATATGCCTTTGGAGTCATATTTGTTATTCCTATCTTCATCTATAATTATGTGACTGATCTTTGATACTCATTCAATACCTTCACAAGTTGTAATAATATTACCTAAGATAAAATTTCTCTTAATAAACTCTAGTTGATGAAGAAAAATGGTTCAGGCTACCATATTCTTGATTATAAGACACATTACAAAGTGTGATAGGCTGACAATTTCTCACTATGTTTATCTTGTTGTCTATCTTGAAACTGTTAATCAAGTTTGTCATTGATGTCAATGTGGCATTGATCAAGATGTCAATATTCTTGAGATGCCTAGACCCAATATGATGTCAATATGACATGGTTGATGGAGGACCATTTGATGACGTGAACAATGTCTAGGGACATGACATGAAGAACACTTAAGGACTTAATGACATGGATATGACTATACTTGATGACATAGATGTCATGGACAATCATGTAAAATTGTTGGAGGGCACTCTCGAAATTATAACAAAAATGATCTAATTTCAGGAGTAGTCACAAGAAAAATATTTGTTGTCACCTTGGAGGCATCCTTTCGCATTGGCTCCTTCACCATCTTAAATAGGACTCTTTCCTCTTTCCAACAAGCCCTCACTCAGCTCCTGACTCCAAATACTCTAAGAGAAATTGATTTTTGAATTTTACATCGTAGTTATTAAAACGAGAACCGGTGACTGGACAGGTGGACCTAATGAACCGGGTTTCGAACCAGAACCGGTCTAACCGATAGAGGTCAGATCTTAATGAACCGGTTTTAAAAAAAAATACATTATATAATTATTTTTTAATAAAAAAAAAAACTATTTTAAAGATTTGCAACCATGATTCCAAGCCAATAGAGACAAAATATGCAAAGTTTTCTCATTTATATACCATGCAAAGGTGAATATATCAAAATGGCACCGAGTGCAATTGGAAATCCTAGTGCTACTCAATGTGTTGAGGAGGTGCGGGCGGGAAATGCCTTGTATTCTTGTGGGATGCAAGTGTAGGTGCCAAGGAGGAGATTTTCTAGAGTAAGCAGCTTTGGTTAAGAGTGATTCCTAGCTAGGAGTTGGTGAGTAAGGTTTTCCATGTTTTCTCTAGTTATGGTTTGAAGAGATTGACTTGTATAAGCTTGTATTAAGATGTTGGTATGTAGATGTACTTCATCTCTTATATATAAATTAAGTGTTTAAACTATCCAAATACTTGCATGACTTTCAGCTTGTATTATCTTATTGTTTAGGGGATTCCAGCACTATTGTTCAAGCTGATTTCACCTATGATATTGCTGAAATTCCTGTGATTTAATACACAGCATAGAACATAAAGGAGCATATTTTCTGCTGTAATAAGGTATTTTAGATGTTTTATATGCTTGAAAAAGTGTGCCCTGCATGTTAGACATTGTTGGTAGTGAAGTCCATGTATATGCTATTTATTCTCTTGAGCTGCCTGGTGATTTGGGTTGAAGTGAATTTAAGTATTTGCTGCTATAATTGAATATTTCTGATTGGCCCCAAGACTGAAAGTTCACGGGGAATAGATCTAAGAAACATCATGTTTTAGTTGAAATTACTGAATTTTCATTATAGCCCAGATTCATGAAATTCCTACCGTGACTGCTGAAATGACGCGATGTTCATCTGTTCATCGGGAATAGATCTAAGAAACATCATATTTTAGGTGAAATTACTGAATTTTCATTATAGCCCAGATTCATGAAATTCCTACCGTGACTACTGGAATGATGTGATGTTCATCTGTTCATTGAAGATTATTTTAGGAATGAAAAACAACAAGACAAGAGGCTGAGGAGGAAGAGTCTGATTTGAATTTTTTACAAGGTAGATTTCCTGTAGAATTCATACTGCTGTATAGACCCCTTGGAGACACAATTGTGAGGGCTCGGATTACAATCCTATGGAACTAAATTGTGGATATTCATCTGGTTAGCAGCTCGGATTGCAGAGATTACAAACTCGTGGACAACTTGGTTTAAGGTTGGAAGTCCCTCACATGCATATATACCCTTGGACCTTAACTCATTCCTCAGGCCTATGATATTACAATCCGTAACAGGAGCTTTAGTCCTTGTGTAGTCCTGTAGCTTATTGCTATGGAATATCACCTGTGGTAAGCATATTTGTGGAAGTATCACAGCTCGGATCTGAAGCTTGAAGGGTCAAGCTTGTAGACTGAACTTTGAACCAGTGAACTGAGGCTATCTGGATATATGTGCTAACATTCGGTACTGGACTTACACCTTGAACTTGTGACTGTATTAGACTTAGACATGAGCAAGAAATAAACTCATACGTGTTGTGAAGAGACATTTGGACTGATCTCGTGTAGACTTCAAACATGTTGCTGCTGCACCCAAATTGCAGACCTCTGTATTTTCAAACCTGTGTGAAGACTCCAAAAATGTAAATTGTGATCATCTATTCATCTCAAATCTGTGGCATACTCCTATAAGTTAGTGTGAAAGTGGACATTCTGAGGCAGAATAAAGGGCATCTTTGTCCCTTATTCTATACAGGATATAAGGCCAAGAACACCATTGAGGCTTTTTGAATTGTATTACAGTGAATCCCCTTGTGTAGGTTTGGTTGGTAAAATGGAAGCACTATATTAAAGGTTGAAAGCACAATATTGAATTTGTTTTTGAAGATCCAGAATTGAGAAGAAGAAGCCTCTTAAGAGTTTATGTACAACCTTCTTAATGCAGGGTTGAAGCCTTTTTAAAGGAGATCTAAGATCAGGTCTAAGATTAGGATCAGAAAACATAGGAAACTTGACTTGATGCCTAATGATGGCCTAATAAACTTTTAGGAAGTAATTAAAAAATTCCATTGTTGATCTTCAGTCCCTTGTAGTCCCAACCTACAGTAGCCTTCCATAGATAAGTTTTCTAAGGTTTACATGAATTGTCAAACGAAACTACGAAATGGAACTCAGTGTGATACATTTCTTTCAATTGAAACTAAGTAATTCAAGATCCTTTTATGGTAAACATCACAGTTTCCTATTGATTCTTTAACAGAAGCTTAACTTGATGCCTAATGATGGCCTAATAAACTTTTAGGAAGTAATTAAAAAAATCCATTGTTGATCTTCAGTCTCTTGTAGTCCCAACCTACAGTAGCCTTCCATAGATAAGTTTTCTAAGGTTTACAAGAACTGTCAAACGAAACTACGAAATGGAACTCAGTGTGATACATTGTTTTCAATTGAAACTAACTAAGTCAAGCTCCTTTTATGGTAAACATCACAGTTTCCTGTTGCTTCTTTAACAGAAGCTTGAATTGATGCCTAATGATGGCCTAATAAACTTTTAGGAAGTAATTAAAAAAATCCATTGTTGATCTTCAGTCTCTTGTAGTCCCAACCTACAATAGCCTTCCATAGATAAGTTTTCTAAGGTTTACATGAACTTTCAAACGAAACTACGAAATGGAACTTAGTGTGATACATTGTTTTCATTTGAAACTAAGTAAGTCAAGCTCCTTTTATGGAAAAAATCACAGTTTCCCGTTGCTTCTTTAACAGAAGCTTGAATTGATGCCTAATGATGGCCTAATAAAATTTTAGGAAGTAATTAAAAAAAATCCATTGTTGATCTTCAGTATCTTGTAGTCCCAACCTACAGTAGTCTTCCATAGATAAGTTTTCTAAGGTTTACATGAACTGTCAAACGAAGCTACGAAATGGAACTCAGTGTGATACATTGTTTTCATTTGAAACTAAGTAAGTCAAGCTCCTTTTATGGAAAAAATCACAGTTTTCCGTTGCTTCTTTAACAGAAGCTTGACTTGATGCCTAATGATGGCCTAATAAACTTTCAGGAAGTAATTAAAAAAATCCATTGTTGATCTTTAGTCTCTTGTAGTCCCAACCTACAGTAGCCTTCCATAGATAAGTTTTATAAGGTTTACATGAACTGTCAAACAAAACTACGAAATGGAACTCAGTGTGATACATTGTTTTCAATGGAAAATTAGTATGTCAAGCTCCTTTTATGGTAAACATCACAGTTTCCTGTTGCTTCTTTAATAGAAGCTTGACTTGATGCCTAATGATGGCCTAATAAAATTTTAGGAAGTATTAAGAAAAATCCATTGTTGATATTCAATCTCTTGTAGTCCCAACTTACAGTAGCCTTCCATACATAAGTTTTCTAAGGTTTACATGAATTTTCAAACGAAAATACGAAATGGAACTCAGTGTGATACATTGTTTTCAATTGAAACTAAGTAAGTCAAGTGCCTTTTATGGCAAACATCACAGTTTCCTGTTGCTTCTTTAACAGAAGCTTGACTTGATGCCTAATGATGCCCTAATAAACTTTGAGGAAGTAATTAAAAAAATGCATTGTTGATCTTCGGTCTCTTGTAGTCCCAACCTACAGTAGCCTTCCATAGATAAGTTTTCTAAGGTTTACATGAACTGTCAAACGAAACTACGAAATGGAACTCAGTGTGATACATTTTTTTCAACTGAAACTAAGTAAGTCAAGCTCCTTTTATGGTAAACATCACAGTTTCCCATTGCTTCTTTAACAGAAGCTTGACTTGATGCCTAATGATGGCCTAATAAAATTTTAGGAGGTAATTAAAAAAATCCATTGTTGATCTTTAGTCTCTTGTAGTCCCAACCTACAGTAGCCTTCCATAGATAAGTTTTCTAAGGTTTACATGAACTGTCAAACGAAACTACGATACATGGATGAACTGTCAAACGAAACTATGATACATAGATAATGAGATATCAAATGAATGGATTAATAAATCAGGGTTGTATTGGTTTAAGTAGAATAAATGTAAGTAAAATTCCCCCAAACCCTCTTATTTTATGTAGCTTTATCTCCACATCACTGAAGGATAATTCAATGAGGTATCAAAAATTATTTCCAGTCATGACCATAACACAGGTGCCATAGAAAGGTCCTAAGCCATGTGTTGATAATGAGCCATGCGAAATTAATGATCTCTCATATGTGAGGATACACCCCTGTGCTAATCCATGAAAATTTGGTGAAGATGACATATATAATAAGCGGAATTTGAGATCGAACTGAACCATATGAGCATCAAGAACTGTACATGTTTTTATTTAAAATTTTCACCCCAGATCATAAACAGTACATTTCTTAGATCGAAATCAACATATACAGTAAGCGAATAAGGGAAATAGAAACTGGTTTGAAGGCTTATAAATAATTGAAAAATATCAGTTTTGAAGGCAGAAGTGGACCAACGTTGACCCCTTGAAATCCATGATCCTTACCCAAAAACAATCGTATGAATCGACAATATCTTAAAACAAATAGAGCAGATACAAAGCCAGGAAATAGAAAAATATTAAATCCGACTAACCTGTGACACTGGATATGCAAACTTCAAGTGTGAATTTGCTGCTGCCCACCTCTTCAAAAGCCTCCAAGTTCTGTCTAATGTGTTTTTATCCATGATAAAACCTCTAATTATATAGAAATTCACAGCCCTAAAATAACCCTCTTGCCAACAGCAAAATCCTCTCGCCAAGAGAAAAACTTTGGTGCCAAATAACAAGCATGGCCAATTTTCATCCAGTTTTTATCTAATTTTGAGAACCAACTACATGGCGCCAAAGACCCATAACCTCATCTTCCTGAACCAGTTTGGGTAAGAAAAAACAGTTTTCCTCTATTCTTGGGCTTTCATACTAGTGAAATCAACCATGACCTCTCCGGACATCGACTGACGTACTTTGAATGTGGCATGAACTCAAAACCTCGTCTCCCTGAACCAGTTGAACCAGTCGAAAAACGAGTTTTCTTGGGATTTCAAAGTCAGGTGCCAATGCCAATGTTTGACATTGACTTACTTTCAGAAGCCCGTCTCCCTGAACCAGTGGCATGCCAATGTTCAACATCGACTTAATTTCATAAGCTCGTCTCCCTAAACCAGTCGAACAACGAGTATGAAATAAACGCTTCGAATTACTTCCACTTTTGTTGTGGACACTTATCGATTAAAAATATGGAGCGATTATGGTCAATATTTTTTTAATGAAATAAATGCATTACTTCGACTTAATTCCACTTTTGTTGTGGACACTCCTTGATTAAAGAGGTGGAGGATTACTATCTGGTCAAATGCATGTGTGTGATTGAATAAAGTGGGAGGGAAGAAAGTGAGATTATCAAAATCAACTCACATTAATTTTCAGTTAATATTTCCATAAAAAATGGTTGGTATATTTTCATATCAATTCTCAATTAATATCTCTATCAAAAATGGTTGGTTTATTTATTTTTATCATATACTATTTGGCAATGAGTTAGACACTAACTTAATCGATAAGTGCACGAATCTTGTTAAAAGGAGATTTATTTTAAAATTTTATTATATCATTCTAAGTTGTTAAATAAATGGATAGCTTTAAATGGATGACCCACTTTTCGAATGCGGCATTCCAATGTTCGACTTACTTTCAAAACCCCGTCTTCCTGAACTAGTCGAACAGTGATTTTTCAAAGTCGATATTTTTTATAAAATCAATGCAGGACTTACTCATGCCTATTTCCACTTTTCGAATGTGGCATGCCATTTTTACAAAGCTTCAAACAATTTTTTTTAAATAATTAAAACTTACTTACACTTTTCGAATGCGGCATGCCTACTTCCACTTTTCGAATGCAACATGCCATTTTTACAAAGGTTCAAACAATTTTTTTTAAATAATTAAAACTTACTTCCATTTTTCAAATGCCTACTTCCATTTTTACAAAGGTTCAAACAATTTTTTTAAAATAATTAAAATATTAATATTTATTATTTTAATTATTAATTAAATATAAAATCACACTATATTTAAAATTTAATTTTATATAATATAATTAAAACAAATAAAATATAAATATTGATAATTAATATTTTAATAAATTCAATAAAATATAGATATTGATATTTATTATTTTAATAAATTAATAAAGGTTCATATCAAATAATATATATATGTTAAATTGGTGTCACACAATATATGTATGTTAAACATATTATAAATAAATTATATATGTGTGTGAGGCTTGAGTAGGCTTAATGGTTAAGAGTATGTGTTTCCTCCTAAGAGGTCATAGGTTCAAAACTAGAGAGGGTAGAGTACATATGTCTTCGTAGAATTAGAAGTCAAATCGCTACGCGGAGGTGGGTCCCTTATCCCACAAACAAGGGGATTTCATACACCAATTTGGTGTTTGGCTTGGTCGACGTGACCTTCAAATTAGATTATTATTATTATTATTATTAGTATAACAAAGGTTCATGCACTCTCCAATGGGAGTGAGGTTTGAGCAACGTCACGTGAAAGGCATCTCACATGATTGGCATATGTACGAAGTCATGAGTGGTGGGGGGTGTGACGGCCACCCAAATCAGGTATAATGTGCGACGACGATGTGCAATATTGGGCACACCATATTGGCAAACGCGCACCTTGGGCGCGTCGTGTAGCGGTGGGCAGAGTCGTACATTTTGGTAGACGTGATGAGCGGCAACGTCAAACGGGTGTGTGCCCCATAGCGGGCAGACGAGTCAAAGGCATCAGGAGAAGTCATGTTGGTGAGCGTGTTCGGTGTTACGGGAGCGTTGTGTAGTGATTGGGTGAGCTGGGCAGGACAGGGTGAGGGTGGCCAATCAATCGTTGGGGCGGATTAGGAACTCATGGTGGCAAGGGGAATCATAGGTATATTAATTGATCGCTCTAAGGTAAATGAGGGGTAGGGTATCCAGCATTAATGTTTCTTGGAGAACTGTCATCTAGTACTTATCAAAAACCTAATGGAAAGAGTATTGGACACAACTGAGAGAATTTTAACAGTGTTGCAGATGGATTCAGAGAATCTTGTATAAGTGAAATGTAACACTTCAATATCAAAAATGCAATTTTCCATTTATGGCATGACACAATTAAAAATTATTGACATAAATGACTAATTCATATACTTGTTGTACTAGTCATATTTTTATTCTTGGACTATAATATTAGTGATTTACATTAATCATTATTAATTTAGTCATATATTTTAATCCTAGGCTAAATTATTCATTTAAGTTAGTCGCTTTTAGTTTAGTCACTTATTATCTAGTCATATATTTTATCCTTAGACTAAATTAGTCATTTAAGTTAGTCGTTTTTAGTTTAGTCACTTACTATCTAGTCGTATATTTTATTCCTAGACTAAATTAGTCATTTAAGTTAGTCATTTTTAGTTCGGTTACTTAAAATTGCTCAAATTTAGTAGTAATTCACTTGAAATAATAGTGGTGACTAACTTTTTTAGTCACCTGGTCATTAATTTCATCATTTTTTACTAGTGATAAAACATAGGGCAACACAGTCATTTCATCACTAAAGGAAGTTAGAGCATAAATTATGAATTATGAGTAATAGAGATGAAATCTACTACAAGTGTTAAAAACATAAAGATATAGATCAAGAATACATTAAAAACCCCATGATAATCCCAGGTCTGTCAAGAAGGAAGTCACTTTGTATTACTGATATAAGTCAAATACATAAAAGTAGCTGTTTAGTGCAAAAAATCTCCAACCCCTCACTACTTTAATGCTTTGTCTTTAAACAGACCTTCTTTACAACAAGGATGATTTTCCTGGTGGCTAAACCATCGAATTCTCCTATGACACATCACATAATTGGAAGACATAACTCCTAAGAAAAAAATGACAGCTTTACCTTAAAGAAATCATCTCCTAACAGGACGCTAACTCCTATTTATTACATAACTCTACCTTATCTTGTGAAACAGTTACATGGCAGTTACAAAATAACCATCACATGTTCGAAAGATACATGATAGGTCCATTACCACTTTACATATTTAAGACTCTCCTAGACATGTGGAACATAACCCTATTTTTTAGGAATAAATAACCCTTATCTTAAAAGAGTGCTTTGGCTGATGACATGTCTCCACAACACTTCCTTTGAGTCATAATCATTTGATGATAAGCTCCCTTGACATGTTGGAGGAGTCCAGTTGTCCAAAACTTCCATTAAGATGCTCCAAAACCTTCAAAAATAGCTCGCTACGAAAACATGACAGTTTCGTAGCGAGCTTTGGTAACTTTGAAAAAGTAGCTTTTTCACCCAATAAATTTGCTCCTTTACTATTCCATGGTGTCAACCAAGTCATGACACATCACCACCATCAAAATCCCTCCTTGAAAAATGTAAAAAGTGACTTTAGTGGCAAAAGGCTGCTACAGGTTTTTTCGTAGCGTTTTCCTGGCTTTAAGCCTATGAAACGCTACAAATCTGTGTAAAAGTGAAGAAATTACAGATTTCAAAATTGTCTGCAAAAAATGACCTCCTTCTGCAAAAACTTGATCTTCTGCATGTAATGAACCTCTCTAAAGAATATTCAACCTCAAATTATGGCTATTGTGGTGTTTCTTCCTCATTTATTATCAGTTGAGCAATGGGATCCTCAACCACAGTAATCTTCATACCTTTCTTCTCCATCTCTTCATGAATCATTTCCAATTGTTCTTGAAGATATTTGACTTGGTCCTTCAGTGCCCTATTCTTATATTTCAAGTGTAGGTTTACTTTCTTGATGTGCTTGACCTCTTTCCTTAGTGGCTGAGCCCACTTTTTCAGTTTCTCTGTGTTGTCCAAGGTCTTTGAGACACTTGTGACTTGATCCTCCCAAATCTTCCTCATTTGTTCAAACTGGATCCTTTCAGCTCTATGCATATTTTCTTGCTTCTTTAGGACTAATATCTCTTCCTTTGCCTCTTTCAACTGCTCCTTAAGGGTTTCTACCTCTGAATTTTCAGTGATTTTCTAAGTAGTTTCACCGCTGGCCTTCTGAGTTTTTTTTCCTCTTTCCAAGACCTTTATTGCATGTCTTGTCATTAGTTTTCTAGCTTGAAACATGAATACAACATCATCACCTGCAAACTCCAATGTTTTAGCTATTTTTCCTTTCTTAAGCTTCCTTCCTCCCTCATCTATGTCTTCAGTTGGGACTATGGTAGTTTATTCAATATCAATGGCATGCAATATTTCCTCTAAGTTACCCTTAGCCACTATTTGGATCTTAGTAATTCTCTTACTGCCATGTTTGCTAATTGTTGGATTTTCTTTGCAGGTGTAGCTTTGGGTGTATCAACCTTCTGTACAGGCTCTATCTCCATGCTCACTGGTTCTAACTGCTCTCCCACTGAAGGTGATGGAATATATCGAGGTTTGGGAACTCTTTTAGGAGTGACAAAATCTACTTCAAAACCACTTATGAATAGAAAACATGACCATTATCTACCTAATATCTTGAACTCCTCTAACACCAATAACTTGATTAAACCATGATGAAATAGAGAAGTTTCATTTCCTTGTGTTTTAACTTGAACCTTATCTGACATTTTAGCTAAACTTCTGTATAAGTAAAAAGGAAAGTCAAGAGTCCTCTTACCCACAAAATGCAGCAGAAGTCTAAGGTGGTAAGAGTAGACCATGTGATAACTCCGTTCACAAATAAGTACTTCTGAATGACCAACAAGAACTATGAGTAGTTATCCTTCATGTAGCTCCTTGGGATAGCATTTGTGAGATCAATTTCACTATTCTCTATCTTGATAAATTCTTTACAGTCGTGCATGGTGAATTTGATGCCTTTAAACCATTTCTCTCCTCCTCTAGGGATTCATGTTGCTGTTGCAATAGTTTCTGGTGTTTCTATGAGGTTAAGCATTCCCACCTTTGAAGTTGTCCCATTGAAACTGATAGAAAACTATTTAGAAACCTATATATGACAACCCTGTAGCCTTTGGAAGAACTGTAAGCAACTCGTTCTTCTGAATATCTCCAAAGCAGTTGGGTCTTCATTTAAAAAATTCATGTCCATGGGCTCATATCTAAGGAAGTGACCACCTTTGTTGGTATTCTTCCTTGCAGCCATGGTGATTTTATACCTTTTCAACGTCACTTGATTAGTGACACCTACAACTTTTGAAAATGCCAGCAACCAGCTTGGCCTGGTGAAGCAGCTCTCCAGAACTCAATAGTATGCACAAATGAAGCACAGAATGACGAAAGACTCAATTGGGTAATTTTTTAAAGTTTCGATGAAAACTCATGCCTTAATCATGAATCTTGCATGCTAAAAACAGTAATGATGAGCTCAGACATGACTTTTGTACCTTTGAAATAACCCTAACTGACTCGAATTACATCCACCCTATCTCTTCTAATCATGGACTAACACCTTGCACTGGTTTTGACAAGACAGACATAAAATCTATTTTTTGTAGCATGGCTAGTTCATTTTCTAACAGTTTTGCTACGACACTATTAGGTAGTTTCGTAGCGAAAACTGCTATTTTACAGTGTAAAACACTACAAAAGGAGGAAAAACTGGCTAAAGTGTCCTTTTCAGATTTAAACTCTTCGGAGATGGAATTTGACACCTATTGATGACTAATGAGACATGATGTGATCTAGATGGAGGTGGGTTTGAACCTTAGGATAGGTTTAAAGATGAAGAATTTAAATTTTCCTATACCAACTTGTGACAAATGAACTCTATGACCATGTCAAATAATGTTTCACTTTTTCTGAGTGATAATAGTGGCTCCACCTGGGATGGTGTGCCCCTATGGTACACCAAAGAACCTGTAGTTCCAGTGCTATTCTTCTTCTTGGAAATAAAAACTCTAAAATTTGCCAAGCTTCTTTCAAACTCTAATGACCTTCACCTCGGGCTCAATCTTGATGACCATCTTCTCTTTATTAGCAGAAAAACATAACAAAATGGAATATATACAAGGGAATGAAATATCAGTATAAATTAAGAGGAATAGCGCTTCAACAACCTGCCATTGACAGGCCCTCTAGCACAAGGTTGTCCATCCATTTCCTGCAATATGTAAGTGTTGTTTCCATGGAATGTAGCCACTATGAATGGAACTTTCTAGATATTCTCAAACATACCATGTTTCCCCTTTTCTTCAATTTTGGCCTCCCACTTCAGTACCACATCTTGAATCTGAAAGTTATCCTCTTTGACCTTTCTGTCAAATGTCTTCTTAATTCTGTTTTGAGATTGTTGATTACTGTTATAGACTTCCTCCCTTTTTTCCTGCAAAGCTACCCACTGGTTTATTCTCCTCTAAATTGCATTTGTCTCCTCCTCTAATCCTTGCAGTAGCTTCATGACAGGCACTCTCAAGGATGTAGGAAAAATGGCTTCAGCTCTATACACCAACTCATAGGGTGAAGTACCAATTGACCTTTTTGTGCACAATATATCAGCCCACAGAGCATACTTCAGCTTCATATACCATGACTTTTCATTTTCTTGCAACACCTTCTTAATAATCCTCACAACGATTTTGTTAGAAGATTAAGCAAGACCATTACCTTGTGGATAAAATGCAGTAGAGTTTCCAAGTGTAATTTGATATTGATGACAAAAAATGATCAGCCTCTTGGATTTTAATGTCTGTGCATTGTCAGTGATGATCTTCATAGGGCAGACAAACCTAGACAATATGTTATTTTCCAAAAATGAAACGATAACTGAATCATTTTCTTGCATGGTTGGGATTGCCTCAGTCCACTTGGTGAAATAATCAGTTGCTGTCAAGATCTATCGATGATGACCTGAAGATGATGGATGAATATCACCAATAAAATCTAGCCCCCACTGCTAGAATGGTGCCTCAACATAGATATGCATCAAGGGTAAAGGAACAAGATTTTTCTTACCATAAAAAATCTGGCATTCATGGCAGGCAGCTATCTTCTTGTATACATATTTGAACATTGTAGGGAAGTAGTACCCTACTCTGAGAATCTTGTTTGTTGTGTCCTTCCAATAATGATGACCTCCACAATATCCTTTTTGAAACTCCTCAATCACTTTTTCAGCCTCCTCTTCTAGTAAACAATTCAAAAGAATACCACCAGTATATTTCCAATACAGAATTTTATATATGATGCAGTACCTCAGATATTTTAGCTTCAAAAACCTTGTTTTAGATTTATTCAATTCAGCAGGAGCTCTATGATGATGTAAGACAAAAATAATGTCTCTCTACCAGTCAGATAGAATGTATTTTTCTTCAATGGTAATCAGCTCTTCATCCTCATCTAATAAATCTGAAATTTCTGCAATTAAATTCATATCAAGACAGTCAAAATTGGAATGTGCCATTAGATTTGCTAGCCCCTGACCCTTCACCAGTTTTGTAGGTCTGATGTCTATATCATATTATAGCAAGTTAGCTATCCACTTCCATCTCTTACCATCAGGATTAGCTTGAGTCAAGATTTTCTTCACAACATCATTAGGAACAAATGCTATAACATGAGAATGCATAATGTAAATTCCGAAATTTTTTATGCCTTTGACCAAATCATAGGCCTGTTTCTCTAGGATATTGTACTTCAGTTATGAATTAGCTAAGGTCTTGCTAAATAATGAAATAGGCTGCTCAGTACCTTGATGTCCTTTCTACAACAAAAATCCAACAATTGTATTTTCTGATGCAAATGTAAAAACTAGAAATTCCTTTGAAAAATCTAGGTTGATCAAGACTGGTGCTTGAGTGAGTGCTTTCTTGATTTTCTCAAATGACTTCTTTTCTTCAATTTTCCATTTAATGTCAGCTCCTTTCTTCAGAATCTTAGTTATATCTTTGACAATCTAAGCAAAATTTGGAATAAACCTTCTCACAAAATTTACTCTCCCAAGGAAAGATTGAATTTCCTTTCTGCTTCTAGGTAGATCTACCTTCTGAATGGAATTGACTCTGTTTGGATCAATTTTAGTCCCATATTTAGATATAATATGCCCAAGTAAATTCCTTGAAGTCAGAGAAAAAATGATTTTAGTTGGATTGAGAGAAATTCCAAACCTTCTACACTTCAGCAGAACTTTCTCCAGATGCTTTAAGTGGTCTTCCTCTCTCCTTGAGAAAAATGTTATGTCATCCAGATAGAAAACCACCAACTTATCCTTCTCTTCACAAAAATCAATATCCATTTCTCTTTTAAATGTGGCTCCTGCATTCATCAGTCCAAAGGGCATCTTTGCATACATGAAAGTCCCCCATGGTCTAGTAAAGGAAATTTTCTCCTGGTCTTCTGGGTGCACTAGAATCTGATTGTATCATGAAAACCATCTATCATATACATCGTTTCGGAACCAACAATGTTCTGTGGAATTTGGTCCATCTTAGGGAGAGGGTAGTTGTCTTTCAGAGAGGCTTTGTTCAATTTTATAAAGTCAATGCATATTCTTATCTCTCCACTCTTTTTTCTGGCTGGAACTAAGTTAGCAAGCCATTTGGAAAATCTGATAGGGACAGTAAATTTTGCATCAAAGAGCTTCTTAATTTCCTTATAAATCAAAGGCATAAGAAGTGGATTAATCCTCCTCAACTTCTGTTTGAAATGATTTTCATTTTCTTTAATAGGAATGGTATGTTGAATAATAATAGGATCATATTTCTTCAAATCAACATAAGTCCATGAAAAAACATCAATGAACCTTTTCATCATCTCAATATATTTTTGTCTCATGTCTAATGAAATAAACTTTTAAATATTGATCATTTTTGGTATTGCTACTATACAAAGGTTACAACTCTCTACCTCTTCATCATCAGTTTGCATCATAGGGGCTTTAAACACATCATTTTGGTCAAAAAATTTTTCAAGTGGGATGAGACCTTTGGGTACATAATTATTCTTCAGCTGTAACACTTCAGAATTACCCTTAGTTTCAGCAAGCATGTTTTGTTGATCTACTTGTGTGCTTTCAAACTCCTCTTTCAATTCTAGGAAGTTTTTGACTTGCTGGTCATCTTCAAAAAATTGCCAATGGATGATGTTGTCTAGGATAGCAAGACTATGACAAACTTTAACCTCATATATTTCAGTGGAATGTGAAGGGATAACAAACAGACTTGCATAAACAACTAGGGAGTCAGCTATTGATTTTTGATCCCTAGTCTTCACAATAAAGGAATATTCTTGAAAATTCTCTAACATCTCCATGATTAAATTTCTATATGCTCTCTTTCTCACATCCTTTGTTTGATATCCACTATTGTGAAACCAACTCCAAAAATAGAAGAAAATAGAGATCAACGCCTTAGAAATAAGCCACTTTGATGGGGCAACCTCCAATATATTACATAAATGAAAAATTCTTGGATGATACAAATGACAAAACCTCCTTTCTATATATAGGAGTCCATGGGGCCATAACGTAATCCTAGTGGGGCCACAATGTAATCCTAACCAACCTAACAATAATAATTTAAGGGAACAATAATAATAATATGGGGGTTACAGGGGTACAACAATAAAAATAATGGGGTTACACTAAAAAAAACAAGGGACTATATTAGTAATATAGGGACCTAACATTCTCCTCTCCTTCAAAAAGTGTTGTCCTCAATGCTTGAGTAGCTCCGGGTGCTTTTGTATAAAAATATCATCCTCCCATGTAGAATCTTCAGTGCGTAAGTTCTTCCATTTGATGAGATACTCTGAAATTGATCGATTTCGTAGTTGTTGAGTTCTTGTTTCCATGACTGCTTCAAGTTCCAATATGGTTTTTCCTTCCTCATCAAGTTCTGGAAATATTGTTTGAACTAGAAGTTTGTCCCCTATAACCTTTTTTAAGCATGAAACATGAAAAACTGGATGCAGTTGTGAAGAAGCAGGAAGCTCCAATTTGTATGCCATAGCACCAATATTTTGAAAAACCTTGTAAGGACCATAGTACTTTGGCGATAATTTATTATCCTTCTTAGCTTGCTTGGGGTACATTTGTTTGTATTTTTGTAGCCGTAAAAATACCCAGTCTCCCACATCAAAACTTCTCTCACTGTGATGCTGATCTGCCTGTTGTTTCATTCGATTTTGTGCCAAATTTAGGTTATCCTTTAAGAGTTGGAGAACTTGTTGTTGATGCTCGATGTGATCCTCCACTGATTGAACCCTAGCATTTTCCCTTAAAGAAGATGTGATGGATGGTGGATAATATCCATCAAGTGCCATCAATGGGGTCAATTTTGCTGGAGTATGGAAGGAAGTGTTATACCACCATTCAACAAGAGGTAACCACTTCACCCATTGTGCTTTCTTATCAGATAAAAAACAATGAAGATATCCTTCCAAACATTTATTCACTATCTCTGTTTGATCATCGGATTGAGGATGATAAGATGAGCTATGAGCTAGTTGAGTACCCAAACAAGAAAATAATTCCATCCAAAATTTTCCTGTAAAAATGGGATCTTCGTCACTTAAAATAATCTTCGGGTTTCCTTGTAGCTTTTGAATTGTTTCCATAAATGAAGTAGCAACTGTACTCGCTTTAAATGGATGAGATAATGCACAAAAGTATACATACTTGGTAATTCTATCAACTACCACCATGTTGAAACTCCTTCCTTCGGACTTAGGTAAACCTGTGATAAAATCCATTGAAATCTCCTCCCAACATTGACTTGGAATGGATAAAGGTTGTAGAAGACCCGGGGTCTTAATTGTCTCAACTTTATTTTTCTAGTAAGCCAAACATTCCGCCACAAAATTTTGAATATCAGATTTAAGGACATCCCAAAAAAATTCTTCTTCACCCTGTGGTAAGTTTTTAAAAATCCTGAGTGTCCTCCTAAAGGAGAAGTGTGCAATTCCAAAAGAATCTGTTGTTTTAGTTGGGAATTATTGAAAATATATAAGCGATATTTGTGCCATAAGGAATCATTTTTCCAACTAAATGTATCAGATGTACTAGTATCTTGTTGCAAATTTTGAATGAGAGTCCACACTTCTTCGTCCTTATTCCATTCATCCCTTTCTTCGGTTATCCAATCTGGTTGGATAATTGAAATGGCACAAAAGCAATGCTTCCACCTCTTCATCCTTTCTTGAGAGTGCATCTGCAACAACATTTAGCTTCCCTTTTTTGTAGAAGATTTAAAAGTCATAACCCAACATCTTTGTGACCCATTTTCGCTGCTCTTCTGAAGATATTATTTGTTCCAAAAAGTGTTTAAGACTATCATGATCAGCTTTTACCTTGAAGTGTCTTCCCATTAGGTAAGGTCTCCATTTCTTTAGTGCATGTAGTATTGCCAACATTTCCTTCTCATAAGTAGCCTTTTGTAAATACTTTCCTTTTATTGAACGAATTTCAAAAGAAATGGGTCTTCCTTCTTGCATTAAAACAATACCAATTCCATTTCCCGAGGCATCACGTTCCACAATAAAGGTTTTTGTGAAGTCTAGCATAGCTAAGACTAGGGCTAGGCACATTGGCTCTTTAAGATGTTCAAAGGCCTTAGTTTCTTTAGGAGTCCATGAAAATGCATCTTTCCTCAATAATGTTGTTAGAGGTGCTGCTATTCTCCCATAATTCTTAACAAACTTGCGATAATACCCTGTTAACTCGATAAATCCGTGCAGCTGATTTATGGTTGTGGGGACTTCCATTCCTTAAAGGCTTTAATTTTGTTAGGATCTACCTTAATACCCTCGTGAGATACAATATGACCCAGATATTCCACGTCTTGTACTGCAAAGAAACATTAGGATGTTTTTTCATATAATTGTTTCTCCTCCAATAGTTTGAGAACCCTGTCAACATGTTGAACATGATCCTTCCAAGACCTTCTGTAGATTAGTATATTATCAAAAAGTACTGGCACAAATTTTCTAAGGGTTTGAAAATGGAATGCATCAACCCTTGAGATGTAGAAGGTGCATTGGTAAGGCCAAAAGGCATGACCAAAAATTCATAATGACCCTCATGAGTTCGAAATGTTGTTTTCGGAATATCTTTAGTCTTCATTCTAATTTGATGATATCCTGAACGAACATCCAACTTGGTAAAATAAATTTGTCCATGTAATTCATCCAATAATTCATCAATCATAGGAATGGGAAATTTATCTTTAATAGTGAGCTTATTGAGCTCCCTATAATCTGGACACATGCGCCATGATCCATATTTCTTGTGCACCAATACTACTCGAGCAGAGAAAGAACTTTGACTAGGTTGAATTATACCAGCCTCTAACATTTCTACAATCATATGTTCCATTTCCCTCTTTTGGACATAAGAATATCTGTAAGGCCTGATGTTTGGAGGAAAATTTCCTGGAATCAAATGAATAGCTGATCACAATCAGGAATAGGTGGGAATCCTTTAGGAGTATCAAGCACCTTGGAACGATTGTCCAAGACTTTTTGGAGATCTGGAGAAATAGATGGTTTTTATGTTGGAACTTCTAGTGAGCATAATTGTGCAATTACGCCCCATTATTATTTCTTCAGAATATTTTTCATGACATTAGAGATTATTATATTTCATGGCTTCCTTGAAATACCTCGTAATTCGATTTCCTTTCCTTTCGAAAAAAATTTCAAGAAAAGTTCTTGAAAATTAAAAACTATCGTCCCCAAAGATTGTAACCATTGTACTCCTAGTACAACATCAGCACCTCCCATTGGGATGGAAAGCATTGGACTATTCAATACATATTCCCCCATGGATAGCTTTATATTATGGCATTTTCTAGAGAAATTTATAGTTCCTCCATTTGCAACCATCACTTGACATTCAAGTGTTGGGTATAGGAAACAATTCAATTCCTTGGCTACCTTACAATGAATAAAATTATGGGTACTACACGAATCAATCAAAACCATTACCTTTTTCTTCTTGATATATCCTTATATCTTGAGAGTTTGAGGAGTGGTAATTCCTGCCAATGAATTACATGATATGGTTGGACTCATTTCTTCTTCTTCTAGGGTTTCTTCGTGGTGTATATCCTCTACTTTTGAAGTTTCTTCTTCATTTTCTTCCTCCTCTTCACAATATATGTAAAATAATTTCTTCTCAATGCACTTATGACCTTTAGTTTATTTTCTATCACAACTGCAGTAAAACCATTTTTCTCTTTTTTCTTCCAATTTTTGTGGTGTCAACCTTGTAGGTTGTGGAAGTGTAGGAGTAGCAACAATTCCATCTTCATAGATGTGAGTGGTAGGCTTCCTTGTCGCCATAATTTTACATTCAATTTTTCTTGCCAACCTGAATGCCTTCTGCAATGAATCAGTTTCCCAAATGCGAACTTAATGTTGGATGTTATCCTTTAAAGTCCCTATGAAGACATCAATCCTATGTTCCTCTGGAATATCGTTACCCTTATATTCAAATTTTGGAAGTCCTCAATGTGCTTCGCCACTGAACCCTTTTGTTTGAGATTTATGAATTGGCTAAATAAGGTGTTGCTCTTTGTATCCTCATAATGTGATATCATTTCCTCCTTAAAAATTGACCAAGTGACAATTTTTTTATAGGAGGAAAGCCATCGATACCATAAAAATGTATTTTTTTCTAAATGTAAAGTTGCAATGCGTACCTTTTGTGTGCTTTGCACATTATTGAGATCAAAATATTGCTCCATCTGTAGTATCCATGTTACGGGATTTTTGCCATCAAACTTCCTGATATCCATCTTTGGTATATGGTGGTTCTTCAATCCAACATTAGAGTTTATGAAATCACGATTAACATGTATTTTGTTCTCATCATGAGTTTCCTCTACTATATTTTCACCATTAGGAATCATTTCTTATATCAACTTTTTCAAACCTTCCATGTCTGCTTTTAGATCATTCTTCATGTTTTCCATGATGTCTTTCATTTTTTCTTCCATTTCCTTCATCTTAGCTTCCACGCCTTTCTTCAAACCATCCATCTTCGCTTCCACGCCTTTCTTAAAAACTTCCATTTCATTTTTTTCTTCTCTTTGCGAGAGCGAAATTTGGTGCACTTGCTCTAGTAATTTTGATAGATCATGTTGTAATTCTTCATCTTCATGAGTCATAGTAGAGTATTATGTGGGCTTAATGGGTGTTGAATTATTTTTAGGAGGAATTTTAGAACCCAATACTGAAATATATGCTCAATAGGTCCTTGGAATCACTTCAAACTGATTTTTTACACAAGACTTATGCAATTTGGAAAAAAATACACACATTTTTCTTGCTTTTGAGGAGCTCGATATTGAAACTGAATTATCTCTGTGATTTTGGATCTTCAATATCTAAAACTTGGCCCTGAGGTAGCCCTCTGAATCTTCTTTCGAATACCATAGGTCTAACCTGATTTGGATTCTTCAAGTCAAATTTATGTCCAAACTCCCACAATGACCTAATTATGGGCTAGTTCAGTAGAGCGAACTTGTACGACTTGCCACGTGTCACTGTTTCCTCCTTTAGCTCTGAACTTGATAGAAAAGAAACTACAATCCCTGTACTTGAGGCCAATTTTTACATAATTCCAATCCGATGTTCAGAGAGAGATTTATGAATATTTTCCCACAATCACCTCTTTATAATGAAATTCGAGAGCCTGAAAAATCCCTAGCTTCCAAAGACCATATCTCTGAAAATATTGTGAAACAAGCTCTAAAATTTTGTGACAATGTTTCTCAAGATTTCAGCTTTGCTCCCTAAGATTTTCAGCTTCTGAACCTTCATAGAAGAAAATTTATATAAAAAATGCCATGATGATCCATTTGGAGCAGCGAAACCCTATAATCCAAAGCTCTAATACCAAATGTTGTGAAACCAGCTCCAAAAATAGAAGAAAAGAGAGATCAACACCTTAGAAATAAGCCAATTCGAGGGGGAAACCTCCAATACATTACATAAATGAACAATTCTTGGATGATACGAATGAAAAAACCTCCTTTCTATATATAAGAGTCCATGGCACCACAATGTAATCCTAGCCGACCTAACAATAATAATTTAAGGGCACAATAATAACAATATGGGGTTTACAGGGGTACAACAATAAAAATAAGGGGGTTACACTAACAACAATAAGGGACTATACTAGTAATATAGGTACCTAACGTATACCCTCAACTTGTTTAATAACTAATTCAGGATCTCCACAAACAGAAATCTTTTGGGCACCCAATCTTCTCAAAATTTCTAAGTCCAAAAATAGAGATTCATACTCAGCCATATTATTTGTGCAATCAAAGTTTAGTTTGAAAGAAAAGAACTTACTTTCATCCTCTCGAGTTGTGATCCAAATTCCTGCTCCAACCCCCTCTCTTCCTACTGATCCATAAAAGTGTAACAACCACCAACCTTCTGCCTTGTCTTCAGTGATTTTATGATTTTCAACCTCCTGAATTTTTTCTTTCTTCTCATCTTCTGCTTCAATGGTTAGTTCATTGAAAAGTATAGCATATCCTAATTCAGTCTCAACAACGTAAATTGGGAAATTCTGAGGCTTGTCTTTACTACTTACCATATAAACCATCCTTGTTTCTATGTATAGCCTTCTTTCTCACCAAAAATAGGAATGGTGGCATAAGTTAGGTCCATCTACATGGTGTCGTTGATCTTTGCTGCCCAAGACTTGGATAGAAGCATACAAAACTTTGGTGGAATGTCTACTACCATAATGTCCATTACCATCGTCTTGTCAGGAACTAGAGTGAGACCAACAACAACATCTTTTATCAAACCAATGCACTGAACTCTTTTGAATCAAAAGAAAACAAATCCTTATATGGCCTAGTGATTTTCAATCCCATCCTCTCCATGATCACTTTAGGAATGAGGTTATGAGAGGCCCCTGAATCCAACATGGCATTGTGTAATGTCATGTCATGAATACTAAGACTGACATAGAAAGGGGGTGCCTCTTCATTCTGCTCATCTTCCAATATTGGTCCCAAATAAATGGTAGGATGATCTTCTTGAACATTAAGAATGTTAGCAGCTCCTGGTTGGGAATTCAATATTTTTACAATTTTACTTCTGTATTCATTTACCTTAATAATTTCTCCAAAAGGGACTGGGATCTTCATCTTAGAGATCTCATTCTTCAAACTGAAAACATAAGAAATTTTTTTAGTCTCTTTGACAGGAGGAGGAGGTGGTGGATATTTTCTAACCTTAGCTTCTTTAGGGGAATCTTTTTTGGCTATGTTTTGTTTGTAGTAATTGGAACATTTTTGTTTCTGAGGTTTTATTTCTTCTGCATCTCAAATATTGCATGTTGATATCCTTTAAAGTAATCAGATGGTTCCTCACCCCTGTTTACATTAGGGTTAGACTCATCATGTTCTTCCTTAGTCAAAAACATTCCTGACATGTTTTCATCTAAGCTATGAATATAGTCTTCTGGTATTTCAGACTAATCTTCTTCATCAACTATTTTTTGCTGAAAAGGAGGCCATAATTGAGGGTCAAGACGATTCTTGTTTTCCCTTGGTCTCTGCTGATTTTGATGTCTTTTGAACTAACGATTTCTTAACTATGGTTCATGTTGTGTAGGAGGAGAAGAGGCATTCCCAAGGGCAAGCCTATCCATCAATTTTTCCATTATTTTCATCATAGATTCAAAATTTTCATCTAATGTGGAAGGCTTATCTTCTTCTTTCAATTTGGTTTTACCCATATTGGAATTTTTAGCTGCTATCATATTGACTTCCAACTTCACTGTATCATTTTTCATTTCAGCTAGTGAAGGGGATTCTCTTTCTTTGAGCAGGATAGAAAAGTCATAGTCAAAAGCCTCAGCATATCTCAGCTGAGCTGCTCCTAGTGGAGGTTTTAGATGGGCAGGGATGGAGTCATAAAATTTATTAAATCATTTGGAGAAATTTTTTACAGTTTCATCAACAAATATTTTCAAAATATTATACTCAATGAGGGCTTGCAAAGGGTTGGCTCTATTTCCCCACTTTCTAAAGAAGCTATCTTCAAATTCATTCCACTTATGCAGGATTATTCTAGCAAGGGCTTTGAACCACTTTCTAACCTCACCCGTAAAGCTCTGAGAAAATAGTCTCATCTTGAAATCCTCATGGTCAACCTCCTCTCTGTCTATGAAGTTATTAAACTGGTCTACATGCTCTTCAACTGTGATCTCTTCATCACTTCCCCAAGTTTTGATTCTAGCAGAATTTTTTCTAGGAAGGGCATTAAGGACAGTTGGGACAACAAGAGCGGCATACCTAGCAGGTGCAGCAGTAGGTGGAGGTGGCACATTTCCTGTCATGATGACTGGAAATATAGTAGTTTTAGGGACAAAAGTAGTAGAGGAAGAGGGACTCTTAAGAGGTGGTGCAGATGGTCTTTGTAGTCCAGTTACAATTTTACTCTAGTTAGGTAAAGGAAAACCAGATTTAATTCTTAGCAAGATTTCAAATGGGTCTAGTTCCTTCAACTTATCTGAAGATTCTCCCTCTAACAGTAACTCTGATGTGACTATCCCCAAGAACTCTTATTTATCTTTTTGGGTCACTAAGGCTGAGGTATCAATACCTCTTCTTTGTAGGTATAAGATAATTTCAGTCAATTATTTTTCATTTTTATACCTAAACAAGACTTCGTGAATTTTATCATCAAAATTTTTATCTTCGGGACTTCTTAAAAATTCAGAGGACAAGGCTTTTGTGTGTAATGGAGTACCTGATTATGAAAAAATTCCTTGAATGCCTCCAGAGATTGTGTTTGGATTGTCCACAATTATAGGTGGATCTGGGTATGGATTACTCCTCATGTATCTCCTTTTAGAAGCCATATTTGATCATGAGAATTTTGAAAGGAGTCACCAAGGTAGTTGCAGCCTCGAACAGATTCTAATCTCCTACTACCTTCAAGATTTCAGCTTCAAAACTTTGGGAAAATTATATCTTCAAACTCCCGGCAGGCGCACCAAAATGTTATCACAAAATTGTACGTGATTGGTTTCTTATCAAACAACTCAGTGTAATTGTTTCAAACCAGCTTTTGACTGAAGCTTAGCCTCTTTAGTCTGAGAGGGCTCGCTCAAGGGCTTTTTATGATATTGAATAATGATGGTACTAGATGGCTAACTCTATTGGAAATGTAACTTTTTTTTAATTTTTTCTAGTTGAAAAGACTGCAGGCTTGCTACCATTGCGCTTATGGAGTCAACAATCAGTAGTTTCAGTGGAAAGTTCTCTTGACATGGAAGCTGAGGCAGATAGGGGTCTTTAACAGAGGGAATTCATACATAGAACATAGGGCAACACAGTCATTTCATCACTAAAGGAAGTCAGAGCTTAAATGATGAATTCTAAGTAATAGAGATGAAATCTACTGCAAGTGTTAAAAACATAAAGATATAGATCAAGAAGACATTAAGAACCCCATGAGAATCTCAGGTCTGTCAGGAAGAAAGTCACTCTGTATTATTGATATAAGTCAAATACATAAAAGCAACAGTTTAGTGCAAAAAATATCCAACCCCTCACTACTTTGATGCTTTGCCTTTAAATATAACTTATCTAGAACAAGGATGATATGCCTAGTGGCTAGAAAATTGATTCTCCTATGACATATCACATAACTGAAGGACATAACCCCTAGCAGAAAACTGACAGCTTTACCTTAAAGAAATCATCTCCTAATAAGACTCTAACTCATATTTATTATATAACTCTACCTTATCTTATGAAACAGTTACATGACAGTTACAAAATAAGAATCACATGCTCAAAAGATACATGATAGGTCCATTACCACATTACATATTTAAGACGCTCCTAGACATGTGGAACATAACCCAGATTTTCAGGAATACATAACCCTTATCTTCAAAGAGTGCTTTGGATGATGACTAGTCTCCACAACGCTTCCTTCGGGTCATATTTATTTGATGATAATCTCCCTTGACATGTTGGAGAAGTCCAGATGTCCAAAAATTCCATTAAGATGCTTCAAAACCTTCAAAAATAGCTTTCTACGAAAATAGGATAGTTTCGTAGCGAGCTTTGGTAGCGTTGAAAAAGTAGCTTTTACACCCAATAACTCTGATCATTTATTGTTCCATGGTGTCAACCAAGTCATGACACATCACCACCATCAAAATCCCTCCTTGAAAACTGTAAAAAGTAACTTTAGAGGAAAAAATGCTGCTACAGGTTTTTTCGTAGTGTTTTCCTAGCTTTAAGCCTAGGAAACACCATGAAACTATGCAAAAGTGCATAAATTAGAAATTTCAAAAATGTCTTCACAAAATGATCTCCTACTGCAAAAAATTGATCTTCTGCATGCAATGAACCTCTCTAAATCATATTCAAGCTCAACTTATGGCTCTTGTGGTGTTTCCTCCTCATTTATGATCAGTTGAGCAATGGGCTCCTCAACCACAGTTATCTTCAAACCTTTCTTCTCCAACTCTTCATGAATTAGTTCTAATTGTTCTTGAAGACCTTTTACTTGGTCCTCCAGTGTAATATTCTTAGATTGCAAGTGCAGGTTTACTTTCTTGATGTGCTTGACCTCTTTTCTTAGTGGCTGAGTCCACTTTATTAGTTTCTCTGTGTTGTCCAAGGTCTTTGAGACACTTGTGACTTGATCCTCCCAAATATTTCTCATTTGTTCAAACTGGATCCTTTCATCTCTATGCTTCTCTTCTTCCTTCTTCAGGACTGATATCTCTTCCTTTGCCTCTTTCAACTGCTCCTTAAGGGATTCTACCTCTGAATTTTCAGTGATTCTCTCTTTGCCTTTTTTCTGTTTGATGACTAGATCTTATTTTGCAAGTGAGCAGAGATCTATGATGCTTGGTGGTTTCTGAGTAGTGTCACCACCGACCTTCTGAGCTTCTTTTCCTCTTTCAAAGACCTTTCTTGCATGTCTTGTCATTGGTTTTCTAACTTGAAACATGAATCCAACATCATCACTTGAAAACTCCAATTTTTAGTTGTTTTTCCTCTCTTAAGCTTCCTTCCTCCCTCATCTATTTCTTCAACTTGGACTATGGGAGTTTCTTCAATATCAATGGCATGCAATATTTTCTCTAAGTTACCCTTAGCCACTGTTTGGCTCCTAGTAATTCTCTTTCTTCCATGTTTGCTAACTGTTGGATTTTGTTTTACAGGTGTAGCTTTGGGTGTATCAACCTTCTGTAAAGGCTCTGTCTCCATGCTCACTGGTTCTAATTAATCTTCCACTGAAGTTGATGGAATATCTCTAGGTTTGGGAACTCTTTTAGGAGTGATAACATCTACTTCAAACTGACTTATGAATAGAAAATATGACCAGTCTCTACCTAATCTCTTCAACTCCTCTAACACCAATAACTTGATCAAACCATGATGAAATAGAGAAGTTTCATTTCCTTCTATTTTAACTTGAACCTTATCTGACATTTTAGCTAAGCTTCTGTATAAGTAAAAAGGAAATTCAAAATACCTCTTACCCACAAAATGCAGCAGAAGTCTAAGGTGGTAAGAGTAGACCATGTGATACCTCCCTTCACAAGTGAAGTACTTCTGAATGATCAACAACAACTTTGAGTAGTTATCCTTCATGTAGCTCATTGGGATAGCATTTGTGATATCAATTTCACTATGCTCTATCTTGATAAGTTCTTTACAGTCCTACATGGTGAATTTGATGCCTTTAAACCACTGCTCTCCTCCTCTAGGGATTCTTGTTGCTGCTGCAATATTTTTTGGTGTTACTATGAGGTTAAGCATTCCCACCTTTGAATATGTCCCATTGAAACTGATAGAAAACTCTTTAGAAACTTGTAGATGACAGCCACACAGCCTTTTCCAGAACTGTAAACAACCTATTCTTCTTAATATCTCCAAACCAGTTGGGTCTTCATTTAAAAAATTCATGTCCATGGGCTCATATCTACACCTTTGTTGGTCTTCTTCCTTGCAGCCATGCTGATTTTATACCTTTTCAGCCTCGCTTGATTAGTGACACCTGTAACTTTTGAAAATTCCAGGAACCAGCTTGGCTTGGTGAAGCAGCTCTCCAGAACTCAATAACATGCAAAGATGAAGTGCAGAATGAAAAAAGACTCAATTGGAAAATGTTTTAAGTTTCAATGACAACTCATGCCTTAATCATGACTCATGCATGGTAAAAACAATAATGATGAGATTAGACATGACCTTTGTACCTTTGAAATAACCCTAACTAACTTGAATGACATCCACCTTATCTCTTCTAATTATGGACTAACACCTTGTACCATTTTTGACAAGACAGACAAAAAAAATATTTTTTGTAGTGTGTCTAGTTCATTTTCTGACAGTAACGCTATGGAACTATTAGGCAGTTTCGTAGAGAAAACTACTATTTTACAATGTAAAACGCTACGAAAAGAGGAAAAACTGGCTAAAGTGTCCTTTTCATATTTAAATGATTGGGATATGGAATATGACACCTAATGATGACTGATGAGACATGATGTGACATAGATGGATGTGGGTTTGAACCGTAGGGGAGGTTTAAAGATGAAAATTTTAAAATTTCCTATACCAACTTGTGAAAAATGAAGTCTATGACCATGTAAAATAATGTTTCACTTTTTCTAAGTGATAACAGAAGGCACTCTCATCAGGGTTTTCAGATCCTTAAAGTAGCCCCATGCATTGTCGTATTTCATCACTAACAAGATGTTGCTGCAAGAAGTATGCTACCAAATGTAGAGTGGTTTCTATAAAGCACTAAAAAAGGGTAACAAGAAACCATGGCCTACCCTTCCACACACCATCGGTTCCTATACAATTAAGGATTTCAAGGAAGTAGAAGTGGAGGAAAAGAAAATAAAAGGATTTCACTTCGTAAACTTGGATTTCCGATCCTACGACCCAGAAAGGATCATGCTTACACTTTGAAAATGGGCCAAGTTCAATTTGTCCTATCAGCACACTGAAACAACATTAGAAGATGAGGTAATAAATTGGTATAATGCACTCAGAAAAGCGGCCACTGAAGAAATTTTTGAAGTAGATGGAGACCAAAGGGAACATTCTCAGGATGACCTAAGCCTATAAGACAGATCTTCCGCCATGAAGAGAAAAATGCAGACAAGAGGGGCTTCTACCTCCTAGGACAAGAAATCGAAGAATACGAGATAAAATAATTCCCATAAGAATATGGAAGAACAAGGGGGAAAAGAAGCCTTAGAACAACAAAGTACCACCTTGGAAAAGAAAAAGTAAAGGGAGGAAGAACTCAAAAGGGTGAAAGATGCATTGGCCTAGCAACAAGCAGAGGAAATACAAACGAAACAAGAGGAAGAGCACTGAAAGAAGCAACAGAAAGAAGATCAGAAAAGGAAGCAAGTGGAGGAATCACGCAGGAAAAATGAGGAAGAAGGAAAAGCAAAAGAATAAGAACATATGAAAAGAGTGGTAGCGAGCAAGATGAAACAGGAATAAGATAAAGAGGAAACAAATAAAATGAGGATGGAAGAATAAGCCCAAAAGCTACAGGAGGAGGTAGGTAAAGGAGTTGAAGGGGGTGAATCACAACCATTGTAACTTAGCAAACGAGTGGATCTGCCCCCGATCAAAATTACCCCAGTTACTCCCATGATAGGCAGACACTTTCCCCTCTCTGAGCTAGGCCTTTCAGGAGAACAAGAGGATGATGTAATTGACTTAACAAGGATTTCCTATGATCAATAAACTCACAAGATTAGGTAGGAAAGGAGGAAATTTTTTTCCCAAAACCCATCTGAGCCTATGGCGGTTACAATAAAAAATGACATAGTTCTGGACACCATAACGAATCCCATAATGATAGCACCGGTCGGGACCACTTTCACAACTACTGTTGAAGAAAACATCAACAAAATGAGCAAGGAAATATTAGAGCTGCAAAACATGCTCTGCATATCTGAGCAGAAGGCTGCCCCAGCAGAATAATATGAAAGAGCCCTGGAATCAGAAAATCAAATGCTTCAGCTCACACTCACACAAGTCGGCAGGCTGTAAGCCACCATTCAAGTAGAACTTGACATCTGGAGCAGAACCATGGTGCAGGTCTATGGAGATATTATGAGGGTAGGACAAACATTCGCTCCCTTATAATGAGTCCAAGCTTATATGAGAAAGAAATCCGCTTAGCTAAAGGAGGCCTCCACAACACTCGATAACATATTAGACTGGTGTGAGAAGTGTTTAGTCAATTTAATGTCTTAAATTGCTATCATAAATTGTCAAATGAGGTTAGTAATTTGATGAAGTGTGGTTCACTATATATGCTTATATGCCCTTCTTTCTTACTTCGTTGTGTGTGTATATATATATATATATATATATATATATATATATATATATATATATTTGGGGGGTTTTTATTTTATGTTTAATGTTAAAAACTAAAATCTGATCTAAGAAATGAAATCTAAGATTTTAAATGAAATCTTAAGTGCTAAGAAATAACTAAATCTGAAATAAATTTAATGATGAAAAACTTAATCTTAAGAAGGAAGAAAAGGAAATGTTATTTTTACTCTAAGAAAAGAAATGGATTTATAAATTTCTTTTAATCAAACAAATTAAATATAAAATCTAAAATAAGGAAGAAAAGGAAATGTTAATTAACTAATCTATTTTGCATAAAAACAAATCAATCTTTGAGTCATTAAATCTAATCTAAGTTAGGTTATTCCATGCCGGAAAAACATATATGAAAAACATCTAATTGAACTTAGTCTACATTTAAACAAAGCATCATTCTAAATTCTATTGAATTCTATTGATATTTTAATTATGTTCTATCTATCAACATAAAAAAAAGTAAAACCATATTCTACCTTATCAATTGAGAATATTAATCCTATGAAAACAGAGCATATGATCTAGTTTTGAATCTATCTAAGAATGATCAAAATTAAATCCTAAACTAATTATGTTATACATTCCATGAAAGCATCAAATCTATCCCTACGAAATTAAAATGATTGTCCTAAATAAATTCAAATTTAACTAAGGAAAGCAAAGAGTGACAGAGTACCTATTGCGCAAAACGAAATGCCTAATCTAAATCCTATGGTTTCTGTGTAATCAAATGTAAGAACTATTTCAATTGAAAGCTAACAGAGTCACGATAATGAAACAATTCAAGAGAGCATAAGATATAAAAATCAATTTTGCGTAAGTGTAACAACCAATTCAGAAAACGTAAAGTAAAACCATATTCTACCTTATCAATTAAGAACATTAATTCTATGAAAATAGAGCATCTGATCTAGTTTTGAATCTATCTAAGAATGATCAAAATAAAATCCTAATATAATTTTGTTCTACATTCCATGAACTCATCAAATCTATCACCACGAAATTGAACTAACTGTGCTAATTGAATTCAAATTTAACTAAGGCAAGCAAAGAGTGATAGAGTATCTATTGCGGAAAATGAAATATATAATCTAAATCCTATACTTGTTGTGTAATTTAATGCAAGAACGATTTCAATTGAAAGCTGACAGAGTCACAATAATGAAACAATTCAAGAGAGCATAAGATATAACAATCAATTGTGCGTAAGTATAAAAAAATAATTCAGAAAACGTTCAAAAACTAAATGAAATGAAATTAAACTATGGAATGACGAGAAATTAAACTACGAAATGACGAAAATTTAGACTATGAAATGACGAGAAATTAAACTATGAAATGACGAGAATTTAAACTATGAAATGACTATAAAACCCTCTTTTCCATGCAGGTGCCTTCTATAACGTAACGAGTGTAAATCTAATTAAGCTATCTACGCATCATGGTCTGGAACTAGTCCTCTTCATTAACAAAACAAAGTTTAAAAATGTATCACAGTATTATCACAAAATCAAGCTTATTCTCGGTTTCGATAGACTGATATTTATACAAAGTTTTGAATTTAACTATGTGAAATAATTTCACCTATGGAAAGTAAAATAATGTTGAGACTGGAAATCTGATCAGAAGAAAAGTATTCAAGGCTCTTTCTCGATTTTCTATGTAAGAGAAAATTGAGAATACTTGCCTGCTGATCTTGTCCCTTATCTTGACTGATATTTGACCATGAGTGTAGGCATAATCCTTCTCGAAATTTAACAGGTAAGTAGGATACGATCCATATATGAACTATTTCAAAGCTACCCATATGACTCGCTTCTTCATTTTCTTCTCGAAACCTGTCAAACAATAACGGTGGTTGCAGAAACAAAGGTTAGCTATAGAATTGCATGAATTATGTAGCTAATTAAAAAATTCATCTAAATAATAAGAAAAATTATAATATAAAATAGAGATAATCTAAATGACTTAGATGTAAAATATGTCAATTATCACTAAGTGAGTTTATGTATTTTGCAAAAAAAAGAAGAAAATATGGTGGAAAAAGATGTCAAAATAGGAACAGTCTTCATGTTCAACATACCCCCACTAAGAGACCATTGGATGTCCTCATGCAATTTCAAAAATTGTGATCCTTCAATTTTATTGCATCTCTTATGATACCTCTTCCAGTACATCCAACTTCCTCTTATTTCCTTTCCTTGAGGTGATTGTGATTCTTGGTTTCTTCATGAGGAGTTTGTTCTTCAAACTGATGACTTTTATGTTCAGGTAGCCATTCCTTTTCTTCAGTTTCTTGTTATTTTTATACCATAGCCCCAAATGTAGAATATTAGTGTCACTGATGACCTTTTCTAAGTGGTTTTGTTCCTTCCAAGATTCATTTTCTTGCTTGATGTGCCTGTTCAGTATCTCTAGTTCATATAATTCTTGCTTCAAAGAGTTTACTGGAGGCTATTGTGGACTGGTAGGCTACTCTTCAACATTTGACTTCTCCTCTGCATGTCTATTTTCTAAGGACTCAATGTAGTAATAAATTTCTTGTAGTGTCGGGTAAATTTTTGGGGTCCTTCTGCTTGGAATATTTATAGGAGAGGCAGTAATAGGCGATGGTACTCGGGGCTCTTCATCTAAATCAACAAGCTCTGCTTCTTGTGGGGATGTATTGTTCAAGGGTTTACGAAGTGTAGAAATTCTTCTTGGTTGTTTAGGACTTAAGATTTCTGAGTTTATAACTTTCCCTTTTCCTTTACATTACCTCTCTTTTTGTGCCACTCTATTTCTTATTCTTCAGTAATTCTGCAATGGTGATTTCTTCTTCTTCTTACAGTGTTTGAGGTGAGGATTTATCTTCGATGCATGTATCAACATTTCTCCTCTTTCTTCTTTTGGTCTTATCATCCTTAGGTTGTTCTTGTGCTTCTTCTTGAAAATGATTCCTGATCAGGAAACTTTCCCAGGTATCTCCTATACTCTTTAAATGAAATTCAGTGAGTATCTTTATAAATCCATGATGATACATGATATTGTCTATGGATTGGATTTTTTTATGCACAGTTCTGGACAATTTCTTTAATCTGTTCAATAGGAAGTATGGGAGGTTTATTTCTTTGTCCTCTAGGAAATTCATTAACAGTTTGGCATGGTAGACAAACATACAACCAAATATACCTAGCAAGTAACAAAATTTTGAATAATTAACAGCATGTTCCTCCATTTTTTTTAAAGTTCCGTACTAGGAATTCCATTCTTAAAAATAGATTTTAAGGCGAGTCGAAGACTAGAGGAGTCGAGTGTGTTCTCGTATTTCCCGTGCCCGTTATGGAAAAGTGTGAGGAAGCTATGCAATATTTCAGTTATTCAAGTAAGTTACTGATTCCATCATCTGGTATAGTTTTAACAATATTTTTGAGAAAAGAGCTTTCATCATTATTAATAGATGCTGGAGCAGGCAAAGATGAGGACTAAGAAACTATCTTCAGATAAGGGAAAAAAGAATTCAGAGTGGGTTGTGGAGGCAAGGAATTTAAAACGGGGGTTGAATTCTTAATACCACTATCGGGAGGAATAGAAAGTGAGGAAGCCACAGAGACAGTATCATCTGAAAGGTATTCAGATGTCTCATCAGTATAATCATCTGAACTAAATTCATCACTGTAATGCAATTCATTGTCTTCATAGCATTCAATGTCATTATAGCATCTATTCATTTTTTGACAGGTATCTAGAACTGATTCAGTGTCTGATAGAGAAGCATCAGTCAGAATATATACATCTGATACTTGATCCTGGGAATCAACTATGGACCAATTATAAAAAAAATCATCAATCTCAATACAAGCTTTTAACTTATTAGAAGAACTTTTGGGACACTTGCGAGCAAAGTGACCTTCTTGTTTGCAAATAAAACATGCATGGTATTTTCTTGGTTTCCTGCGTTTTTTCAAATATTTAAACTTTCGAAAAGGCCTTCTGGGATTGGCTACTCTTTCAGGCTTGAATTTTCCATACCTTTTAGATTTTCTTTTCTTGAATGGCATCCATGGAAGGACAAAATGACAAACATCAAGTCCCGGAGAAAACTCTTGAGCTTTCTTTTGCCAACAAAGGTATTTGACCTTTTCTTGACATCTAAACAAAAGATCTATCCAGTAGGTTTGTTCAATCTTCTTTCCTTGGACTTCAAGATCTTTCATAATTAAATCTCCTAGATTACCAGGTAGCTTAGAAAAAAATGAATTTTTCTGAATAGAATCATTAGTTGGATTGGCTTTAAAAATTTTTGCCATGTAATCATTGCCAAACTGATCTAGGAACTTAATATCCTTGAGTTCCATTCTTGCTAGGTCTGTGATAATCTATTTCTTTTCATCTACTGGTTCTGGAACAAACTGAGTTTTTAGTAGAAGTTCTAAAGTAGCTAGGCTTGAAGCAGCAACATTCATTCATTCTTCTTCTGATGGTCCCATCCATCAGTCATAAACAATGTCGGCCATCCGTTTTTCAGCAAGGGCAAAAATAGAAATATTATCTAACTTAGAAACAACTTGCATTTGATAAAGGGCACCAGTCCAGATTCTTATAGATTCAGCTGGATTTGAAGATTTATCCAAAACATATCCAGTGGCATTGGTTGCAAACATATCTTCTTCTATCCGTGGATATTTCGGAATTTCTTTAAAGACATGAGCTTTTTGAAGAGAAGGAAAAATGAAAGAGGGAAACTTAGTGGCAGCATTTTCTCGAGTAGCAATCTCACTCTTAGGTTTCTGAAAGTTTAGGGATTGTGATGGCTCTAGTTTTATTTCAGAAGTTTTTCTTTCAGACACTTGTGCACTAGATTCTACTCCACTTTCTTCTTGTTTTTCATCTATATCCCAATAATTGGGAGTATCCATTGAAATAGAAAATCTGGGAGCTTTATGTTCTCTATGTTTAATTTCTTTCTTCTTCTTCTCTTTTGCTTTTCTTCTCTGTCTTTCTTCTTGTTTTTCATCATGGAGAAGCTTAAGATTTTGAAGGATTTTCTCAGTCTGGGAACCAAGATCATCTAGAACATCTTCTGCATGTGTGCACCAAGTATTAAGATAATTACCTAAGTGGTAGGTCTGGTCTAAATCATTAGGGTTGGTGGCATTATGTTTAATCAGGGGAGCACAGTCGGCTCTAGTAGTTGGTTGTTTAGACATAGAAGAGGTGGTACAAAATTTTTTCTTGGGAGGCCATTTCCCACCTTTCACAAAACGACGATTGGCATATTGCCATTCTTAAACAGGATCAAAAGGAACATGAGAAATACGGTGCATTTTATTTACAGCAAGAAACGGTTTAGACTCGGGTATATACAATTCATTGGAGTCTAGAACAGGTTCAGATTGAAATACTTCTGCAATAGGAGGCATATCAACTCTTTGGGAAGAAGAGGCTTCAGAAGTAGAAACAGGAACAACATATCTACGTGGTCTAACAAGAGGTCTAGGAATCTCTGGTTTGGGAGGAATAAGATTGACTCTACCATCAGAGATAGCAATGTGTTTGAGTTTAGACTCTAGCTTCTTGTCATCAACAATAGACTTATATTGGAAATACCAATTGTTAGGAAGTTCAGTAGGATCATAAAGGACACCTTCGACTTGGGCATTGGAAATACCAACAGTCACACAGTCTTTCAAGATAGGTTGTTTTAACTTAGGATGAGCAGTATTAGTTAACTATAAAGAAGTTTGAACTAATACAAAGAGATACTCACTGTCTTCTGCCAATTGGAGACCTTGAACCCCAGTCATTAATTTCCAACAATCTTTCAAATGAATATATGTCAGGCTTATAGAGTAATCAGGATATATAGTGCCATATTGACAACCTGTGGATAGATTACCAATGATAGTTCCTATTCGAGCATGGTCATTGCTCTGGTGTCGGGTATCAAAGACTTTAGCAATACAGGGAGTATTTAACCCATGACAGAATAAAGGAGCAAGACCAATACGAATACCCCCAAAATGAAGATAGTTATACTTCTTATCTTTGGCATACTGTTTAAATTTCTTAATCTCGTCATCAGAAAATAGATTCAAAGCTACTATTTGGACAGACAGACCAGAAATCTTAATAGTGACTTCTACTTCTTTCAAAAAATATTTTTTCATAAAAACATAAGACAAGGGGAGTTTATAGACATTAGTCGCATGAAGCGACGAAGGATTCCAATTTTCAGGATTATCTACAGACTCATGAGTTTCATTCAGATCTTCAGACTCAACAGTTCGAGATGAAACTTCATTAATAATCTTACGATCTATGGATGAGAAAGAGCGTAACAGATTTGCCATAATAGAATTGAGAACAGGGCTCTGATACCAGATGATGGAATAAGTAGCTTACTTGAATAACTGAAATATTGCAGAGCTTCCTCACACTCTTCCACAACGAGCACGGGAAATACGAGAACACACTCGACTCCTCCGGTATTCGGCTCGCCTTAAAATCCCGACTTACAGTGATCTTGGAACAAACTATCCTCAGACAGGCGGCCCAGCAGGCTTCAGTATTCATTCAAATAATATTTTACATACCATGTTATGCTTTAGAGTAGAGCCTTATTGTCTCTGATCTCTTAGAGCATGAATAAAAACACTCTTTCACACAAACACTCAAAAGCACACTCAAACATAAGACAATCGATATCCTAACACAAGCACACACACACTTATATAGAATCTGACAAGTATTGAGGGTCCTTGTCAGGCGTTACTGGTCCAGACGGTGTCTGCTCAATATTCTCAAGTATAATAATTAAAGTAAAATGCACTACCAAGGACCTTTCGGTTCTCGGTCACTGTCAAAATCATTATCATGGTCAGGTTCACTGATTTCAGATGAAGATGAGGGATTTTTTTGGTTTGCCCAAGAGATATGATTTATCCATTCCAAGTACTCAGATTCCCATTGATGATCTGGCTGGTCTTGAGCATCTTGATACAGGTCCATGAAAATGGTTGCTTTATCCTCGGATACCTTCTCTTTTCCTTTTTCTGTAGTTTCTTTTCCTTCGGAGGAGACTGTATTAGATTCTCCTTTTCGTAAAGCCTTTGATGATTGTCCTATATCAAACTTTATCGTATCTGTTGTAACATATAGATTCTTCTATGGAAAGATATATTTATCATCAAATTTTTGCCACCTGTTGACATACGCCATTGGGTCTATCTCTATGTCGAGGAAAGAATATTTTTTTCTTCTACAGAATTTGGGCATTGATAGGACTGGCATCTCCACTCTATCCAATAATTCCCATTTGAAAATTTGAAACATGCTGACAGAGCGTTCTATTGCACATTGGATCCAGTGTTTGCATGTATGATTGATATCTGTCTTTTTTTGCCATCCTAACTCAAAAATCATGGAAGAACATACTTTAGTTGACAACAATAAAATTATGAAACATACTACATCATCAATCCAATTTCTGGCCATAACAGTAATAGTAACCATTTCCTTCTGATTAATAATCAATTTAATTATTTTTATCCTTCCTTGACAGTCTTCAAGTTTTTTAATCAGGGACAATTTGTCGGGCAGCTTGAGTTTATTAAACTCTTTCAACCAAAGGGTCAACTTCTTTATTTCTTCAGCATTGTTATCTAACACAATTCATCAATCTTTTCTGGTCCATAAATTTGTGTGAAAGGATTTGGAACAATAGGATTTCTAAATTCTATACTCTGATATTCCCATGGAGTAGAGAAGGTTCTCAAATACTGCGATGTTCTCATAACACATTGAGATGCTCTAATCTGTGGTTTCTTCTTGCAACAACCATATCTAATTTCCCAGTCAGCAAAAGGTTCAAACAATTCATACTGAGGGAAAGAATCTGTACCTGCAAAATTTTCATCATTTCTTTGTAGGAAGGCAGCATCAATTTCTTCAAACAGATCAGGAATTCTTAAAGACTTCAAAAATCTCTGAACTCCTTGAGTCATGTTTATTTCATCTAAATCCAACATCTTGGCTAAAGTATAAACTGCAAAAGAGAAATCTACACCACCAATAATTTGGTAATAGTTCAAAGTCTGTAAGACTTTGATCATATCTGCGGTGTATGTCCTTGACCAGTAGTCATCCAAAGTTTTAAAATAAAGTTTTACTTTCATATTGGGCAAAGGATAAACTTTTACCAGTTCTTCATCTAAACCCAAAAAAATTCCAACATTTTTAGACTGCTAGGCTTGACATCTTTGTATCCACTGATTTCTTCGTATTTGAAGTCCAACAATTTTCTTAATTTCTTTGGCCACAACATCAAGAACTAATTCAAGAATCTGAAACCTTTTGACAAAAGTTTCAAAATTATCATCTGTAGCAGTCTTACCTGGAAGAATAAACAATTTAGTTCTTCTTACTCCACTATAAGCTTTGTTCATGTCTCTAGTAAGAGCATCAGCCAAATAGTTAGAAATACCTAGAACAAATTCAACATCAAAATCATACATCTGAAACCAAATCTGCCATGCCAATAATCTTCCTCTTGCGAGTTGTTTTGATATCTTTGTTGATAAGAAATACTTAAAATTCATATAATCGGTTCTTATCAGAAATTTGGCAGGGGCTAAATATAACTCAAATTTTTGAATACCATTAAAAATGGCAAGAGTCTCTTTTTCAGCTGTGAAATAATCTCTTTTTTCATCTTTGGTTGCACTCGATTCATATGTAAATGGTAATACAATTCTTCCATCCCTTTCCTTTCTTCTAAAAATGATTAAGAGTCTGCAAGAATCAGAGGCATCAGTCTGCAAGATTAAAAATCCATTACCTGGAGGCTTGAGTTCTGGTAGCTGCTTGCATTCGGCTTTTAAAAATTTGACTGCTGTCGTAGCTTCTGGTGACCAACCAGAGTTCAAATGCTTTCGAATTGGAGCAGTCTTCTCAGAAAGTCTAGGAATATACTTATGCACATAGTTGAGCACACCCATAAATCTTTGAATCATTTTTGTATCTTGCAGTTCATCTGGAAACTCGGAGAGTTTTGTGAGTACATGCGGCTGCATCTGGATCTTGCCATTAATGACATGAATTCCCAAAAAATCAATACTATCTCGAAAAAGGACCATTTTCTTTTCAGAGAGAACAAAACCGTGCTTTCTGACTTCATCGAGGAATATCTGCAAATGCCTCATATGGTCTTCAAGATTTTGACTATGAATCAATATATCATCAATATAGACAACAATAAAATCATATTTACCAAAAATAAAATCCATACGCCTTTGAAAGAAGGTAGGCGCATTCTTTAAACCAAAAGGAACAACTTTCCACTGAAAAAATCCTGCGGGACAAGTGAAAGCAGTGTTATGACGATCTTCTTCTCTAATTTGTATCTGGTAATAACCAGACTTCATGTCAAAATTACTAAAGATCTTACTATGTTGAATCTTCTACATAATCGTTTCCTGGTGAGCTAAAGGATAATTGAAGCTCTTGGTGATGGCATTCAAAGGTTTATAATTTATTACCATTCTGGCTTTACCTCTTACTATTTCATAATGATTTCTTACCAGGAAAGTAGAGCATGAGTAATGAGAAGAGCTTGGTTCAATCAATTGAAGATTCAAGAGTTATTCAATCTGCTTTATAATTTCTTTTTCATCACTGGGAGTACAGGGAATCAGTTCTCCTTGGACCCCATTGTCATGAAGGGTGACAATCTCCTGTTGAGGACTCTCTATACTCCAGAATGCTTGAGGATTTTCAGAACAATTTTTTAACAATTCATCAAAAATAGCAACTTGTGCTGTAGACCAATCAGAATATATGTTCTCTTTCTGCTTAGTTTTGTTGTGACTCCTTTCTTCATAAATCTGTAAAAATTATTTCCAATTGTTAGAGTCATTTTTTGGTCTTCTGTCACCTACTTTCTTTTGGCTATTTTCTCTTCGGGCTTCTGAATTAGCCAAAGTTAATCTTGGGACTGCAGTTGCCTTTTTCTTTATATTGAAGATAACTTTATCTTCACTGATAGTAACTGGTAATATAGAATTGATAAAAGGCATGCCAAGAAATAAACTAGCAGATGTATCATAATGTTGGACAGCAGAAAACTTTACTATACTCCCCCCAATTTTTAAAGAAACATTGTCGACATAATGGGTGAGATTTACCAATCCACCAACGGTTTTAGAAATAAGAATATTTTGCAGAGGTTTCCATAAACCTTTGAAAGGAGAAGGGCAAGCTAAATTATTTGACCCGCCCGTTTCAATGAAGGCATCGACATTAATCCACTCATTACTTGAATAAATGAAATATTGCAAAGCTTCCTCACACTCTTCCACAACAAGCACGTGAAATACTAGAACACACTCGACTCCTCTGGTCTTCGACTCGCCTTAAAATCCCGACTTATAGTGATCTTGGAACAAACTGTCCTTAGACAGGCGGCCCAGTAGGCTTCAGTATTAATTCAAATAATATTTTACATACCACATTATTCTTCAGAGTATAGCCTTATTGTCTTTGATCTCTTAGAGCATGAATAAAAACACTCTTTCACGTAAACACTTAAAAGCACACTCAAACACAAGACAATCGATATCCTAACACAAGCACACACAAACTTATATAGAATATGGGAAGTATTGAGGGTCCTTGTCAGGCATTACTGGCCCAGACGGTGTCTGCTCAATATTCTCAAGTACAATAATTAAAGTAAAACAGACTACCAAGTACCTTTCGGTTCTCGGTCACTGTCAAAATCATTATCATGGTCAGGTTCACTGATTTCGGATGAAGATGAGGGATCCTTATGGTCTTCCCAAGAGATATGATTTATCCATTCCAAGTACTCAGATTCCCATTAATGATCTGGCTGGTCTTGAGCATCTTGATACACGTCCACGAAAATAGTTGCTTTATCCTTGGATACATTCTCTTTTCATTTTTCTGTAGCTGCTTTTCCTTTGGTGGAGACTGTAGAAGATTCACATTTTCATAAAGCCTTTGATGATTGTCCTATATCAAAATTTATCGTATTTGTCGTAACATAGAGATTCTTCTGTGGAAATATGTATTTATCATGAGATTTCTGCCACCTGTTGACATACGCCATTGGGTCTATCTCTATGTCGAGGAAAGAATCTTTCTTTCTTCTACGGAATTCAGGCATTGATAGGACTGGCATCTCCACTCCGTCCAATAATTCCCATTTGAAAATTTGAAACATGCTGACAAAGCGTTCTATTGCACATTGGATCCAGTGTTTGCATGTATGATTGATATCTGTCTTTTGTTGCCATCCTAACTCAAAAATCATGGAAGAACATAATTTAGTTGACAACAATAAACTTATCAAACATACTACATCATCAGTCCAATTTCCGGCCATAACAGTAATAGTAACCATTTCCTTCTGATTAATCAACAATTTAATTATTTTTATCCTTCCTTGACAGTCTTCAAGTTTTTTAATCAGGGACAATTTTTCGGGCAGCTTGAGTTTATGAAACTCTTTCAACCAAAGGGTCAACTTCTTTATTTCTTCAACATTTTCAGCTAACACGGATTCATCAATCCTTTCTGGTCCATAAATTTGTGCGAAAGGATTTGGAACAATAGGATTTCTAAATTCTATACTCTGATAATCCCATGGAGTAGAGAAGGTTCTCAAATACTGCAATGTTCTCATAACACATTGAGATGCTCTAATCTGTGGTTTATTCTTGCAACAACCATCTCTGATTTCCCAGTTAGCAAAAGGTTCAAACAATTCATACTGAGGGAAAGAATCTGCACCTGCAAAATTTTCATCATTTCTTTGTAGGAAGGCAGCATCAATTTCTTCAAATAGATCAGGAATTCTTAAAGACTTCAAAAATATCTGAACTCCTTCAGTCATGTTTATTTCATCTAAATCCAACATCTTGGCTGAAGTATAAACTGCAAAAGAGAAATCTACACCACCAATAATTTGGTAATAGTTCAAAGTCTGTAAGACTTTGATCATATCTGCGGTGTATGTCCTTGACCAGTAGTCATCCAAAGTTTTAAAATAAAGTTTTACTTTCATATTGGGCAAAGGATAAACTTTTACCAGTTCTTCATCTAAACCCAATAAAATTCCAACATTTTTAGACTGCCAGGCTTGACATCTTTGTATCCACTGATTTCTTCGTATTCGAACTCCAACAATTTTCTTAATTTCTTCGGCCACATCATCAAGAACTAATTCAAGAATCTGAAACCTTTTGACAAAATTTTCAAAATTATCATCTGTAGCAGTCTTACATGGAAGAATAAATAATTTAGTTCTTCTTACTCCACTATAAGATTTGTTCATGTCTCTGGTAAGAGCATCAGCCAAATAGTTAGAAATACCTGGAACCCATTCAACATCAAAATCATACATCTGAAACCAAATCTGCCATGCCAATAATCTTCCTCTTGCGAGTTGTTTGATATCTTTGCTGATAAGAAATACTTAAAATTCATAGAATCGGTTCTTATCAGAAATTTGGCAGGGGCTAAATATAACTCAAATTTTTGAATACCATTAAAAATGGCGAGAGTCTCTTTTTTAGCCGTGAAATAATTTTTCTGCTGAGGCTGAAACTCACCTGATGCATATGCACATAAAATTTCTTCGCCGGTATCCTTCTTTCTTTCAAAAAGGATGGCAGCCCAAAAAGAATCAGAGGCATCAGTCTGTAAAATTAAAAATTCATTACCTGGAGGCTTGAGTTCTGGCAGCTGCTTGCATTCAGATTTTAATAATTTGGCTGTTGTCGTAGCTTCTGGTGACCAACCAAAGTTCAAATGCTTTAGAATTGGAGCAGTCTTCTCAGAAAGTCTAGGACTATACTTATGCACATAGTTGAGCACACCTAGAAATCTTTGAATCATTTTTGTATCTTGCAGTTCATCTGGAAACTCGGAGAGTTTTGTGAGTACATGCAGCTGCATCTGGATCTTGCCATTAATGACATGAATTCCCAAAAAATAAATACTATCTTGAGAAAGGACCATTTTTATTTTCAGAGAGAACAATACCGTGCTTTCTGACATCATAGAGGAATATCTGCAAATGCTTCATATGGTCTTCAAGATTTTGACTATGAATCACTATATCATCAATATAGAAAACAATAAAATCATATTTACAAAAAATAAAATCCATACGCCTTTGAAAGAAGTCAGGCGCATTCTTTAAACCAAAAGGAACAACTTTCCACTGAAAAAATCTTGCGGGACAAGTGAAAGCAGTCTTATGATGATCTTCTTCTCTAATTTGTATCTGGTAATAACCAGACTTCATGTCAAATTTACTAAAGATCTTACTATGCTGAATCTTCTACATAATCGTTTCCTGGCGAGGTAAAGGATAATTGAATCTCTCGGTGATGGCATTCAAAGGTTTATAATTTATCACCATTCTGGGTTTACCTCTTACTATTTCAGAATGATTTCTTACCAAGAAAGCAGAGCATGAGTAATGAGAAGAGCTTGGTTCAATCAATTGAAGTTTCAAGAGTTCTTCAATCTGCTTTCTAATTTCTTTTTCATCACTGGGAGTACAGGGAATCAGTTTTCCTTGGACCCCATTGTCATGAAGGGTGACAATATCCTGTTGAGGACTCTCTATACTCCAGAATGCTTGAGGAATTTCAGAACAATTTTTTAACAATTCATCAAAAATAGCAACTTGTGCTGGAGACCAATCAGAATTTATGTTTGCTTTCTGCTTAGTTTTGTTGTGACTCCTTTCTTCATAAATCTCTAAAACTTCTTGCCAATTGTTAGAGTCATTTTTTGGTCTTCTGTCACCTGCTTTCTTTTGGCTATTTTCTCTTCGGGCTTCTGAATTAGCCAAAGTTAGTCTTGGGACTGCAGTTGCCTTTTTCTTTATATTGAAGGTAACTTTATCTTCACTGATAGTAACTGGTAATACAGAATTAATAAAAGGCATGCCAAGAAATAAACTAGCAGATGTATCATAATGTTGGACAACAGAAAACTTTACTATACTACCCCCAATTTTTAAAGAAACATTTTCGACATAATGGGTGAGATTTACCGATCCACCAATGGTCTCAGAAATAAGAATATTTTGCAGCGGTTTCCATAAACCTTTGAAAAGAGAAGAGCGAGCTAAATTATTTGACCCGCCCGTGTCAATGAAGGCATCGACATTAATCCACTCACCTTTGACTTGAACTTCAACAGGAATACAAAGAATATTGTTAGTTTTAACAATCTTTTTGAGAAAAGAGATTTCATCAGTATTAATAGATGCTGGAGCGGGAAAAGATGAGGACTGAGAAACTGTCTCCGAATAAGGGAAAAAATAATTCAGAGTGGGTTGTGGAGGCAGGGAATTTAAAATGAGGGTTGAATTCTTAATACCACTATCGGGAGGAATAGAAAGTGAGGGAGCCACAAAGACAGTATCATCTGAAAGGTATTTATATGTCTCATCAGTATAATTGTCTAAACTAAATTCATCACTATAATGCAATTCATTGTCTTCATAGCATTCAGTTTTCATTAGAGCATCTATTCATTTTTTAACAGGTATCTGGAACTGATTCAATGTCTGATAGAGAAGCATCAGTCATAATATATACATCTGATACTTCATCCTGGGAATCAACTATGGACCAATTATCAACAAAATGATCAATCTCAATATAGGCTTTTAACTTATTAGAAGAACTTTTTGGACACTTGCGAGAAAAGTGACCTTCTTGTTTGCAAATAAAACATGCATTGTCTTTTCTTGTTTGCCTGCGTTTTTTCAAATATTTAAACTTTCGAAAAGGCCTTCTGGGATTGGCTACTCTTTTAGGCTTGAATTTGCCATACCTTTTAGATTTTCTTTTCTTGAATGGCGTCCATGGAAGGAGAAAACAGAAAACATCAAGTACCGGAGAAAACTCTTGAGCTTTCTTTTGCCAACAGAGGTATTTGACCTTTTCTTGACATCTAAACAAAAGATCTATCCAGTAGGTTTGTTCAATATTATTTCCTTGGACTTCAAGATCTTTCATAATTAAATCTCCTAGATTACCAGGTATCTTAGACAAAAATGAAATTTTCTGAAGAGAATCATTAGTCAGATTGGCTTTATAAATTTTTGCCATGTAGTGATTGCCAAACTAATCTAGGAACTTAATATCTTTAAGTTCCATTCTTGATAGGTCTGTGATAATCTGTTTCTGTTCATCTGCTGGTTTTGGAAAAAAATGAGTTTTTAGTAGCAGTTCTAAAGTAGCTAGGCCTGAAGCAGCAACATTCATTCATTCTTCTTCTGATGGTCCCATCCACCAGTCATAAACAATGTCGGCCATCCATTTTTCAGCAAGGGAAAAAATAGAAATATTATCTAACTTAGAAACAACTTGCATCTGATAAAGGGCACCAATCCAGATTCTTATAGATTCAGCTAGATTTGAAGATTTATCTAAATCCAGAACATATCCAGTGGCATTGGTTGCAAACAGATCTTCTTCTATCCGTGGATATTTCGGAATTTCTTTAAAGACATGAGCTTTTTGAAGAGAAGGCAAAATGAAAGAGGGAAACTTAGTGGCAGCATTTTCTAGAGTAGCAATCTCACTCTTAGGTTTCTGAAAGTTTAGGGATTGTGCTGGCTCTAGTTTTATTTCAGAATTTTTTCTTTCAGACACTTGTGCACTAGATTCTACTCCACTTTCTTCTTGTTTTTCATCTATATCCCAATAATTGGGAGTATCCATTGAAATAGAAAATCTGGGAGCTTTATGTTCTCTATGTTTCCTTTCTTTCTTCTTCTTCTCTTTTTCTTTTCTTGTCTGTCTTTCTTCTTGTTGTTCATCATGGAGAAGCTTAAGATTTTGAAGGATTTGCTCAGTCTGGGAACCAATATCATCTAGAACATCTTCTGCATGTGTGCACCAAGTAGTAAGATAATTACCTAACTAGTAGGTCTGGTGTAAATCATTAGGTTTGGTGGCATTATGTTCTATCAGGGGAACACAGTCGGCTCTAGTAGTTGGCTGTTTAGACATAGAAGAGGTGGTATAAAATTTTGTCTTGGGAGGCCATTTCCCACCTTTCACAAAACGACGATTAGCATATTGCCAATCTTCAACAGGAGCAAAAGGAACATGAGAAATACGGTGCATTTTATTTACAGCAAGAAACAGTTTAGACTCGGGTATATACAATTCATTGGAGTCTAGAACAGGTTCAGATTGAAATACTTCTGCAATAGGAGGCATATCAAATCTTCGGGAAGAAGAGGCTTCAGAAGTAGAAACAGGAACAACATATCTACGTGGTCTAACAAGAGGTCTAGGAATCTCTGGTTTGGGAGGAATAAGCTTGACTCTACCATCAGAGATAGCAATGCGTTTGAGTTTAGAATCTGGCTTCTTGTCATCAACAATAGACTTATATTGGAAATACCAATTGTTAGGAAGTTCAGTAGGATCATAAAGGACATCTTCGACTTGGGCATTGGAAAGACCAACAGTCACACAGTCTTTCAAGACAGGTTGTTTTAACTTAGGATGAGCAGTATTAGTTAACTGGAAAGAAGTTTGAACTAATAAAGAGAGATACTCACTGTCTTCTGCCAATTGGAGACCTTGAACCCCAGTCATTAATTTCCAACAATCTTTCAAATGAATATCTATCAGGCTTATAGAGTAATCAGGATAGATAGTGCCATATTGACAACTTGTGGATAGATTACCAATGATAGTTCCTATTCGGGCATGGTCATAGCTCTAGTGTCGGGTATCAAAGACTTCAGCAATATAGGAAGTGTTTAACCCATGACGGAATAAAGGAGCAAGACCAATATGAATACCCCCAAAATGAAGATAGTTATACTTCTTATCTTTGGCATATTGTTTAAATTTCTTAATCTCGTCGTCAGAAAATAGATTCAAAGCTACTATTTGGATAGACGGACCAGAAATCTTAATAGTGACTTCTACTTCTTTCAAAAAATATTTTTTCTTAAAAATATAAGACAAGGGAAGTTTATAGACATCAGTCGCATGAAGCGACGGAGGATTCCAATTTTCAGGATTATCTACAGACTCATGAGTTTCATTCGGATCTTCAGACTCAACAGTTCGAGATACAAATTCATTAATAATCTTATGATCTATGGATGAGAAAGAGCGTAATATTTTTTCCATAACAGAATCGAGAACAGGGCTCTGATACCAGAAAAAACGCAGGAAACCAAGAAAAGACAATGCATGTTTTATTTGCAAACAAGAAGGTCACTTTGCTCACAAGTGTCCCAAAATTTCTTCTAATAAGTTAAAAGCCTGTATTGAGATTGATGATTTTGTTGATAATTGGTCCATAGTTGATTCCCCGGATGAAGTATCAGATGTATATATTCTGACTGATGCTTCTCTATCAGACACTGGATCAGTTCTAGATACTTGTCAAAAAATGAATAGATACTCTAATGACACTGAATGCTATGAAGACAATGAATTGCATTACAGTGATGAATTTAGTTCAGATGATTATACTGATGAGAAATCTGAATACCTTTCAGATGATACTGTCTCTGTGGCTCCCTCGATTTCTATTCCTCCCGATAGTGGTATTAAGAATTCAACCCCCATTTTAAATTCCTTGCCTCCACAACCCACTCTGAATTCTTTTTGCCCTTATCCGAAGAAAGTTTCTCAGTCCTCATCTTTGCCCGCTCCAGCATCTATTAATACTGATGAAAGCTCTTTTCTCAAAAATATTGTTAAAACTAACAATCTTCTGTATATTCCTGTTGAAGTTCAAGTCAAAGGTGAGTGGATTAATGTTGATGCCTTCATTGACACAGGCGGGTCAAATAATTTAGCTCGCCCTTCTCTTTTCAAAGGTTTATGGAAACCTCTGCAAAATATTCTTATTTCTAAGACCATTGGTGGATCGGTAAATCTCACCCATTATGTCGACAATGTTTCTTTCAAAATTGGGGGGAGTATAGTAAAGTTTTCTGCTGTCCAACATTATGATACATCTGCTAGTTTATTTCTTGGCATGCCTTTTACCAATTACGTATTACCAGTTACTCTCAGTGAAGATAAAGTTACCTTCAATATAAATAAAAAGGCAACTGTAGTCCCAAGATTAACTTTGGCTAATTCAGAAGCCTGAAGAGAAAAGAGCCAAAAGAAAGCAGGTGACAGAAGACCAAAAAATGACTCTAAAAATTTGCAAGAAGTTTTACAGATTTATGAAGAAAGGATTCAGAGAAAAACTAAGCAGAAAGCGAAAAAAAATTCTGATTGGTCTCCAGCACAAGTTGCTATTTTTGATGAATTGTTAAAAAAAAATTTTGAAAATCCTCAAGCATTCTGGAGTATAGAGAGTCCTCAACAGGAGATTGTCACCCTTCATGACAATGGGGTCTAAGGAAAACTGAATCCCTGTACTCCCAGTGATGAAAAAGAAATTAGAAAGCAGATTGAAGAACTCTTGAATCTTCAATTGATTGAACCAAGCGCTTCTCATTACTCATGCTCTGCTTTCCTGGTAAGAAATCATTCTAAAATAGTAAGAGGTAAAGCCATAATGGTGATAAATTATAAACCTTTAAATGCCATCACCGGGAGCTTCAATTATCCTTTACCTCACCAGGAAACGATTATGCCGAAGATTCAGCATAGTAAGATCTTTAGTAAATTTGACATGAAGTATGGTTATTACCAGATACAAATTAGAGAAGAAGATCGTCATAAGACTGCTTTCACTTGTCCCGCAGGATTTTTTCAGTGGAAAGTTGTTCCTTTTGGTTTAAAGAATGTGCCTGCCTTCTTTCAAAGGCGTATGGATTTTATTTTTGGTAAATATGATTTTATTGTTGTCTATATTGATGATATATTGATTCATAGTCAAAATCTTGAAGACCATATGAAGCATTTCCAGATATTCCTCGATGAAGTCAGAAAGCACGGTATTGTTCTCTCTGAAAATAAAAATGGTCCTTTTTCAAGATAGTATTGATTTTTTGGGAATTCATGTCATTAATGGCAAGATCCAGATGCAGCTGCATGTACTCACAAAACTCTCCGAGTTTCCAGATGAACTGCAAGATACAAAAATGATTCACAGATTTCTAGGTGTGCTCAAATATGTGCATAAGTATAGTCCTAGACTTTCTGAGAAGACTGCTCCAATTCAAAAGCATTTGAACTCTGGTTGGTCACCAGAAGCTACAACAGCAGTCAAATTATTAAAATCTGAATGCAAGCAGCTGCCAGAACTCAAGCCTTCAGGCAATGGATTTTTAATATTGCAGACTGATGCCTCTGATTATTTTTGGGCTGCCATCCTTTTTGAAAGAAAGAAGGATACTAGCGAAGAAATTTTATGTGCATATGCATCAGGTGAGTTTCAGCCTCACCAAAAAAATTATTTCACGGCTGAAAAAGAGACTCTCGCCATTTTTAATGGTATTCAAAAATTAGAGTTATATTTAGCCCCTGCCAAATTTCTGATAAGAACCGATTCTACAAATTTTAAGTATTTCTTATCAGCAAAGGTATCAAAACAACTCGCAAGAGGAAGATTATTGTCATGGAAGATTTGGTTTCAGATGTATGATTTTGATTTTGAATGGGTTCCAGGTATTTCTAACTATTTGGCTGATGCTCTTACCAGAGACATGAACAAAGCTTATAGTGGAGTAAGAAGAACTAAATTGTTTATTCTTCCAGGTAAGACTGCTACAGATGATAATTTTGAAACTTTTGTCAAAAGGTTTCAGATTCCTGAATTAGTTCTTGATGATGTGGCCGAAGAAATTAAGAAAATTGTTGGACTTCGAATACGAAGAAATCAGTGGCTACAAAGATGTCAAGCCTGGCAGTCTATTAATGTTGGAATTTTATTGGGTTTAGATGAAGAAATGGTAAAAGTTTATCCTTTTCCCAATATGAAAGTAAAACTTTATTTTAAAACTTTGGATGACTACTGGTCAAGGACATACACTGCGGATATGATCAAATTCTTACAGACTTTGAACTATTACCAAATTATTGATGGTGTAGATTTCTCTTTTTCAGTTTATACTTCAGCCAAGATGTTGGATTTAGATTAAATAAAAATGACTGAAGGAGTTCAGAGATTTTTGAAGTCTTTAAGAATTCCTGATATGTTTGAAGAAATTGATGTTGCCTTCCTACAAAGAAATGATGAAAATTTTGCAGGTACAGATTCTTTCCCTCAGTATGAATTGTTTGAATCTTTTGCTGACTGGGAAATCAGAGATGGTTGTTGCAAGAAGAAACCATAGATTAGAGCATCTCAATGTGTTATGAGAACATTGCAGTATTTGAGAACCTTCTCTACTCCATGGGATTATCAGAGTATAGAATTTAGAAATCCTATTGTTCCAAATCCTTTTGCACAAATTTATGGACTAGAAAGGATTGATGAATATGTGTTAGCTGAAAATGCTGAAGAAATAAATAAGTTGACCTTTTGGTTGAAAGAGTTTCATAAACTCAAGCTGCCCGACAAATTGTCCCTGATTAAAAAACTTGAAGACTATCAAGGAAGGATAAAAATAATTAAATTGTTGATTAATCAGAAGGAAATGGTTGCTATTACTGTTATGGCCGGAAATTAGACTGATGATGTAGTATGTTTGATAAGTTTATTGTTGTCAACTAAAGTATGTTCTTCCATGATTTTTGAGTTAGGATGGCAAAAAAAGACATATATCAATCATACATGAAAACACTGGATCCAATGTGCAATAGAACACTTTGTCAGCATGTTTCAAATTTTCAAATGGGAATTATTGGACGGAGTGGAGATGCCAGTCCTATCAATGCCTGAATTCCGTAGAAGCAAGAAAGATTCTTTCCTCGACATAGAGATAGACCCAATGGCGTATGTCAATAGGTGGCAGAAATCTGATGATAAATATATCTTTCCACAGAAGAATCTCTATGTTACGACATATACGATAAAGTTTGATATAGGACAATCATCAAAGGCTTTATGAAAAGGCGAATCTTCTACAGTCTCCACCAAAGGAAAAGTAGCTACAGAAAAAGGAAAAGAGAAGGTATCTGAGGATAAAGCAACCATTTTTCTGGACCTGTATCAAGATGCTCAAGACCAGCCAGATCATCAATGGGAATCTGAGTACTTTGAATGGATAAATCATATCTCTTGGGCAAACCAAAAGGATCCCTCATCTTCATCCGAAATCAGTGAACCTGACCATGATAATGATTTTGACAGTGACCGAGAACCGAAAGGTCCTTGGTAGTGCGTTTTACTTTAATTATTGTACTTGAGAATATTGAGCAGACACCATCTGGGCCAGTAATGCCTGACAAGGACCCTCAATACTTATCATATTATATATAAGTGTGTGTGTGTGTGCTTGTGTTAGTATATCAATTATCTTGTGTTTGAGTGTGATTTTGAGTGTTTGTGTGAAAGAGTGTTTGTATTCATGCTCTAAGAGATCAGAGACAATAAGGCTCTACTCTGAAGCATAACGTAGTATGTAACATATTATTTGAATTAATACTGAAGCCTGCTGGGCCGCCTATCTGAGGACAGTTTTTTCCAAGATCACTGTAAGTCAGGATTTTAAGGCAAGTCGAAGACCAGAGGAGTCGAGTGTGTTCTCTTATTTCCCGTGCCCGTTGTGGAAGAGTGTGAGGAAGCTCTACAATATTTCAGTTATTCAAGTAAGTTACTGATTTTTTAGAAAAATATTCCATTCTTCTCCATGAATTTCCCTATTCTTGAACCATGTTTCACCGGTTTTCGGAAGTTCGGTGGCTTCTGTTATGAAGGACTCTGTCATCGAAAACTTTATGTCCCCAATTTCTACCTCCACCCCATCGAAGGCCCTTGATAAGGATTTGGTAACCTCTTTGTGGAACCCATCAAACTTTTCTATGAACTGGAGCCATCGTACCTTCTGTAGAATTTCCTTCATCTGTGGATAACCTTCCATGAATTTTCCTCCCACTGGCTCGGTTCTTACTATTAAACCCATGTCTTAGTTGTAAGGAGTTTTCGCCTTCAAAATTGCTCCTCTTCGACTAGGTAAATTGAGGGTTTGGATCTGAGTTAAGAATTTCAAAAGGAGATTGTAGAGACATGTAGGTAAATAGGTAGTCAGGCGAGGGTTTAGGAACGTGAGTAAGAAGGTTACGATATGGATATGACCGTTAATCAGTAATGAATGAAATAATTCTTGATCGTTAAGGGGATATGATAAGGATGAAATGGCGAATTATGGTTTTGTGGTGTGAACTGAGTACAATCAGTTTTAATGATGATAATTTAAGGTGGCAACATATGATCATATAAATTATATAAAATAATTTTTTGAACCTTATTATTTAAACAAATTTTGTAACATACCTTGGAATTAACCTGTGTTGTTTCTTTTTTTTGTCTTGATTCCTCAGGTGTCTTTTCAGTATCATCTTCAATAGAGTCTTCAGTTTATTTTTTTTAGTATGTCCTGCTTCAATAGGCTCCAAAATTTTATCAGAGTTGCATAATGTGATGATAACTGCAGATTATTCTGAGAGCTACAAAATTGTAGCAATTCTGTAGCTAATATTTTATTGCTTTTGAAAAAAAAGGGAGCAAACAATTTGGGATTTTTAGAATGGGAGAAAATATAAGATGTCAGAAATGAGCTCTGATTTTCACCTTGTATTTTCTGTATAAGGATGCAAATCATTGATTCGTTTACATACTTGTACAATTTTTTTTGGCGAATACTAAGTTGGCGAAGAAGAAGGATTTTTCTTCACCAACTTCATATCAGCATTGTCTTGATTTTCTTTGATAAGTTCCTCCTTTGTAATTGGTTTATGATAGACCTTTAGTCAATGTCCATTCACAAGAAGAGGTACATTTTGTTCATCAATTGTCCTTATCCTGACTGCCCCATTGTCAAATAATTTTTCGATCTCATAAGGCCAAGCCAATGAGTTTGAATTTTTCCTCGGAAGTCTTTGAACTTTGAATCGAACAAAAGTGCCCAATATCTTGCTTGAAATTTTCTTTCTTTTATGTATTTATCATGCCATATGGACCTTTTTTGTTGAACTAGGCTGGTCTTTTGAACTGTATCTTTCCTGATTTCATAGAGCTCATTGAGTTGCTACATTCTATGCTTTTGTACTTTTGACAAATCATGTCCCAATCTGATTGTTTTTTTGAAGGTTTTGATCAGGAATTCTATTGGAAGCAAGACTTTAATCCCATAAACAAGTTCATATGGAGTATGTCCTGTTGTATTCCTCCATGTAGTCTAGTAGGCCCATAAAGCTTTAGGAAGCCTTTCTACCCAATCCTTCCTATGTATATGTACTGTCTTTGTGAGGATTGCTTCGATCACTTTATTGGTGGACTCCACTTGTCTATTTTCCAATGGATGATATGGAATAGACTTTATATGTTTGATATTATATTCCTCCACAATATTTTTCATCATTCTGAATGTAATCTGAGTTCTTTGATCTGTCAAAATTTCCCTTGGGACACCAAAACGAGTGAAAATATCCTCAAAAAGAAATGAAACTACAACATTTTCATTAGAAAAAGAAAGTGCTTTAGCATCTACCCATTTAGTGACATAATCAGTGAGAACTAGAATATACCTCCTTTTTTTTTATGGTGGATTGATTGGTCCAACAAAATCCAGAGCTCATTTTTCAAAGGGTTCGATGAGTACCTGAGGTTGTAAGGGAATTTCATCTGTAGGAATAGGTTTCCCCATGGTATGACAACTGTGACACCTTTTGAAATACTCCTTGGCATATATAAATATGGATGGCCAATAATATTCTAAATGAAGGATTTTATAAATAGTCATATTATCAACAAAGTGTCCACCACAAGGCTCATCGTGGCATGCCTTCAATTTTTTAGGTATTTCATCTTCTCGTACACATCTCATGCTGATGAGATATGGACCATTCTTGTACAATTCATAATTTACCCAAAAATATAATGCAAATGTTTGAATTATTGTTCTATTTTATCTAGGAAACAAGTATGATGGTAATTTTATTGTAGCTAAGTAATTAGCAATGTCTGCAAACCATAGGGATTTAGTATATATTGCATAAAGGTATTCATGAGCAAAATAATCCTCTACTAGAGTATCATTATTGTTATTTTGAATTCTAGAAAAGAAGTCATCAACTGTGTTTTTTTTTCCAGGTCGGTCTAGAATGGTGATGTTAAATTCTTACAGGAGTAATAACCATCTTGTGATTCTACCATTAGTGGTTGATTTGTTTATTGAATAACTAATTGCAGAATGATTTGTGTGAATAAAGGTTTCATAGCTAGTGATGTAATGTCTAAAATTGTTAATAGCATGGACAACAACTATAAACTCTTTTTCAGTAACAATTTAATTTAACTCAGCAGGAGTCAAATGTTTTCTTGTGTAGTAGATGGTATACGGGGTCAAATATTTTTTTCCTAATATGGCTCTCAGAGTTGTATCTAAATCATCTGTTGAGATATGAAAATTTATTTTCCAATTTTGTCCTCTTAAGATGGGTGCCTCAGATATTTTTGATTTTAATGTTTCAAATGCCATTTGGCACTTAGGATTACAACTAAATTCACAATCTTTGGTAAGAAATTTGAAGAGTGGAGATGCAATTTTTGTGAAGTTCTCTATAAATATTCTATAGTACCCTGTAAAACAAAGAAAAATTCTAACATATTTTTGACAATTCAGAATTGATAATTTGGAGATGACTTCAACTTTGGATGAGTCCACTTTAATTCCATCCCCCGAAATGTGGTGTCCTAAAAAAATTCCTTCAGTAAAAATCATAAATAATTTTTCATAACCTAATGAAATATTTTCTTCTTTACATATTTTAGGATCTTTTTCCAAATTTTCAAGAGCCTCTTCAAAAGAATTTCCATAAAATGCAAAATAATCCATATACACTTCCACACAATCATGTATTAAATCATAGAAAATTCATAATACTGCTCTTTGGAATGTTGCAGGTGCATTTCATAATCCAAAAGGAAGTACTCGGTAAGCATAGGTTCCCCATGGACATGTGAATGTGGTTTTGTCTTGGTCTTCAAGTGCTACTTGAATTTGATTGTAACCACTAAAACTATCCAAGAATGAGAAATATTTCTTCCCTGCTAATGTATCCAAAACTTGATCTATGAAAGGAAATGGAAAATGATCTTTTAGAGTATCCTTATTAAATTCTCTATAATCAATGCATACCCTCCATTTAACATTCATTTTACGGACAATCACCAGGGGATAAACCCACTGACTATCTGAAATTGGATAAATGAAGTTTACATTCAACAATTTTTGCAATTCTTCTTTCACAATTTCCCTAAGATTTGGATTCATCCTTCTTTGAGATTGTCTGATAGGCCTAGATTTTTCCTCAATATATATATGATGTATGCAAGTCTCAGGATTAATTCCTTTCGTGTCAGTGTACTCCCATACATATGCAGAAGAATTTTTTGCAATGTTTTGATTAACTCTTCTTGTTGGAATTCTTCCAAGCTGTTGTTTATGTTTAAATATTTTCCTGGAAATATTTCAACTACAGATTTACCAAATTCTTCCATAGAATATAAAGACATCTGTCTAGATGACAAGTATTCAATATTACATTGTTCCTTAAAATTATGATCATCCTCACATTGTGAAGATGTTTCAAAATTGTCTATTGAATTTAAAATTTGACTTTCTTCACTAATATGAGAAACAGTAAAGAGAGGTTGTATATCATTGTCGTCATCCACCCATTCTTCATTTTATATTTCTGTAAATTTTTTTTCTAGAGGATATAGAGTGATTTTCTTTGTTGAATTACCATAAAAAATAAATATATCACCAGATCTACAACTAATGAAAGCATCGACTGTAGCTAACCAATGTCTTCCTAATATCAATGGATTTCCCCCTAGGTTGTTCTTGAGAGTTAAGATCATAAAGTCAACTGGATATTACCAAGAGTCTAAGGACACATAAATTTCTTCTAATACACCATCAGGCTTGATTATTGATCTGTCTGCTAACTGCATTAATGTTGGTGTATATTGAAGGTTTGGAAGCCCAAGTTATTCCATGGTTTGTTTTCTCATGATGTTTATGGTTGATCCTAAGTCAATAAATGTATTTTGAATCTCAATACCATTGATGTGCTTTTTTACAACTGGACTTCCTGGATCCAAAAAATTTTTATGGCTATTTTTCCCATTATAATGTCTTCAATTTTTCCTACTAACTCAATCCTTTTTACTTCATTTTTTTTCTTCCTAATTTTTCTATACTTAACTCTCTTATTGTTTTAGCGAGGATAGGAATCTCCTTAATGGCTTGTAACAAAGGGATTTTGATATAGATATTTTTCAATTCTTCTAGAAAATTATAGTTAGGCAACAATTTTTTTTTTCTACCCCTATATCAATTTGTAATATTTCAGGGAAAGGAGGGTTAGAAACAGATACTGAAGGTTGATCTATGATAGGAGTTGAGTTTATTGTATTTTCTTGTTTTTTATTTTGAGAATTTTGATTCTGTTGAAGGGATGTCCCTTCTCCAGAATTTTTATTTTGCTGTAGAGAAATTTCTTCATCAAGATCATCTTTTTCTTGAATAACAACAGAGGGATTTTTCCTTGCAGAAATTTAATACAAAATATGTATTTTCTGTATTCTCATGATATAACAATAATATGCTACTATTAAAGACAAAATCTCTTCTACAAAATCTTTTCAGAATTTGAACAACAATCGCCAATCACAATATCATGAAGAAAGATCAATCACACATAACACAAATAATTTACCCAGGGAAAGCATATAGCTAAAAACCCCACTATATTCTATTATGTATTATATCATGGATTGTGAAACAATTAAATAAAAATCTCCAATCCAATATCTCTTATTATAATAGCTAACCGTCTCACATTGTCATACAAAAATTGGCAAGTTCCTTAGCCAATTTACTGTCTCCAGACAGCCTGCCTCCACTGCGCAATCCCTAATGGGAAAGAAACCTTGAATGATTGATTATTTCCTGACTTGAATGTGAAATCCTCATAGGCACATCCAATGTGTGTGTGGTTGCATGTGTGCAACCAGATAATATCACAATTGATAGTTTACTTCTCTTTCACCTAGAACTCAGCTGGGCCTCAAATGGATTTGACATGCATGTAGCTAATAATAGTAAAAACATCAGTCGCATGTGAGATCACTACATGTGAATTAATTAATATTTAGTTCATTTGATCTCTCACTAGTGTATCTTTAGTTACAACTAGCACAACTGACTTTAACTCACTTAACTGAGTTAAACTGATTTAAAACTTGCGCAACTCATGCACCATTGCACTTCCAACTCTGTTACAACTCAAGTCAACCTGCATGTCCCAGAAACCAACTTATTAACTTGAAATTCACTTAGTTAGCTGATTTGTCACTTCATTTAAATATTTCCAAGTGCTCATTGAGAATAGATTATTATTTATTTTCCAACTAATATTAAGGGATAGTAATAGTCGACATGCATATATAAATAAATATGCAATCTATAAATAGAACTTACACATACATCTATATATAGACATGCATCTATAAATAGACATCCACCTAAAAATAGGCTTTGTGGGCCCCACCTAGTGTAGGTGCTTAATTTTCACTAGGATCAACGATGTTGTTTTCGGATGCCAATTTCACTTTTTCATGTTGCAAAATTCAACACTCCCTCTCAATAAGAAAGGAATGTCCTTGCATGAGACATGCAACTCCATGCATGCGACATGCAACTCCATGCAACACTTCTTTAGTGTTTCTCACACTGCAACTCTTGCATACAACACTTCTTTATTGTTTCTTACACATGCAACTCTTGCATGCAACACTTTGCTAGTGTTTATCGCACATGCAACCTTTGCATGCAACACTTCCAAAACCGCATAGCCTCCAAACAACTGAATCTATATAATGCATCTTTCATCAAAGTCTTCTGAATTTTGCTAGCTACTACACCTATCTTCAAGATCCATTGCGCTACTGACACCTACATCCATGCACTCTGCAGTTGCTGCCAAATCTGATCTGTGCTCCAGCATCTAACACTATCATTTTGATTTCATGTCCTCACGACATCTGACTTCATCAATCCAAAGGATCATTCTACTGCTTCTCTGTGGTATCCTCGTAGCCACGTTTGATTCATGAGGTCCACACCATCTCATTGAATCTTGCCCAAAATTTCTTCTTGGGATTATTCATGCATATCACCCCACCTCTCACCTGGTTGTATAGATGCATGCACTCCCTCGAAATTTCTCTGCATGAGTGGTTTCTCCCACTCCATGATCCTGCTCTTGTGGCTGCTCCACATCCCAAGGTTCACTCTTACCTGCATGCAAATCTAGCTCCCTCTCAAGGGTCAATTGCATGGCTTTCTCACACTTCCCCATGGTTGGAAGCTCCGTAGAAATCACATCTACATCAATTCTATAGATATTCTTCACACGAATCCCAATATTCTTGACTTTCTTTATGGATTTATACCGAAGGAAGGCTTTACCTTCAATAAATACCAAACCATAGCCTTTATCTTCCAACATTGCAAATGAAACTAATTAGTTAAGCCTAGTACATGCATTACATCTTTTTAAAAATAAGGTTTTACCTCACTTCTTTTGGAAAGCAACAACACCAATCTTGGTAGCACTATACCTTTTGTCATCGCCCATTCCGAAATGCATATGGAGGTCCTTCTCCTCTAAGCTACTGAAAATTTCTCTATCTCCCGTTGTGTGGAAAGATGCACCACTATCCAAGTACCACATCGAACTCATTGCAATTGTCACCATGCATGAAATAAGTTAGAATTCAAGCTCAAATTGCGAGGCAAGGGCCACACGAGCTGTAGCTCCAGTAGCCATCTTGTTCTTCTTATTTTGTGGACAATTTGTGGCAATATGTCCATGCTTATGACAACGAAAACACTTCACTTTGGACATGTTGTGCTCCTTTCCATCTTCGCCAACCTTAGATTTAGAATGGAATTTCTTACCCTTCCCCTTCTTCGCCTTGGAAGTCTAATATTCCAAATTAGCTTATTGCTAGTTGGAATATTATATGTTGCTTCTATTTTCAGTCTAGATGAATAAATGGGGTAAGGAGACCCTTAAATCTCTTTAGTAGGAATAAAACACTTCTGGTGTGAAGGGATAAATGCATGTGGACTAGATAAAGGTTGACCAAATCAACAACATTGCCAAGGAAGAGAGTGGAGCTAGTGGGAACATCAAAATTTTGGAGGAGGAGTATTTGCATGGAAGTAACCTCATAAATGAGTGGGGCCAAGGGTGAGGAAGCTCACCAAGGATATGAGGGAAGGGATGGAAACCATGAGAGGCATTCATAATATTGTTTATTTTTTAGTCTTATGACTTATTGCATGCTTCAACCCTTTAGCTGGGTTTGTTGTACTGTTTTTACAAGGGTATTCTCATGCGGGAATTCCACACTCTTTCTTGGAGGACTTGGGAAGGGAATCTGAGAGGAGTATTTTGAGCTTAATTTCCACCATTCGGAATTGGGCCAAGAAGTCACCTATAGCCACAATGTAGTCTCCTTGAAGAACTACATTATTTTTCATGGTGTTGTAGTGGAAGGGTCAAAACCCCTGTTTGTGAGCTAGTTTCCTAGAGAAAGGATCAACCTTTCACCCAGAAAGCTAGTAAGGAGAAGTATCAGCCATTTATGTGTAATTTCAGCCATATTTATGTAGAGCTTCAGTAAGAAAGTGTGACTCGGCCACATATATGTAGTTTTTACTTTTTGTATCTCATGCCTCTCAAGAAACCCTTGCCAGGTTATCTTGGTATTGTGTAAAAGATACTAGACCTCTATTTTTCAGCTCGTTTGAGTAATATATCAGCAGATCCATTTGTGTCTCCATTTCTATAGTAGAAACCCTCATTAAGCTGTTTTTTCACATGCTTCAGAATTTTTTTGTTGCAGTAGTCATGCGGTTGTAGTGTTTTTGGGCTGATTTGGGCTTGGGAGGCCTATTTAACTAGGATATAATGATTTTTTTATCATCTCCTTGTATATTTGGTTTCTATAATACATAAAATAATGGATCCATGGGTTTTTCTTGACTTTTATAGTGTAATTTTTTTAAAAATGTGTTTTTGGTGCCTATATTGTTGATTTTCCTAAATAGGAATACTACAGTGGTATCAGAGCTCTGATCTTGGTTTAAATTGTGGGGGAAATACATATATAACTATGGAGGAGAGAGAGATCCCCAAAATTCTTCTTTAGATTGTGCAGGACATTACCAAAGATATCAAAGAGATGAGATTTGGAAGACAAAAGGAATCCCCTAGAGGGTTTCACCATGGAGAAAGCTCCAACTCGTCACATTTGTGGTGGGAGAAAACAATAGCAGAGCCCTCTTCAAAACACTCCACTATGCCCAGATTCCTATCTTTGGAAGGTGAGGAAGGAAGGCTCTTGAGGGAAGAAACCCTTGGTGATTATTTTGTGGAATATGAATCTCAATCCCGAAGATTCAAAGAGCATTTGAACTTTCAAGAGTTTTGTTGGATCAAGGTTGGTAGGAGATCCTTCAATCACCATAAAAAGGAAGGTTATATACAGAACTCAAATCTATAGCGCAGTTTGGGCAGGTTCTTTTTGCAGTCTTATGATGGATCACCCAAGTACATATCCGAGGCTTGGATAGCGAAGTTGGATACTTATTTCCAACTCAAAAAAGTTTCTAAAGTGGAGGCTATCAAAATAGTAGCACTGCACCTAGAAGGTGAGGCACATGAGTGGTGGTTCCATGGGTTATCTACACTTGAGCATGCTGGTATCACTTCATATTTAGACTTCACCAGGAGGTTGGTGTAGAGATTTGATCCTAGGGATCCGGAGGCTCACTTTGTTGGGCTAACCAAGCTCAAACAATTGGGAGATTTAGAAAATTATATCTCTGAGTTTCTGAAGCTTTCAGTCATGGTATCTGACCTCACTATGAACTGGAGAGTATGCTGTTTATTGATGGTATGGTTGAACCATTGCATGGGTTGGTTAATTCTACTAGACCAACTACACTCCAAGAAGCTATGGAGAAGGATAGGGATTTGCAGCATGCTTTACCTAAGGCCAAAGTACCCTTTCAGCAAAATATCTCTTATTTCCCAAGGGAGAATCAAGAGAAGACATCTCTTAATAATGATCAGAGAGATCTAAGGAAGAAAAAACTTTGTTTCACTTGTCGGGAGCCATGGGAACCAAACCACCAATGTGTTGCAGGAAAAGCACATTGCATTGAGATATTTTCTGATGAGGAAGAGGATACCAACGTTTTAGCAGTAGAAGGAGGTGCACCACCCACAGTAGATGTAGTAAAGGCATTTGCTCCAATGGGAGGGACTCTTGCAGCTTTGAGAGGAGTTCCCAAGTATCTAACCTTGAGAGTTAGAGGCACTATTATGGGACAAAGAGTATTACCATTGGTAGACAATGGAGCTACCCATAACTTTATTGATACACAGTTGGTGCAAAGGAGGGGCATTCACATAAAATACTTTGAGGGGTTCTCAGTTTTGGTTCTAGGATCTAGAACTATGCAGTGTGCCAAATATGTTCCAGCATTAACCATCACTATGGGAACCTACACATTGACAGGCAACTTCTTTTTGGTTGATATTCTAGACACCAATGTGATATTGGGTATCCAATGGTTAATCACCTTAGGGAAGGTTACCACTGTTTGGGAAACCTTAGAGATGGAGTGGACAAAAAAGGGAAGTGGTAAACATCAGAGAATCAAAGGCATACACACCTATCCACCCCAGATTGTCTCAGCCCACGGGATGGAAGAAAATTTTCGCAGAGGGGACATAGAATGGGAAGTAGAACTGTGTTTGTCATAAGCTGGAAGCAAGGATTCATTAGTACATCCAGATTTACAATCTATTTTGGACCGATATTCTACAGTATTTGGAGAAATTCCACCAGGGAGATCTCTTCACCGAGGTTTTGAGCACACTATTGAGTTGGAACAAGGGATCCAAGAAGTGATTACCACACCCTATAGGCATCCCAAAGCCTATAGAGATGAGATTGAAAAGGCCATTCAGGAGCTTTTGCCTTTAGGACATATTTGGCCTAGCACTAGTCCTTTTACCTCTTCAGTGGTCTTGGTAAAGAAGAAAGATGACACATTGAGAATGTGCATTGATTATAGAGCGTTGAACAAGAATACCATGAATAACAGGTACCCAATTCCCAGGATCGATGAATTAATGGATGAAATAAGAGGGTCCAATTATTTTTCCAATATTGATTTCAGATCGAAGTATCATCAAATCAAGGTGAGGGATTAAGATATCCCAAAGATTGTATTCCGATGTCAATATGGGCATTTTGAGTTTTTGGTAATGCCTTTTGGGCTAACCAATGCTCCGGCAACATTCTAATCTTGCATGAACCACATCTTCCATGGTCACTTGAGGAAGTTTGTATTGGTCTTCTTTGATGACATTCTTGTTCATCGCCACACATGGGAGGAACATTTGGGCTCACAGAGATGCTTTACTTGGGCCACATCATTGGAGTGGATGGGGTAAGAGTCCACGAAGAAAAGATCCATGCTATTAGAGATTGGCCCGAACCAAAGAATTTCATAGAACTTCGAGGGTTTGTAGACACATGTACCTATTACCAGAAGTTTGTAAAAGGGTTATCTCAACTAGAAAAACCACTTATAGATCTAACCAAAAAGGGAGATTTTAGTTGGAAATCCACAGCGCAAAGAGATTTTGATAAGCTTAAGGATGTGAAGAGTAGCTTCCTAGTATTAGTCCTACCCGATTTTACACAACCCTTTGTGTTGGAATGTGATGCTTCAGAAGAAGGCATTGGGGAAGTATTGATGCAAGGGGGACACCCCATAGCTTTTGAAAGCCAAAAGTTGTTGCCACATGAGAGAATATAACCCATATATGATAAGGAGATGCTGGCTATTATGCATGCTTTAGCCAAGTTCAAGCAATATTTGGTGGGAAATAGATTCCGAGTGAAGACTGATCATAATAGTCTTTGATTGTTTCTTGAGCAGAAACAACTGTGGGAGAGGCAGCAGAAATGGGTGAGTAAGATCCAAGCATATGACTTTGACATAGAATATGTGAAAGGGAAGAGTAATGTAGTGGCATGTGCTCTATCTAGGAGGCCAGCAACGCTATCCTTGATGAGCATGGATGTAGACTAGAAGGCTCAGTTGTTAGTAGAATACTCCAAAGACCACTTTGCATGTTAGATCCTAGATGGATTGGTGACTGATGAGAGGTATAGAGTGATGGATGAGGTCATCTATTACTGAGATTGGGTCTTCTTGGCTAGATATTCTAAGCTCAAGGAGAATATTTTGTAGGCATCAAATGATTCCCTACTTGCAGTGCATCAAGGATTCACCAAGACTTATTGGGCTATTCGAGAGAGATTTAGTTGGAAGGGCCTCAAGAAGGATGTACTCCAACACATCAAGGAGTGCGTAGTTTGACAATGGAACAAAGGAGAGCACAACCATTCTGCAGGATTATTGCAGCCACTCCCTATTCTGGATGGGAAATGGGAAAGAATTTCCATGGAATTCATCACCGGTCTACCTACAGTTCAGGGTAAGGATTGTATTTTTGTAGTTCTTGATTGACTAACAAGGTATTCATATTTCTTTGCTATTTCTGCATGATATAAGGATTCAGAGGTAACTGAGATTTTCTTTAGGGATGTGTTTAGACTCCATGGTCTCCCAAAGACCATAGTCAGTGATCGGAATAGCCGCTTCATGGGTGGATTTTGGCAAGAGCTTTTTCGATTAGTGGGTACTGAGTTGACACCAAGTACTAGTTATCACCCAAAAACGGATGGAAAAACTAAAATAGTGAACAAGTGGTTGGAAGGATACTTGAGGAACTATGTTTCGGGCCAGAAGAGAGCATGGATGTGTTGGTTCCATTTAGGGGAGTATTGCTACAACACAACTTTTCATATGTCCATTGGCATGACCCCATTTCGAGCCCTTCATGGTTATGATGCACTTTCATTTGCTGATGTGATTTTTGGGGCAATAAAAGCTCCTAGAGAAAAGGATTGGATTCAGGAGAGTCAAGATATACTCCGGTCCCTCAAAGACAACATTGCTACAACACAAAACCAACAGAAAATATATGCAGACCATGGTCGGATAGAGAGGCAGTTTGAGTTAGATGATTTGGTCTATCTTTGTCTTCAGCCATATAGACAATCTACACTCAAGGAAAAAGGAGCTGAGAAGCTCAAACCTCGGTTCTATGGACCATACAGGGTGATTAGTCTTGTTGGGGAAGTAGCATATGAACTAGAGCTTCCTATTGGGAGCCAAATCCATAACATTTTTCATGTTTCATGCCTCAAGAAGGCCATTGGAGAACATGTGGTTTCCACTATGGATATCTCACCTATTGATGATGAGGGCCATATAGTTTTGCAACCAGAGGCTATCTTGGATACTCGGGAGAGGCAAGTAAGGAGAACGGTGATCAAAGAATATCTTATTCGATGGAGGAATATTCCTAATGAGGATGCCACTTGGGAAGGAGAGAAGATTTTGCAACATCTTTCTTTTCTGTTTCTTGAGGACAAGAAACTGTTGGGAGGGGAGGAATGTGATATTCCCAATTAGCTTATTTCTATTTGGAATATTATATGTTCCTTATATTTTCATTCTAGAAGAATAAATGGGGTGAGGAGACCCTTAAATCTCTTTAGTAGGAATAAAAAACTTTCGGTGTGAATGTGGATCAGTTTAGATAGACACTATAAAGCCACCTTGGGTGTGAAAGGTAGAAATGCATGTGGAATAGATCAAGGTTGACCAAATCAACAACGCTACAAAAGAAGAGAGTGGAGCTAGTGGGAACAACACATTTTTGGAGGAGGAGTCTTTGCATGGAAGTAACCTCATAAATGACTGGGGCCAAGGTTGAGGAATCTCACCAAGAATATAAGGGAAGGGATGGAAGCCATGAGAGGCATTTAGAATTTTGTTTATGTTTTATTCTTATGACTTATTGCATGCTTCAGCTGTTTAGCTGAGTTTTCTCTACTGTTTAGTACAAGGGTATTCTCATGTGGAAATTCCACAACCATCCAACATTGGGCCAAGAAGTCATCTTCAGCCACAATGCAGTCTTCTTGAGAAATTGCGTTATTTTTCATGGTGTTGTAGTGAAAGGGTCAAAACCCTTATTGATGAGCTAGTTTCCTAGTGAAAGGATCGGCCTTTCACCCAGAAATATAGTAAGGAGAAGTTTCAGCTATTTATTTGTCTTTTCAGCCATATATTTGCAGAGCTTCAGTCAAACAGTGTGATTCAACCATAGATCTGTAGTTTATACTTTTTGTATCTCATGCCTTTCAAAGAAACCCTTGTCGGGTTATCTTCAGATTGTGTAAAAGAGATTAGATCTCCATTTTTCAGTTCTTTTGAGTAATATATCAGCAGATCTATTTGTTTCTATATTTCTTTAGCAGAAACATTCATTAAACTACATTATCACATGCTTTTGAAATTCTGTGTTGCAGTAGTCATGGGGTTTTAGTGTTTTTGGGCTATATTGGGCTTGGGAGATCTGTTTAACTAAGCTAGAATGATTTTTTAATGATCCCCTTGTATATTTGGGTACTATAATACATAAAATAATGGATACATGTTCTTTTCTTGATTATTATAGCATAATTTTCTGAAAACTACGTTTTTGGTGCCTATATTGTTGATTTTCCTAAATAGGGATATTACAACTGTCCTGATTTTTTCAAATTGCTGCTTTTTATGGTGGAGTGCATCATGCAACTACTACACTATTGGATGATTTTGGATAGATGTTCAAACACTCATAGCTTCATTAAGAAAATTGTCACATTGTGTGACCGCAACAACAATACTATCTCAAGCCTCATTAACTTCTGCTACTCTCTGTGCGTGAACCTCTGGTGGCATATATGTCTGCAACTTGGTTTGAAGGCATGCAATCTGCTGTTCATACTCTGTTCTTACAATTTTCACCTCCGTGCGCGTTGCTTTCACCACAACAACCAATCTATCTAGTTTCTCTACAGGCGCATCTGTAGCCAGGACAACTAGAATATCTTGGCAGACTTGGTGGATTTTGGCCTCCAGCACAGGTTGTTGGGCTTCTACTACAAAAAAAGCTACCTCTGCTCTTTTCTACTATTGATGGGCTTGCTCAGCCTGCTGTTGTGCATCCCTCGTCTTCGTATGCATGGTAGCTTCTCTGTACTAGAGCTCGTTTGTGATCATTGAGTTCATAAGGTGGAGCTTGCCTGTAGGTAACATAGAAATATTAATGTGCACATCACCTGTTCCTCTAAATTGGAGACATCGGTTGGCATCCATCTAAATAACTGGCAGGGGGATGTGAACAAAGTGTCTATCCCCAAAGGATGGTAGGGAAACTTCTAGAGGTTGTGCGCTCGTGACTTGCACGTTGGTCCAACTTGCCTGAATCACACTCTCTTGAAGCTTGCATGCCTATACCTTTAATTCCTGCAAGTCAACTTGTACAAGTTCTAGCGTGGACTTGTACTGAGCCTCCATGTCTTTCCAGCGATCCTCAGTCGCAGATGTGACAATGTTGGATGTTTCATTTAAGTCGTCCTCTGTTAGCGTCATGACCTCCTGCCTTGCCTTTTTGGAACCTTTATGCTTCTTCCACGAACCTCAAGTGGCCTGAGAGTCGTGCTTGGTGCCTTTGGATGTTTCAACTTCGCTTTTCTCCTTTGGCATAGATCCATTTTTTTCAGGCACTATTGTTGTTTTTACAGTCTCGCTAGTTGTGGTGGGGGTTGCATTTTTTTCTGTTGCTTTCTCTGTAACCTTCTTAGTGACTGGCACTAAAAATTTCTCTGTGGATGTCGCAGTTTCTTTCTCAGTTTATTTCTTTGTCGAAGTGTGCTGCTTCCTTGGGGTAGTTGGTGTTAATTAGGTTGGCAACCATTCTTCTATCATGTGTAGCAAATCATCTTCATTCACCATGTATGGTAGCTCATACCATACTCCCTCTAAGACGCCTTTTGCGTGGATATGGATATTATGGAATGTGGCTTTAAAAGCTACTACCATCTTGTATTGGTCGTACAATGTGGGTGAAAGTCGTGAATTTTACTACAATGTTTGGTTCAAGGTAGCATCATACAGAACCCAGAAAATATTATTTTCTTTTGCGTGCACTAGGTCCAAGGAGTTCCAAAAGGTTGTGTAGCGCACATCTTCTCACATACTAGGCTCAATGTCTAGGAACTGAGTATCTTCTGGGGTTTTCCATCTAATCATCATAATCAATAAGAGGAGCCAAGCATAATAGAATGGCTTTCCTTCCTCCTGTGCCTCATGCACAATATCTAAAATTTATTTACAAAGGTAACTACACCGTAAATCACACCTTTTTCACAGCATCCGTGAGCGCAATCATATGTGCGGGCACCTCCTTGGGTATGCACTTACGCATCATCTTGCAGGCCAAGATGATCATTCCAAAGCGTACTACAGGGTCATTAATTTCCTCTACTACAAATCCCTGGGTCTTCCTTGTGACATTATGCTTCTTCATAATTTGTTTGTCCATGACTTTCTCCTCCGGTTTACCACCAAATTCAGCAATAAGGTCAACCTGCTTAGTAGGTAGACTCGTGATTCTGTGGATTAATTCCACGTCAATGGGGATGCACTCTCCCAACCAGAGCGCATCATCGTGAACTAAGGCCAACAAATTTCTAACACATATATCATTTATGGGACTGCGCCCAAAATGAGGGATCTACAGCAAATTGAGCAGGCCTTCCTTGTGTAGACCTAACACCCCCCTTTTTGGCTCGAGGCGCACAACACCTCCTTCATAAGTGACCTGATCCAAGTATAGCCCTAGCGCAAGCTCTGGGAACTTCTCAACATCCACGATGTCCCAATCGTCAAATATTAACTGTGAAATATTTTTGAACATGTCCCCTTCCATTGGGACATTCTCAGGGATCAGGGGTATTTGGATACCCGAGCGCACCTTATCCAGGTCCTTAGGCACTTTTACAGATGTTTGCGTGACACAATGTAGTTTGGCAGCCGCGAGAATGGGGCCACTTCGACCACATCCTCGTCTTCTTCTTCAATGGTTTATGGGACTTTTTCCATGGGTGTTTTCATCTTCTCTCCTGCTGAAGGGCATGGTCTTGGGGTCTTCTCTTAGGGATATTTGCGCATTGCAAAGGATTTCCCCTTCTTAGTTTTAGAATGTGCATGTGTTTCCATAATGGGCACTTCAGGCGGAACAGGCTCATCACCTGGGCTTGTGGTTGTCATATTTTCAAGAATAGCGTAACCTAGCCCTGCTCAGCGCAATGCGTTCTCAAACCTTGGATCCAAACCAGACATAGACACAATAAATATGATGGCAATCAAAGAGCTCAAAGCACAAAAATCACTTAGAATGCAATGGGAACTATTGTGACCCCCTAGGTCATATTTATACTTGTGGCGCATCTTCAACGACTCCTTGTGAATTAATGAAGCTCCATTACTGAAAAAATGGTCCCAAATATGGAAAAATCCCTTCATTAAATGCATCCTAGATGCTCCCAAAAACAGTAATAAATCTGTCTTATCCAATTTTACTATTCCAATGACTAGTTTTTGACACCTTTGTGACCCAGTCAACCTCCTCGTGCAGATACTGCACACGCGTCACACCATACTGCGCATTCGCCATCCCATCTATGCAGGTCTGATACTCTAGCCATATAGTCATTTGGTAGGCATAAGGTCATCCCTGTATGGATTCAAATGACTTCCATTAACATATCCAAGAAGGTATTCACCGTTCAATGTGGCCAAGCGCACTGCTCCGCCATCAGTGATTTCTTTAACAACATAGGGCCCTAGCCAATGCATCTTCAATTTTCATAGGTGGTGTGCAAACTTGCTATCATATAGTAAGACCAAATCATCCTCCTTGAACACCTTTTTCCTCATATGCCTGTCATGCCAGGTTTTTTTGTGTGCCTTTTGAACTTGTTGGTGATAGTTTACAATAAAACGATCTTCTTCTAGAGCAACCAACTGCGACAACCGGTCTTCTAGAGCATCTTCTTCAGCCATATTGGTAAATGCTATGATGTGCAGACTAGGAAAAATAAACCCCATGGGCAACATAGCCTCTTACCCATATACCATTATGAAGGTGTCCTTCCAATCAATTTCTTACAAGTAGTCTGATATGCCCAGAGAATTGCAGGCACTTGCTAATCCCAATCATTTTTATTAGCATTCCATACCTTAGTGAGTGTGGTCTCCAAGATCTTATTGAAATCTTCAACTATGCCATTTTCTTGAGGATGATAAGGAGTGATCTTCTGATGATGCATCTTGAATTATTCTGTCAATTATTCAATGGTGTCATTTAAAAAATGCGTACCCTGATCGCTTATCAGAATCTTAAGACAAAAAAACTGAGTCATTGTATTCTCAAAAATAAAAACGCAGCTGTATCAGCAGTACAATCCTTCACTGGTTTGGCTCTAGCCCATCTGGTTACATAATCTATCACAGTGATGATGTAGCGTGCACCACTCTTCCTTCCTAGAGGACTAATAGGTCCCACAAAATCTATAGCCCATTTCTCAAAAGCTTGCAGCACCATTTTCGGATTCAAAGGCATCTCGTCTCTGCACGAAGGCTTTCCTATCCTCTAACAAACATCACATGCGCAGAAATGTGCATAGGCATCATTGTGTAACATGGGCCACCATAACCCAACTTGAAAAATCTTCTGCGCAGTGGCCTTACCTGCATAATGACCACCAAAAACCCCTCCATGAGCTTCATTTATAATTGCACGTCTTTCATATTCCAGGACATACCTTCACAGGACCTCATCCGCACCCATTTTGTACAATTGTCCAGCAATAATGGTGAAGTCTACTGCATGTGCCACAAGTTATTTCTTTTGTTGAACTTTATACTCCCTAGGCACGCGTCCAGAAGTCAAAACCTGAATGATATTATGGAAATTCATGTCAACCACCTTTATCGCAAACAACTATGCATCTGGCAATCCATCATGTATATTTGTAGGTTCCTCTCCTATTTCAACACACGACAGATGGTCTAGCCCAGTATTCAATATTCCTGGTTTCACCATAATTTCAAAATCATATTCCTGGAATAACAACAACCATCTACAGATATTCCCCACCAACACAGGCTTGTTGACTAGGTACTTCAAAGCAGAATGATTAGTGAACATTTTAAAGTGACCTCCTAACATATAGTGGAAGAATTTCTGCAGTGCATACACCATTGGTAGCATAATTGTATATTGGAAGGATCCCCATTAATTAGCATAAGTGGTCTTACTCCTATCTTCTGGTGCAAGCCTGATCTGATGATATCCTTAAAACCCATCTATAAAATAATATGATTCTTGACCTCCATCATTATCCAAAATTTCATCTGAGAATGGAGTTGGGAGTGGATCCTGCACATGGGCATCATTTAGTTTGGGCAGATCAACACAGATTCTGATTTATCCCTTGGTATTCTTATCTTGCACAACCATTGGACTTCCTCGGTCAGATTATTCCACAGGTTCAATGATGCTTGTTGCCACCATTTTTTCCAACTCTTCTTTCACCTTCTGCTTATATCTTGGGTTCAGCCTGTATGGGCATTTTTTTACTGGGCGTGCATCAGGATTCAATGTTTATTTCATCACTCCAAGTTCTCCTATGATTCCTTTCAACTCTAAAAACTTTGTAGGGAACAAATATTAATATTTTGTCAGCAAGTTAGCAACATTTCCTACTGTATCATCATCCCAGTAGTCTCCAATCTTTGCTAACTTAGGTTGTTCTTCAGTTCCAATATTCACCCGTCTTAGCTTTAAAGGCTTTGTCACATCCAATGAGGTGATTTAGCGCCCAACTGCTGCGCGTTGTCCCTTAGATTCAGGGATCATGATATTCCTTGGATCCTCATAATTTTCTTCCACTATCAGGTTTCTACAATTCACAGTGGCTTTCATCTGCGCGTACCAAGTTGGTGGTGTGCTCTCAATTACAGGCTTTGTGATATCAAATATTACTTCTTGAATATTATTCAAAGCTTGACCAATTGTATTAATATCCAATTTCAAATCTAAATGTAAGAATAAAACTCTCAATCATCGTAAACCATTCTTTAGTGCCTCTCCACAGCTCTGTCTCCAAGTACCATTCAGTAGGCACTTTTCCCAACGTGTGAATAAAAATATGGACCCATTCAGGTCTTGGTTCTAAACCCCATACTTGATGCCATTTTGCAAAATTTCTGTGTGGATCCTCTTTTTCAAAGTACACATATTCTGTTTTAATAATTGGACATTCGAACCACAACCTCATCATGCGTGCACACTCCTCCCAATTGCCCATATTCTCCTTATGATTTTCCCACCATCTAGTTGGAGTAGCGCGCAAGCCAATATACAAAGCATGGAATCTATATTATTCAGGCACAATCCTCTCAAGCTCTCCTAGAAATATGTTTACATCATTCGAGCCATCATAGTACAGTAAATCACGTACCTCAGATGTTATACAATGTAGAGATCGGGTCACACGATTACAACGCAATACCTCATGCAATTGGTTTTGCCAATTTTCCAGTTCTTCATATGAGTTTGAAAAACAAGAGCTATCCTTCTCCCACTTAAGATTCCCATCCATTGTTGGATTGATCCAGTCTTCTTCACGCAAAGTTATCTTGTAGATTTTATCGATCTTGTCCTTAGTGCGCACTGGTTCAATATAGCTTTGGCCTTCTGTAGGATCTAGAGGAATGATTACCCTAACTCCATTGCTTTCAAATTCCATCCTCATTCTCTTTAGATTGATAAAATCATCCATGTCAATGGCCCAATCCAATCCTAGAAGCGCAGGATAGGGATTAGTATCATCTACAATTTGTATGACTTCAAAGTCTACCATCACCTTAACACCCTCTATATTGACCACAACTTGTGACAACCTCCTTAAAGGAATAATCTTATGTTGATTGGCCATGCGTAGTTGGATAGCAGACCACTCCAGCTTTGGCTCTCCCATGCGCTACCATGTTTGATTAGGTAGAACATTAGAATCTAATCCTAAATCTAAAATAATTTGGTCCATTTCATAAGCACTAATCTGAGCAATCATACACATTTCCCTACTCGTTTTATTCTTATTCTTGTATATTTTGTTGACCACTCGCTGTTCTACCATGGGATGTTCTTTCTCTACGCAATTATCTATCAATGCCTATAGGTTTTTGACTGCCTTCTTGTTGCACAGTAACTTTATACATGCTTGTAGAAATGGTTTAATCTCCTCATATCCTCCTGCTTCCTTCATTTTTCTACTAGATGTTGATGTACTTCCTTCCGAAAATTATTTCCATGCTTCAATAAAGGTCTCTTTTGCGCATGAAGATTAAATCCTTCTTTCCTTTATCTTCATTAGTAGCTACACCACTCCTAGTAACCACATTCACACTGGATTCTTCCTCACGATTTTTTGCGCGAACCATATGAATATTTTGTGTCAGGGTTTGCGTCTTCTTTTCCCACATTTTAGCAATAAAGACATCACAATATTCTATAACGTGATCAAATTGTCTACAATACCTACAAGATTCAGACAGTCGCGTGAATAATGAAAAACATCTCCACAGTTATAGAAAATGAATTGTCCTCTTCCTCGCTCAGCTGATCCACCTCCTCAGCCTCTTCCTCTACCTTGGAATCTTTTGCGCCCAAAAGGGGATGATGGTGATGCAGGCTCAACATGCATTCTATATATCTCTACTTTTTCCAACATCATATCATAGGTACGCAAATGCTTCTCATCATGCCCTAACAACATACAGAAATTGCAAAATAGCAGCTTCAAGTCAAGCTGATATTTTGCGATCCTTGGGCAAGAATCTGTGTCATGTAATCCAACAATTTGAAAGATAGTGCACCGCACGAGATTCTTCAATAAAATAGGACCTCCACCATTCATTTAATTGTTGAAGACATGAAAATTTTCTTTATGGTGCCCAGAAGCTTTACATTTTATACACCACACCTCTGTGAATACTTCCTTACCCTTGTCCTTGCACAAACTTTGAATTTCTAGATGCATGGCTTCTAGTTGATTATGAATCTATTGAGTTCCCAATGTAATATGTGTTTGGGTAGCCTCTAGTTTCATTGCGACCTCCACAACCTCGTCTTGTGTGGAAATCTTTTGCTAACCTAATGGTTGGCGCAGATGTGGGACAAAACATAGCGATGAACCATTCCTTATGCTTAGTATCATCAATAACAAATCCACCATCTCTGATGGTGCGCTTTAACCTTTGATCAGCCTCCCATACAGATTCATTAGGCTCCTGACAAATATCCTTCATTTCTGCCACCAGTTGCACATATGACTTCGGCTTCTTAAATTGTTATTTTAGGGTAATTTATTCCAAGGTAGCATTAGGGTTTGCTTGAGGATACCAATTTTACCAATATAATGCGCGATCTTGGAATGCAGTATCCAACTACACTTTTCTAATTTCAATATTTTCAACTTGTTGAGCTTGCCATACAGCCTCAGTCACAAACAAGAAATGATCAATATCCTCATTTCTAATGCCTATGAAATTAGGTAGCTTCATTGATGCAACCATGTCTACTTCAGGGGGAGGTGGAGGTGGTGGTGGAGATAGACTACATGATAGAGTGGGTGACCTGTGATGTGAGTTTAGAAGTGGAGTGGATGGAGTGGGAAACAAACTCAAGGGTTTTTGGTGTGATGAAATTTTTTCTTTAGAGTCACTTGAGCTAACAATTTCTGGTTTAGGTTCACTATTAGATCTAGGCTTGAGAGGGATATAAATATATTTTTTTTAGAAACTTTGTGGTAAATTCTTCCACTGCGCGCAGTTGGACCTATTTGATGCATTCAAGCAGTATGTTCGCATAGACAACCCCGTTCACACAATAAAATTTTCAACAATAATTTCAATGAGCGCATGAACTTACCTCTAGGGCCTTTGAAAAATATTCTTTCTGCTTTAGAATATGAAACAAATTGATCAACATAAAATTCAGTCACAAATCCTCCCAAGAGGCGATCGATCCAATGATCTATCGCATGGGTGATATTATTATCAAACGTCTCTACTTGCTGGATCAATTCAAGAGTCCACTCAGTGACTATGCCATATTTTATGCAGTGATGGAATTCAACAAAGTGAAACAACCACTCATGTAGTTCATGCACAAAGGAACAAAACTTTTGTATAAATCTATATTTTTGTACCCACTGTTCATCATACAAATTAGTACTTTTGTTCTCTTAGAGTGAAAATTCAAGGATCTTTCTATCCAGCCAATCTTGTAATTTGTTTTGTGACGGATGCCACAACATCAAATATCCCTCAAAATGATCCTGGTCCCAACAACGAAACCATTTATTGGCTTGAGGGGTCCTGACCTAGGTATAGAGTTTGTGGATAAACCAACAAACCCTCCAACTACTGGCCCTTTCGGCAGTGATCTGCTTGCGCATACCAAAGTCTCACTCGAAGCAGTATGGGGGGGTGTTGGAACTAGGTTTCTACACCTTGAGGGAGAAATTAATGAAGTGGTCCTCAACAAAACCAAATAAAAAATTATACCAATTGTAAACAGATGGGTGCAAAAATATATAACAAAATCACAGAGAATGTGAAATCTTTACTAGAATAACATAGAGTTGTTGTTTGCCTTCGCACAGATAAATAGAAAAAAACCAGATCCATATATTAACAATGCAAATGCTTAAGCAGATCTATTAAGAATTCATAAACATATCAGATATCCTTGCGCAATCATCAATAAGTAAGAAAGAGAATGCGATATTTAACAAAACATTAGCAGTAAACAACTTAGATGCATAACAAAGTAAAATTGCCAAAAACTGCCCTTTTATTAGCTTCAAATCTCTCAATCAATGCATCAACTTTCCCTTACAAAACCCTTCCGCACACACGTCCAACGCATTCCGCACACAGCCAAGACTAGGTCTCTGTGCACACAACCAACTGGAGCCTTTCAACCCAACCCAAACAACCCTTACAATGTCTTAAAGATGCATAAACATCAATATCATGAACTTAGTTCTTACTTAGAACTACTTATCTTAGACATGATCTATTTATTTATATTCGCCTAGAGCGTAAATGCTATGGTCTCAAACCATGGTTTGAGGCCCAAAGTTTACCCTTAAACCCATTTACATCAAAATTGGGGACTTTGATCCACCCTAAAGCCCCTTGACTCCCTTTTCACAATGCACACATACAAAGTTATAAAAAATTGTATTGAAAATTATGCCTCAGGGGACCCCACTCCAATAATAATCATCCAAGAGAGAGAACCATCCAACAAAATATCCTCCCCAAGAAAATTTTCTCAAATAGTTCTCCATAGCACACACGAGAGATTAGAGTAACTAGTGCACATTTATCTCCAAGTGTGCCAATCATATTAAGAGAATTCAAGCTCCCTTTATTTATATTAGGGAAACTAAGTTGAATTTAAATAATTGTAGACTAAAAGCCCTAAAATAATATTTAATTGTGATTACAAGTTGGATAGTTCACAAACCAACCCCCCCAAGATAAATAAATCAATAATAAACATAAATATAAGACTCACTTAATGCACACATGAGTTGAAAAACCTCCAAGGGTGATGGCGTACTCCAAAACGCATGTCTCTCATAAAAATATATAATGGATGGCTGAAAAGGGTGCATCTCATCCAGAATGTTATATCTCCTCATCAAATGGTGCCTAATCATTAAGCAATTCCCCCTCACCAAAACATGACCCTCAAACAATCCCACACCATCAATCCAATCATCATGAAGGGGGCATGATAGACCTAGGGCATGAACTCATTGTTCAAAGCATTGTATTCTCCTCTCTAGAGGGGTCCCATTACATAATCATAATTAAAACCCCTAAAAAATAGGAAATGTACATCACTTAGGTGCAATTCTAGCATAGGGGCATCTTGTAAACTCTAGGGTACGCTGTCCCTTAGGAAATGTTTTGGATTTGGAGTGTAGTGTTCTTGGTTCTGGAGGGAGATAAGAGTATCATCAACTCTACTATGGCATTCCAAGGTCAACTTTCTCAATAAGTAGTCAATTTTTTAGGTCAAAGTTCCTAGTGGAATAATCAAGTGGGGTTGGACATAATATTTATCATCAACTCTTGACACATAACATTTATGATCAACTACTCATCATAACTCTGGTCAACACCACTTACCCTGTTGGTCAGTACTCCTGACCTAGACTAGTCTTAGTCACCATCCTGGTCAATCTCTTTGACTTGTGGTGAAGCTCAAAAGGCCACACTATACTTGAGCAACTGGGATCGATGCTAAATGAGCTACTCATCCAATATGGAGAGACTGAGCATGTTGCCAAAAGCCACACACTCAACTAAGTGGTCTTGGGATTCTAGGACTATTCTTCCCAACTAATCAACACCTTTGGCATAGAAATAATAATTTTCCTCTACTAAACTATTCTCCCAAATTGGTTAATAACTTTAACATAGGAAGAAGGATTTTCCATGATTTTATCATATTAAAACTCTCTCTTACTGAGAGGTGTAGGATCATTCTTTATAATAATGATTGTCCTCTGATGCTACTATCTCATCAATCCCTATTGCTAAGAGAGACATGCATAATCATTCCAAGCTTGTTCTAGGACAATCTGCTTGATAATATTGGAGACATACTACTCTCTTCTTGTACCACATCTTGGTACTAGATCTCAAGGCGCCTCAACTTGTCATCATGCTATCATCTACACCTTATCAAAAAATCCCAAAATCAACTTCTAAAGCCGCATCGATACAATACAAACTTCACGGGATGCGATATACTCTACTTCTCCATTGTTGAGTGCGACATATTTCTACTTCCTTCTTGTACAAGAAATTATAGCGAAGCTCAAACTGAATCATCCTTCTGAAGTACTCTTTCTGTCATTGGCACTCCTTGCCTTGTCAAAATGTTTATATCCCTATAGTTGTACATCACTATTTGAGTCATATTTAAGATCATAATTGGTTGTGCCAGGACTAATTGTACCATGTTGATACTCCAACATGTTTACATTGATGCTATAATGCATTTTTGTTGGTTGGAATTGATGTCAACCTACTTTTAGTGGCTCTCACGAAGCAAATGTTTGATGTTCTACTAGGTTGTTGGTCCAATAATACCTCATGATCCATGCAGTGGTTTGGTAATCTTGTCGATTGTAGAGATGTTGATGTTCTTGGTGCTTGCAGGTGTATGGAACAATGTTTCAAGGTTTTCTCTAAAGATGAGTTGCAATGAATCTACACAATGAGTTGAAGAAGCCCATGTTATGAGATACCGTAGATGTCTAGTTGAAGAATATTTTTTGAGGTGAACAACTATTGCTGAGGTGTTTTTGAGACTTGTCATGGACATTTGAACATATCTTACTGATGATGAATAAATAATGGAAGAATATTGGGTAGGTTTGGAGCAAGAAAACTTTGAGTTTTCCCATCCTTTGCCCCAACCGCACCCATGTAGGCTTATGTATGTGGTTAAAAGGCTCAAACCGCATGGATAGAAGCTTGTGCATTCGGTTTTAATATTCATTAGGTAATTATGTGTGTGTGATTGTTGATTGAACTATAAATATCTCCAAATTCATTGCACATCTTAGTAATTCCGTGTGTTCGACACCAAGGTAATTTCTCAAGGTTTTGTAAAGAATTTTCTATTGACTTAATCAATAAAAAAAGTAAATGTTAAAAGCATGAACACATTAATTAAGCAAGTAGTGGAGAAGATGGAGAAAATTGTTAAATAAATGAGCAACTCTATCATTTTTGGGTTACTCATTGCACATATTGGAAAGTATATGTCTATGTAGAGCCAAGTGGTAAAAATTCTATAGTAGAAGAATATTTAGAGGAAAATGGTAGTGTTCAGAGCATAGGAAAATGCATGGAGAGGCCAACATTGGGGATTGAGTGGCATAGTTCAATTTTCTGGAAATGGAAATTTGCAGTAGTTGTAGCAGAGATAAATCTAAACCATAATATGTTTATAAATTATCGAAGGATGAGAAAAGTTCAGATCATGCTTTGGTTGCATAGATTCAAAGCTTGATGGCAAAGGTGATGAGAATAGTGTAGCTTATTGTTTATATGGCTGAATTATTTGTGTTTGCAGGGCCGAGAATTTGCATGTAAGGTTGCAGGAGTGTTTCATGTTTCATATGGTTATTTTAGATTGCATGATTGAGTTTTTGCATCTAGATTATTTGCAGCTAATGTATTGAGGCAGTGTGAGTTTAAGATGGTGTGTCGATGTGAGAGAGAGCCATGTATTAAGTTGATTGTCAGCTAATGTATTTGTAGAGTTTTTGATAGTGCAATGATTGATGCATTGTTTGAGCAGAAATTTTTGTCTTCTATTGCAAGTTTTTGATTATGTGCTATGAAGATATTGTTGTTGTTATGTTCATGTTGAGAAGCTCAAGGGTTCTAGTTTGAAATGCATTAAATGTGAACCACAAAGAGAAGTGGAATGGGAGTTCTAAAAAAACAAGTATTGAGAACATATTTCTTCATAAGTCCAATGGGATTTGGGCGAGGCTCATTGGTTGTGGAGGATTCCAATGGATGGTGGTATGTAGAGTCGTGAGATAAACATCAGAGTTCCTTACATACAGTTTCAAGTTGTATATTCTATGAAATGATTTTCTTTACATATAATAAAATATATTGAGCAAGGTCGCAGCAACAAAGGTGGTTTTTGACCCAGAGGAGGTTTTCCACTAGTTTTTCCCATGGTCCATATGTCATGAGATGATTTGTGTTTCATTTTGAATGTTTACATTATATTTTATGGCTTTTATTTTCTAATCCTTATTGAAGTTGCATGTCCAAATATATTTATTATATTCTTGGTTATTAAGTGTTTAATATATTGGAGAAAAAGTTATAAATTTGGGTAATTTATATCACTACTAAAGCAGCCCCCCACCCCCCCCTCAATAGTGACCCTGGTTTCCAACAATTGGTATCATATCCTCATTCCTTCTAGTGAAACTTCACTCTTGGAAGTTTTATCATGGGTAACCAAGAAAGATTTTCAGCAGATGGAGTTCCTATTCTATATGGACTAGATTATATGCTTTGGAAGGTGAAATTTGAAGCATACCTTTTAACTCTTGATGTGAATATTTTTCTTTCAACTGAATATGGTATGCATGATGACTTTAACAACGAATCCAAGAGGATAATTTTAAAATTATTATTATATCATGATGTAGCTAAAGTGAGACACTACGTGACTATAAAAGAAATCATGGACAAGATTCATAGTTTGTATGGAAGAGAAGGGTTTCAAGATTCAGAAATTGTTGAAGAAACCAATTTCATTCTTGAAGAGAAAGAGAATGATAAATAAGAATCCACATTCATAACAGTAGTAGATCCAATTTTCTCTCAAGGAGATAATGAGAGAAACCGTGAGAGTAATGACATGAAAATAATTTATCTAAAGATTCAACATGAAGAAGTGATCAAGACAAATGAGATATTGTCAAATAAGTTGCAAGACTGAGAGGCCTATTGCGAAATATTATAAATGGAATTAGCCTCTTTGATATATGAGCTTGAAAAGGAAAATAATAAGCTATCCCAGTATGGAAAGTTGGAGAAAAGCACCAGAATTTTGGATGAAATCCTTGCCAGTCAAAGATCTCCTCTTATCAAAACAAAATTGGGTTTTGAAGGAAAATCATGCCTTGTGAAGAAAAATTAGAAAGTGGAGGACAACCATGTAGTATACAATCACAAGTCCACCACCATTTAATTCAATCAAGGCCCTAGGAAGCAACATCATAAAAAAAAACCAGAGAAGAAAAAAATTTATTAGCGGAAGCAAAGGAAAGCAGATCACATCCACAACATGCAAAATTTCAAAAGAGTAAGGAAGAAACCAAGTATGTATGGTCCTGTAAATCACAACCCAAGGTATCAAAGTTTATTTTATGGGTATTGTTTTTCTTGCTATCATTGTGGACATCGTGCTATAGAATGTAAATATTTTGAAAGAAAACAAAGAATTTTGGATAGCCATTGTTTCAAGTGTGGAAAACATGACCAAAAAGCTCTATCTTGCAGATATGACATGACCCAACATAGAAAAGAAGCAAGCCCATTGTTAAATACAAAGACAATATGGAGGAGAAAATTTGAGTTGCAAAGAAGTAGTTCTCCAAAGGATGTCTTGGAAGGAAACATTGTTTTGCGGAAAGATAATCTACTCAAGGGGAGTATATATTTGTTTTGTGCCCAATAGGATATGGCTTCAAGAGAAGCCAAAACATAATATATGCATGAAACTAAGAGAATACATTTTTATTATCATGCATCTAAATGTTTGAGGTCCACAAGATTAGTTTGAGGCATAGAAGGAGAGCACATGAGTCTAGGGGGATTTAATATACAAGGGCTTGGAGGTTTATCTATTTATCATCTTATGTTTGATAACGATTTAAACCGTATTATAAAATTATTATTTATATATCCTTGCATACCATCAAAATTCTATGCAAAAATAAACCATTGTTGATGGAAAAGTGGCATATGCTTAGGGGGAGTTTGATATCGGTTTATGATTTGCATGTATAACACTTATATAATGCATGATGTTATGTATTCCATGGAAATTTTTTGTGATGGTTTGAGTGAATGGTGTTATTCACATTGAAACCATCACCCATTTTACTTATTTAGATATTCATATTTCACATAAGGAAGGGTCATTGATGCATGCATTTGTTTTAGAGAGTTGTTGGTTAGTCTTGTGAATTGTTTGATGATAATTGTTACGTCAATTGTATTGGTACTAAGTCCTTGTGATTTTTTTCTCGATTGTGGTTAAGAGTACATTACATGTGCATCAACATAAATTATGTATCTCACATTTTATTATCATGAATTCATGTATCTAATTTTCATATCATGTTTTCATAAGATTGAGTTGTTTTAATTCTTCCATGTCATGCAAAGTTGAGTCAAGATCCAAGTACTCAAGTGTCTAAGTTTGAATCTTGTTCACGAGGATCTTATCTTGAATACTACCACACGTACATGTTGATGATGATGATGATTGTGCTTGCTTGTGCACATATATATCAAGAAATCATGGATGAAGTTTGTATTGCATATTCCTCACCTTGTTGATGGTCATCTTATTCCTAAAGGTTGTGCTACATAAACATTGTTGCATGATTATTGTTGTTGATTTTATTTGAGGATTAATTGCATATGGTGTTCAATGCATTATTGTTATCAGATCATATTATTGAAGTTGATTCATTGATGATATTATTTCTCATGATGCATGTGTTTTGTTGGTGCTGGCTAAATCAAGGTTGTGTTTATGGCATATACATGTTTTGTCATATGATAATTTCCTAATGATTAGAAGCTTGTTGTTGCTTGCTCTTTAACTGGAGGTTATAGTGTTGATTGGTCCATGTGGATGTATAATAGTATTTTTCTACTTATTTATACATATTTATGGATAATTTCTGTTATAGTTCATTCTTGGAGGCTTTTGATATTGGTGCCACTATCTATTGATGTTGTGGATTGCTAGTTCATGACATGTGTTGAGAATGTTTTGGAGAGAGTTATGTATACTCCTTTTGGCACACAATTGTTCATTTATAAAACTTGATCATGGGTTGTTGTTTGCATTATAGCTTTGAACTATCATAATGAGGCCCTCTATTATCATTTCTTATTTTTAATGTGTTGGGTGACATGATTCATGAATTGTGAGTCATGGGTTATAATATATGTGTGGTCACGAGTCAAGATTGTCTTAAGAGAGAGAGAAACTTGAGAGTCATATAAGACTTGTTTCAGCTATTATATTCTATGTCTTGCAGCCATGTATGGGCTTTTAGAATCATCATTTACCCTTGAAATATCATGTATCACTTTTGAGTCATTGGTGGAGTCATATGAGTGATGTTCATGTATAAGTGAGGAGTCATATTTCAGCTTTGAGGAAGAATTGTACAATAAAATTCTATCATTCTTGTAGCCATGTAATAGGCCTGTGAATCTTTGTACTTTAATTGCATATATTTGGGTCATGGTCCTTGGTTCTCTTGAATTAGCCTCCTACATATGGCGTGGAGGAAATGCTTGTTGCAGAAGTATTTTTTTCAGCAACTTCGATGAGACATTTGCAACCTCTTATACATCATCAAGAGGAGTATATTTAGTGAGAAAAGGCATGATGATGGCATGATTGCTCACTTATCAGAGAGGGAGAGAGATAATTTTGTTTCCCACTCCATATTGCTCTTGATTTTTTATGGTATGTTGTTGTTACTTGAGCAGAGGTGTTATGATCATGCTCGTTGTTATGTATGTGTTGATACCATGCCTTGGTGAATGCATAATGATTGATGATGATATTTCTACTCATTGAGATTAGGAGAGAGTGCTCCTCCTCATGATATATTTATGTTGATGCTTATCATATGTTGTTGTTGTTTTGATTAGAGAGTGATATTAATAGATATGGAGTTGTTAACTGAGTTTGTTGCTACTAGGGTGCATATATTTGTTTCTACTAAGGTGATATTGTTGTTTCTTATTCTAGAGGGAGCGAGTTATTGTTGTTGCCTCTTTTCATGCACTCATAGAGGAGTGAGAGTGTTTTTTTCTTGGAGATATATTGTGGAAAAGTCCAACTAAGTGTTCAAGGGGACTTATTATCTATTCAACTATGTAGCCCCTATTTGTTCAATATAATGTTGGTGTCTTGACTTTTTCCATTGATGTCAAAAGGGGAGATAGTGAGGAGTTCATTTATTTAGAGGTTGCTTAGATGGTTCAGTTGGGGTTTCCATCAATGAAAAAGGGGGATGTTGATGGAATTGATGTTGTTGGGTCTTGAAAATGTCATTCATTTCCATTACACTTTCGCTATTATGTTCATTATATCACCTCCATTTCACCTCCATTTCACTACTATGTCACTACATTCATCTCACTTCATTATCATTGGGCCACATTTATGTTTTTCCAAACTTTATTAATTCTTAGCCTTTTTAAGTGAATTTGTGGTTAACAATTAGAAAATAATGTGCATATGCTTATACCTAACAAGTGGGTTGAGGTTGTTGACATGTGTAGGTCAAAAGGAGACTTCTAGAAGACCCTTATGTGGCACTCTAAGGACAAATTCGAATTTTCTTGGAGAAGATCATGGGATCATGAGGATATGTGTCTCATTTCCTTGTTGTATTGAAACTCTAAGAGGATATGTGTCTCATTTCTTAGTTGTGTTGAAACTCTAAAAAGACATGTGTCTTATCATTTCCTATTTTGATTGTAACTCTAGAGATGGAGGGAGAGATTCATGGACTCCCATTAATGAGATAACTCCTCATATTTTGTATAAATAGGAGAAGCTTTCTCCTATTATGGGTAGTGAAAAAATAATGAGAAAATAGAAGAAGGAGAGAAAGGAATAAAGAGTCTTTTGTAACAAAGTTTAAGATGGAATGGGATGTAGATTTGTGAGTTTTCAATAGAGAAATTCAGTTCTTTGATGTTGTTTTGATTACAACCTTAAGGAGTTGAAGAATTTCACCAAATTGGTAGCAGAGGGCCCCTGCTATCCAAGGAGGCTTCTACATGCTTTCTAGATAAGTAGCTTTTAATTATGTGTTGTTAGCTTTTAATTCATGTCTTGCATTATTTGTTTAACTAACAGATCCTCATTATCTTACAACCATTCTTTTTCTTAAAAGCTCTTCCAACATATCAATATTAGATGAAAGAGATTTGGTTGTATTATGGTGAGTTAATTAACATTTTCTATTTTGCAATTAGATTAAAATATACTCATTATCTTACAACCATTCTTTTTCTTAAAAGCTCTTCCAACATATCAATATTAGATGAAAGAGATTTGGTTGTATTATGTTGAGTTAATTAGCATTTTCTGTTTTGAAATTAGATTAAAAGATCTTCATTATCTTACAATCGTTCTTTTTCTTAAAAGCTCTTCCAACATATCAATATTAGATGAAAGAGATTTGGTTGTATTATGTTGAGTTGATTAGCATTTTTTGTTTTGCAATTAGATAGAAGATCCTCATTGCATTAAAATTAATCTTTTTCACAAGCTCTTCCAACAAATCTTTAACTAAATGAATCAGATTAAGTTGTAATGTCTTGAGTTACATTTCATGTTCATTTGCAAGCTAGGATATCCATGGATTAGAATGTTCTGTTTTTCATCATTTTCCTAATTAGGGATAGAATTTACGATTACATTCTGTTTTGAGTCTAAGGTTTCTTTTTCCTTTCTTTTTGACATAGATTTGATTTCATCTTTTGAACATAGAGTAGCGTACTAAAAAGACAAAACCCCAAAAACAATAAGAAAAACTCATACAACGAAGTAAGGAAGAGGTCACTTAAGCACATATAGTGCACCACACTTCATCAGTTTACTAGCCCTAGTTGATAATTTATGTTAGCAATTTAGGACGCTAAATTGACTACACATTTTGGCGTCGTTACCGGGGAAGTGTAATTAGGAGACCTTACTTCTTACATCTAAAAAAAAATTTATTAATAATTCTTGAGTATGCTCTCCTCTTGCACTTCGTGTGATCTAGAGGATCAGAAAAAGGATTTTTATGTAATTTTTTTTTTTAATAATTCTTGAGTATGCTCTCCTCTTGCACTTTGTGTGATCTGGAGAATCAGAAAAAGAATTGTTATGTAAAAACAAAAAAAACAAAAAAAAACAAGAAAATAAAAAAAGAAAAAGAACAAAAAAGGAGACAAAATAAACTTCATCATTTCAATTGATTCAATTAAAAAAAAAGAAAAATTGCTTTCATCATTTCATTTGATTTAAAAATAAATAAATTAAAAAAATGAAAAAAATTCCAATACATTGTTTTGTTTAATGAAATATATATGTGTATTTTTAAATTTTTGAAAATATAACATACATAATTTTATTAAACAAATCAATTATAAAAAAAAAATGAAAAAAAAAAAAAAAAATTAAATTGTTTTGTTACTAAAATATATATGTATATTTTTAAATTTTTGAAAATATATATATAATTTCAATAACAAATCATTTAAAAAAAAAGGAACAAAAATAAAAACTTGTCTTATTTTTCTCTAAAAAAAAAATAAAATAAAAAATTGAATAAATTGTTTTGTTTAGTAAAATACATATGTATATTTTTTTAATTTTTGAAAATATAATATGTGTAATTTTATTAACAAAAAAACAAATAAATAAATAAATAAATCAAAAAAATCAAAATAAAAATGCCATAATATGGCCCATGACAAACGAAACAGCCAACGACAATGGCCATGGCATTTGTGTAAAACGAAATCAAAGAGGCCAAGATCCAACACAATGCTTCAAAATTTGAAACTCGAACTTGTTTATGAAGCAAATCTAATTCCTGAAACCAATGATACCATTCTCAATTTCTCCAAGGCCTATTCTGCAAGTATTCACACCTTGATTTTCGATTTTCTCTCTGCAATTGTTAAACAAAACCTGCAAATCAAACCACAGCTAATTTTTGTTGCTGGAGCTTCATAGAAAACACAACAACAAAAATCCCACCAAGATTGCAGTACTGAGCCAACACAGAGTTTAAATTTTACCTCTGCAAACAAAATTGAGATTGTGTGAATATAATTCGCAAAATCATTTGATAAATCCGTAGGAGAGATCAGTTCTTCAAAAAGCTGAGTTTGGTTTCGAACTGATGACAAAGCCGAGTTTGGTTTCGAATTTGTATACAAATGTTGCCATGCTGCCACCTTGCATTTGAGTTGCATTCAAATTTTCCTATTAAACCATTTGCTTCTCGATTTAATTGGGATCTTGAAATTACCAGAAATCGTTTTTCATTGCCAGAAAAACACAACTGTTATTGACACGTGATTTTGAAACACGTTTTCTAATAAAAAAGAAATGAATTTTGAAAAAATGAGATGTGGGTTTTTCTCAGAATATGGGAAATTTAATAACCCATAAATCATTTTAAGAAATTCATGGTAGTTTGAGAGAATTTTATGGTTCTTCAGAGCCATGTGTCGTTGTCTGTGTGAGGAAAAAAACGGTTTTTGAATTTAATTCTTGGTAATCAGTTGAGGGATTTCATGATCCGGCTTTCCTGATCTCCAGGAAGAAGAATCTAAATTGAAAACAAATTCTATTGAAGCCAATCAACAACCTTGAGCATGGTGTATTGGATGATGGAAAGTGCATAGTTTTGAGGACACCTACTAGCATAAACGGTTTGAACTCAGTGACACGGTTGAAAGTTATAATATTAGCTCAGGAGATGGGACCAAGAGAGAGATCTCTATATGGTTCTTATTCTTATACCGATATCCCTTCATCCTCACGGCTGCACATCATTCGTTTGAGGGCTGAAAATGTCATTTTTAATTACAAATATCATAACAATAGGTTGCAGAAGATAGAAGTCACAGAAGATTTTTCCTGCCCATTTTTTTTGATGCGCCCACCATGGACCGTTGCAATTTGATCTTGGAGAACTGTAATAATAATCAATAACGAAATCCAACAATGTCTAGCTTGCTTTTATTTGCGAAATGCCCAATTTGCAATAACTTATTACGTCATTTTTCTATCATTCTTGAGAAGTAGTCTGGTTATTATGCTTCGATTAATCTCTTGGCTTTATTTCCACATATAATGAAATGTTGTAAGATTTCACTTGGGCTTCGATATATAATCATTGACAATTCTTTTGACTGGTTTTGAAGTGCCTACATTGTAGGCACTGTCTCAAAAATTGTATATTTGTTATAAATTATAATCGATCAGGATTCAATTTTTCTATATAGTGTTCACTGGGTGAAAAAAAAAAAAAGAATAAAAAGAATTGCATTTCTCTTTTTCAATTTTGTTTTGATTAAAAAAAAAAAAAAATTAATAATTTGGAATCAATGAAATGAATAATTTATTTGTTCACTTTTCTGAAGGTATTGATTAATTTTGGACTGATGATGAAAGATGAATGGCTAACTTTTTATTCAAGATTTTTAGCTACAGAAACCGTCAACATTCTGCAGCTAAAGTCCAATTCCGCAACAGAAAAAAACCTCATTGTTCAAATCAGCCTAACTTTCTCATACAAAATCAGATTTTGATGATTCAAGTATCGTTGGAAAGGTCTCAACAAGATCTACACAGTGAGAAATTCATAATTATAGTTTGAAATGGTAAATAATGAAATAGATTGTTGAAAAGAAGCAACATTCAACTTGAGGCACTAATTCCAAAACAGGTATAAATTCTTTTGATTTTTTCTTTGATAACTTGTTTCATTAATAAAAATTCTTAGTTTTATGTGTAAATATCATAACTAGAGAGATTGATCACCTCTCTCCTTTGATAATCTTACATTCCATTGTAGAAGAAGTATCAGTTTTTTGTAGGTTCCAGGAGGAAGGACAAATGACTATAAGAGAATGACGTCTCTCTAAGAGACCAATTTGTTTCATAAGAGGATGATCAACAACAAAGAGAAAATATGCTGATACAAAATCAGATCCAAACACTTGAAAAATTTTCAGATACTATTCTCTCCATCACATCCATACCTCATAATAAACCATTCACCTCATTTCATTTCATATTTTCCATTTACATTCACATCCACTTTCCATTTCTTTTTGTCCATTCATAACCCACAAATAAAAGCAAGAGGCTCATTCACATGCTTATTGTCCATTCCCATTTCTACTCTCCATTGCCATCTTCCATTTTCATTTTCCATTTCTTGTCATTTTCATTCCGCAAATAAGCCCTGCTTCAATGCAAATTATTGAGTCCATAGTCCTTTGAATCTAAGTTCTTTGTAAAAACACCTTGAGGCTTGCATGCCTTAATGGCAAGTTCTCATGCTGACAAACAATGGGAATACATTAATGTCTCTTGTTCTTCAGATCTTCTGGTGACTCGACATCAGCAAAATCATTCGTACCTAGCAAAATGTGTTTGGGCATCTTGATTCTCATTGTCATCAATGGTGAGAGTTCTCGTGTTGACTAGTGGCATCCATTAATGGCCACTAAGTCAACAATTTCCTACTATGTTCGACATCATAACATCTTTTCACATAGTAGGAATTATGCCAATGAGTTTTGAAGACATGAAGACTATTATTTTCAGCATTTTGGAGCAGATTCAGCAAGTTTTAGTAGAAGAAATAAAAAGTCATCTTATCTCTTTATCCATGACTCCTCTTGTTCAGCCACTTGAAGAAGAATATGATCAGAATTTTGCAGCCACCACACATACAACTCATCCATTCCAAAGGGTAAGTTAAGGTACATCATTTTCTAACTTTTGACCATAGAATTCAATAAAAATCTAGAATGATAATTGTTGGAAAAACATTTCTCTTCATCATTTCATAAAATTGTCAATACCGTCAGTTGGGGGGGGGGAATACATTCATCTCCATATCTTACCATGTCCATATCATACTCAGGAGCCCACATACTTCCAACATATATTAACTATTACATTGTTATTATGAGCATACAATGGCTTTTCAAAAAAAAAAGTGCTTAAAGGATAAATTGGATGCAAACAAAATCATGGTTGTCACACAAGAACCAACCATCATGCAATCCAATAAAGATATACTTTGCAAAATAATCAAAATATCATTATGCAAAGTTCAAAGATCAAAATAGAATGCAACAACAAAAAAATTGGTTGTAACACTAGAACCAACCATGTTGCAATTCAAGTAAAACACTTTGCAGAAATATGAAGTTATCAAATGATATCATGCAAAGTTAAGCCAAAGCTCAAGGATCAAAAGAGTTAATGTAATATATATTGCATGAGGACATGCAATAACTTCAGTTGGGGGGTATGTTGGGTCTTGAAAATGTCATTCATTTCCCTTACACTTTCACTATTATGTCCATTATATCACCTCCATTTCACTACTATGTCACTACATTCATCTCACTTCATTATCATTGGGCCACATTTATGTTTTTCCAAACTTTATTAATTCTTAGCCTTTTAAAGTGAATTTGTGGTTAAAAATTAGAAAATAATGTGCATATGCTTATACCTAACAAGTGGGTTGAGATTGTTGACATGTGTAGGTCAAAAGGAGACTTTTAGAAGACCCTTATGTGGCACTCTAGGGACAAATTCGAATTTGCTTGGAGAAGATCATGGGATCATGAGGATATGTGTCTCATTTCCTTGTTGTATTGAAACTCTAAGAGGATATGTGTCTCATTTCTTAGTTGTGTTGAAACTCTAGAAAGACATGTGTCTTATCATTTCCTATTTTGTTTGTAACTCTAGAGATGGAGGAAGAGATTCATAGACTCCCATTAATGAGATAACTCCTCATATTTTGTATAAATAGGAGAAGCTTTCTCCTATCATGGGTAGTGAAAAAATAATGAGAAAATAGGATAAGGAGAGAAAGGAATAGAGTCTTTTGTAACAAAGTTTAAGATGGAATGGGATGTAGATTTGTGAGTTTTCAATAGAGAAATTCAGTTCTTTGATGTTGTTTTGATTACAACCTTAAGGAGTTGAAGAATTTCACCAAATTGGTAGCAGAGGGCCCCTGCTATCCAAGGAGGCTTCTACATGCTTTCTAGATAAGTAGCTTTTAATTATGTGTTGTTAGCTTTTAATTCATGTCTTGCATTATTTGTTTAACTAACAGATCCTCATTATCTTACAACCATTCTTTATCTTAAAAGCTCTTCCAACATATCAATATTAGATGAAAGAGATTTGGTTGTATTATGTTGAGGTAATTCGCATTTTCTGTTTTGCAATTAGATTAAAAGATCTTCATTATCTTACAACCATTCTTTTTCTTAAAAACTCTTCCAACATATCAATATTAGATGAAAGAGATTTGGTTGTATTATGTTGAGTTAATTAGCATTTTCTATTTTGCAATTAGATTAAAGGATCCTCATTATCTTACAATCATTCTTTTTCTTAAAAGCTCTTCCAACATATCAATATTAGATGAAAGAGATTTGGTTGTATTATGTTGAGTTAATTAGCATTTTCTGTTTTGCAATTAGATAGAAGATCCTCATTGCATTAAAATTAATCTTTTTCACAAGCTCTTCCAACAAATCTTTAACTAAATGAATCAGATTAAGTTGTAATGTTTTGAGTTACATTTCATGTTCATTTGCAAGCTAGGATATCCATGGATTAGAATGTTCTATTTTTCATCATTTTCCTAATTAGGGATAGAATTTACAATTACATTATGTTTTGAGTCTAAGGTTTCTTTTTCCTTTCTTTTTGACATAGATTTGATTTCATCTTTTGAACATAGAGTAGCGTACTAAAAAGACAAAAACCCAAAAACAATAAGAAAAACTCATACAACAAAGTAAGGAAGAGGTCACTTAAGCACATATAGTGCACCACACTTCATCAGTTTACTAGCCTTGGTTGATAATTTATGTTAGCAATTTAGGACGCTAAATTGACTACACAAATGTTGTGATGCATTTTTGTTTGTTGGAATTGATGTCAACATACTTGTAGTGGCTCTCATTATGCAACTATTTGATGGTATACTAGGTAGTCGGTCAACTAGGTCCTCGTGATCCATGCATCTGTTTGGTCATCTTGTTGTTTGCAGAGATGTTGATGTTCTTGGTACTTTCAGGTGTATGGAACAATGTCTCAAGTTTGTAATCTGAATTTGGGTTACATTGAAGTTGCACAATGAGTTAAAGAATCTCATGTTACGAGATGACATAAATGTCTAGTTGAAGAAGGTTTGTTGAGGTGTTTTTTAGACTTGTCATGGTTTGAACAGATCTTACTAATGATGATAAAATAGTGGAAGAATATTGGGGAGGTTCTGAGCAAGAAAAAATTGAGTTTTCCCATCCTTTTCCCCAACCACACCCATTAAATCTTATGCATGTGGTTGAAAGGATCCAACTACATGGAGACAAGCTTGTGCATGTGGTTGCAGTCCTAATCAGGTAATTCTGTGTGTGCAATTTTGGATTGAACTAGAAAGGCCTTTAGATTCCTCGCGCATCTTAGTAATTCCATGTGTTTTAAACCAAGGTAATTGCTCAATTTTTTGTAAAGAATTTTCTATTAAATTAATCAACAAAAAAAGTAAGTGTTTAAGGTGTGAGCACATTGATCAAGCATGTAGTGGAGAATATGGATCAAATTGTTAATAGATGAGAAGCTCTATCATTTTTGGGTTACATAGTGCACATATTGGAGAGAAGATGTATGTGTAGAGCCAATATGTAGAAATTATACAGTATAAGAATATTTAGAGGAAAGTGGTAGTGTTTAGAGCATAGGAAGATGGATGAAGAGGCCAACATTTGTGATTGAGTCACATAGTTCTATTTGTTGGAAATGAAAAAATTTGCAGCAGTTGTAGCAGAAATAAATCTAAACCAAAATATGTTGATCAATGATTGATGGTTGAGAAAATTTCAAATCATGTTGTGATCACATAGATTCAAAGCTTGATGGCAGAGGATTAGAGAAGAGTGTATCTTATTAGTTATATGGTTGACTTATTTGTTTTTGCAGGGTAAATAATTTACATGTATGGTTGCAGGAGTGTTTCATGTTTCAAATGGCTATTTTAGATTGCATGATTGAGATTTTTCATCTAGATTATTTGCAGCTAATGTATTGAGGTTGTGTTAGTTGAGGATGGTGTGTGGATGCGAAAGAGAGATATGTATTGAGTTGATTGGTAGCTAATGTATTTGTAGAGTTGTTTATGGTGAATTGTTTGAGGAGAAAGTGTTGTTTTATATTGTAAGTTTTTAATTATGTGCTACGAAGATATTTCTGTTGTGATTTTCATGTTGAGAATTTCAAGGGTTCCAGTTTGAAAAATGCATGAAATGTGAGCCACATAGAGGAGTGGAGTGGGGGCTTCAACAAAAAAAGTATTTAGAATAAATTTCTTCATAAGTTCAATGGGAGTTGGGAGAGGCTCGTTGGTTGTGGAGGCTTCCAGCGGATGGTGGTCTGTAGAGTTGTGAGATAAATATCGTATTTCCTTACATATATTTTCCAATTTTATATTCTATGTAATGATTTTCTTGACATATAATAAAATATATTGAGCAAAAAAACAACAACAACAAGGGTGGTTTTTGACCCGGAGGGGGTTTTCCACTAGATATCTTGTGTCCATATGTGATGAGATGATTTTTGTTTCATTATGCATGTTTACTTTATATGTTATGGCTCTTATGTGCTGATCCTTATTGAATTTTCATGTCCAAATATATTTCTTATATGCTTGGTTATGAATTGTTTAATATATTGGAGAAAAATTTATAAAGTTGGGTAATTGATATCACTACTAATTCACCCCCCCCATCAATAGTGACCCTAGTTTCCAACACAACATATGTTGAGCCATGTGTCTTGGTTTGATCCTAAATTGGTCTACTTTTTCACTTAATCCATCATCTTGGTTACTTTCATATACCCTAATTGGGTGTTATTTCTAGAACAAATCATGTCATGGAAATCCTAGCCACTCCCTCTCCCACTAATGTTATCAATTATCTTCATTTTGTATCGTAAGAGAAACTCCCTCTGAAGATAAAACAATATTTCATGATGAAGTATTAACTGCACCCTTTAAAACTGATCATTTCAGTCAATTTTTCTCCCTCTAACACATGGTTTCTTCTGCTATCGTCAGAAAACAAGTCACATATAGGATCAATATTGATATAAGTGTATCAAATATGAGGAGCATGTATAAAGCTTTCTTTCGAATTATTCATGTACCTAAACAACTTGAGGCACCTCTTATGTACACTTATTCTTTCATCAGGGAATACAATCTCGTTATAGTAGGAAGAGGCCTCGTGAGGTTGAAAAGGAGAAGAAGATGTTCTCCTGTTGGAAATGTGGAGAAGAAAATTAGAAACAGGATTGTACCAACAAGAAGAGAAAGATGAAGGAGAAATAATACAATAGCCCCTACGATCCACAGGGACACGAATCAATAATGCAGGACATTGAGAAGGAGGAGGGGACACTCGCTTAAGCTCCTTAACACACACATATACGTGTTGGAAATATCCCCTGTGAAATTTGGGGAATATAAGACATTAAGGTTGTTTCTAACCTTATAAAGAAGTCTTGAACTAATGTGGCGTATTAATATACACGTATATGTATACATATCCACACGTGTATGATGGCTAAGAGTGCCATGAATGCTAGAATCATGGAGATTAAGTCGATTTTTGGGTATTGTTTATTTGATGCTTATGTGTTGTGGCTTTAATCTATTTACTTTTTGGATTGATATCATTCTAGTTTAGACTTGTGCATGGCCATGATGGTTTTTGGTCTTGGTTATCATGTTGTTTTTTCCTTGTTGATGATGTTGTATTACTTGCAACTTTTGTGAATGAATGTTGTTGTGAAATTCACGTTATTTTGCAATGATTACCTTTTTTCACCTCTTTCATTGGTTTTCGATATTTAAAATTTGAATTTCATGCTTGGGGATCTTAGAATAAGGAGGATTGAAGTGGTTGGAAAGCCAAAAAATCCTAAAAATGGGCAGTGATTGATAGAAAGGAAGGATAGCATGCCTAGTAATGTTTTAGGAAAGATGGAATGCTATTGGGCAATGGACATGAGAAGAAGAACAAGTAAAAATGAAAACAATAACAGAGTGAAAGGATTACATAATGCATGCTTGGCCACAATCAGGGATTCATATAAAATCTAGATTTATTTAGCAGAAGCTAATGGATGTGGTGTCCATTATTAAGTAATGAAAAATCCTAATGGTTTGGTTGAGCCTGTGGTAGTAATGGAAAAAGATATGTTTAGCCAGAAAAATGGAAATAAGGGAGTTCTCTTAACCCTTGATTATACTTGCATGGATACTTGTATATTGAATATGTTAGTAACCTATAAATATAGGATTCATAATTTTGACTTGACTGATGATAGTCTTGTAAATATGTACATACTTTGCTTTCTGCAAGTTGTATTCCCATATTTTGTAAAAAAATAAAAAAATAAAAAAATCAAAAAGCGGGTAAAAAGTCCTAAAAGAAAGATCAAAGGACTTAGAAAAAATAGCATACCCCAAAAGAAAAAAGATGAATAAAACATGAAAGTGTGCAATTCGAAATGCCACTAATTTTAATTTTTGCAGTTGATTAGGGAAGTGTCAATAAATGCCATAATCTGTGATGAGTTGAACAATTTAATCTTGACTTGTCATCTTTTAATTTCAAATGTTGTAGATAGTGAATAAAGAATTTTCATACAGTTTAATCATGACAATTCAGTAGTTAGGTAGAGAATAAAATAATCCAACAATTTAATCTGGATTCTTGGATGAAATAAGTATAGAATTAGATAGTTCACTGCTTTCAAAAAAGAATAAAATGTTGTTAGGTTGCTAGTTCAAATGCACCTGATTAAAATAGAAGGAAAAAATGTTAGAATATATGACTGGGTAGGTAGAAGAAGGTGGGAAACATCACTGTAAATATCTTTCACCAGGCTATAAATAACTAATTTCCCCTCCCCATAGAAATTTGATATTCTAAACTATCAGTCAGAGAGGCTCAAGGCATTTCCTTGACTTCTGTTGGGACCGGACCCAAGGCTCAATGACTGACTAGTTGAAAATTTTAAGTTTCTACATTAATCTGGAACATTGCATCATTTACCCTTCATGCACTCATCACCATTTGATCTCATAAGTAAGAATTATTTTCTTACTTAAATGTTACATAAAGGCCCATTTAATTAACTTTCTCCATTTTACAAAGCATAAAACCCTCAAAAACATGATATACTAAGTAAAAGTGAATGAGTTATGAAAATGAAGCTTTACTCTAATTTTTACTTTTCTTAGTTTGATTTATGAATTTTTGTCCCTTTTCATATTAACACTTAACATATTTTATTAACTCCCTATCAAATATCCTAGTCCTATTAATATAACTTATTTTTATTTAACATCCCAAAAAACCCTACTGTTATAGGCTTTTTATGTCAAAGATATTAATCACATGTTGAAATAACATCCCTAAATTACCCCTTTGACATAAAACTACCCTAATAAAATACCCCCACTCCCCTATAGTTTTAGAACTTTAACTAAATCTAAAATTATATAATATAATTAAATTTGCAAAAACACGCATTTTTACATACTCTGTATTAAAAATAGCGCAGAAAAATAATACTTACTCCCGTTCCCGCATTACCTCTATCCAAGGTTAAACTTACCCCTTTCCTCTAGTATATATCCCCTTACCATAGATTAAACCTTGGTTAATCATTTATAACCCGCCCCATTCACTTTACTTTATATATAAACTCATTTTGTACATAAGTTTCATTAAATAATTCAGCGCCCTCGCGCTCATCCTCAACCCTTCGATCATCCTTACATTTCCAATCCGATGATCCACACTCAACGCGATCATTTGACCTCATGCCTCATCCTTCCCCGTCGTGATTAAATTTTAACTGCCCAATCACCAATGCTCGCCTTGATCCTACAGTCGAAATCTAATGCGATAGACCATTCCTTTGTCCCACCATTCCCATCGTGTTAATTATTAACCGTTGATCATCTCTATCGAAATCAATGGATGATAGTGAACCTGGGTCCCACTTTCCCTTTTCCTGCAGCTTCCCGATGCATCTCAACTGTTCACATCGTGCGAAAAAATCCGACGGTGCATATTCAAAATCGCATCCCAAAAGTGATCGAGAAAAGTTTATGAGAAATAACGCGATAAAAGTTGTTTCGTGAAACCATCATATGCTACATGTCTCAATTCTACTGGATCGCATTCCAAAAGGAAAAAACTGCTTACCGCTCAGGAGCAATGTGATAACCACTAATGGTTTCACCTTCAATGCAAAAACCACTCCCGCCATTTGATTTTGACCTGTAATTAATGTCATGCATATCAATAAAACCTAAGGTTTTAACCTTAGTTTTTCATTGTTTCCATATCATTTGCACCTTCGCCCTTTGGAAAACTACTCACAGACACCATTGTCGAGCCTCTGCTGACCAATTTTCCCATCTGAAGCTGATTTCCCCTCTGAAATTTACTGCCAAAGACTCTCTACGCCTTCTATCAGCCGCCTATGACCAGTTTGAAGACTGGTACAATCCTGAACATTCTCCTCGACCGCCATTATACCTTTAAAAAGGTATTTCTCTGAATTTCAAACCCACATTTCATGAATTCAAATGAAAATTGAAATCAGTCATAGTGAAAAATATAAATTGCCTAATCTGAAAGTGCCCAAACCTTGAAAAAATAGGGGGAACCCTATCAAAATTTTCCCAGAATCTTCCATCTTCTCCAAATCCAGTTTTTCAGTATTTTTGACCATATAAAGGAAATTTTCACGATTGAAATCTATTTGAATTATAGTAAAAGCCACTGAAATCCCTTTTCTAGTCCTCTGCACATTGTAAATATGCTTTTCCATCCTAAAACCCTCACCCAGATTCAGAATTTTTCCTAAAAGAAGCTCAATTGGCCTTCTGTTTCCAAAAGAAACTAAGCAAATGGTCTAATCTTGCTCAGTTTATTCAAAATGACAAAAAAGCGGGTCACTCCTAGGTTTGGAGGTCCCAAACCTTAGAAACCTGCCTCCAGCAAGCTTCCAAACCCTAAACCTTTAAAAATCAATGAACCTACTCCTGCCCTAACTACAGATTCCACTGAAGTAGTTAGACCTTTGCAGCCACCTGTCACATCTAAAGAAAATAGTTCATTAATTGATTTGGACCACAGAATCTCTGATCCTTCATTAGAATTCAATTTACTTGAAGTGCACAACTGGTGCTATAAGAAGTCTATAGAGAAAGTTAAAAATGATATACCTGTATGGGACTCAAACTTGCCTAAATATATGGTTCCCAACACTCATCAAGCTCAAGATTTCATTAGGTTATGTTAATTACACTATATCCCTGACCAGAGATGTATGGTAAACAAAGATAGAGAGTTTTACATAACTGCTGAAGCCATCAATGATATGCTCCAACTGAGCCACGATCCAAGAGCAGTATCGTTGTCCATTGAAGATTTAACACAGCTCTATCTAGATCTAGACTTTCCTAAAAGATTCATGATCTTTCAAAACTTCTGGCCCAACCATGTTGACATTCCTAAGGTAAATCCACCTTATGACACATTTGACTTCCCTGAGGGCTCTAGACAAATCATTTCCATGCTTTCATCCATTCTAGGCTATGCTAATGATGAGTTTACAGATGCCTCCATTCTAGGTTTCCTCTCTACCTTGTCTCCGGGACAACATCCACAACTAGTCTTCAACTTTTCCAAACTCATTACTGATAATATGCATTATCAGTTGACTAAATTACCCGAGGAAGGAGTATTCAGATATTCATACTATCTGTTACATCTCTTCCTATTTTTTCAGGAAGAAAATTTCCCTAGTACATTGCAAAAGATGGATGTGGAAGGTAAACCTCTTTTGGTGATATTCCGGACTTCTCTACTCAGAAAATACAGCAGTGAATACAGCTATAAAGACTTCAATGATTTGTTTATTAAACCTGTCATGAATTTTTGAACAAAGCAGAGCCACCAAGGATTAATGAAGACATCAAAATAATTCTACAGTTGTCTGAAAACTGTAAGGTAGGAGACTGGTATTTGTACAAAAATCACACAGAAATAAGAATATATGGTGCACTCCTGGCTCATTACAAATTACCCAAGTTTCTAACTACCAGGATTTTTTCTTTGGAGTACTTGAGACAGATCTTGAATGCAGATGTAGTGAATTTCATAGCTTCCAAAAAGAAAACACAGTTCAAGCTAAAAAGTCAAATTGGCCCCTTCATAGTCAATAACAAAGATGCTTTGAAAGAGATAGTCAGCAAATTATCAGAATTTAAGTTCCAAGAAAGCTTTCACTGGAACTATGACCCTCAAGGTGTTTTAAGTAACCTCGGGGTTAAGTGTAAGTTAAATTCATTCCTCCATGACTCAAAGCCACAAATTGAAAAGTATGCTAATAAGATTGAATGGGTTGCAAACACATTGATTGATGATATACAGGGAATACAAACAGATAACATGCAGGGAAAACAGATGGATAGTACACAGGTGATTACAGTTGGAAAACAAACAAAAGTTTCCAATAAAAGCCCCAGAAAAGAAGAAGGCTATTTAGCAGAAACCATTATAGAAAATTAATTTAAAACAATTTGCAACAAGAAGGCCAGAATGATTACTATAGAAGAAGAAAAGGCCATAGAGATAGATGACAATGAAGATCAAGAAAACAACAATGATCAACAAATAGATGATGAAGCCACATTAATTGTCAATGAGACCGTTAAAGAAATTCAGAAAGAACATGTACTAACACAGGAAAAGGGAAAAGAAATGGTTGAAACACAGGTAAATTCAGAAGCTTCCTCCTCTTCTAGAGCAGCAGAAGAAACAGATTCTGACATTCAAAAGAAATACAAACAAATCAGAGAAAGAAATGAGGAAATTAAGAATGAGGTTTATTCTAAATTCCTTAAAGAAAAGCCAGGAAACAAACACAAATTGCTTACTGCTTTTGATTACTCCACCAAAAAAATTATCATGTCATTTCTGAAACCCACCATTGCAGGTCGAAAGTCAATTGCTGATTATACTAAAACAAATGTAGAGATGGACACGGATACCATACATGAATTAGATCAGATTGAATTCCACAGAAGCACCATTGAAATACTGTATTCAAAGGTAGTTAACAAAACCATGAGTGCTACCATGCTTCAAAAGACTGTATCTAATTTACAGACTCAAATGAAGTTAGATAAAGCATCTCTACATGCTAAGGATTTGAGGATCAAATCCTTAGAAGATTTGGTGATAGAAACTGGAGTGGATCCCTCCAATATTGAAGTTGCTAAAACACTGTTAAGGCAAAATAATGAAGATATTGCTGCCTTGAGAAATAAACTTAAACTTACACAGAGTGAGCATCCACAGGAAAAAGAGATCCTTCAACAACAAAAAGAAAAAGATGAGACTATGCAGCTAGTACTGAAAATGACAGCTCAAATCAAATAAATGGAGAATCAGACAGAAACTCTAATGAAGGAAAATGAAACATTGAAAAGAGAAAATGAGATCTCCATTCCTACAGTCATTCCAACTATCAGTACTGCTATTCCTTCTACACTGGCAAAGCATTTGGCATGAAAAGGAGTATTGGCAACTGCAGTGTCAATAACATCTATAGATATCTTTGCCACTGGATCATCTACATCACAAGTACAACAAGCAACAGTGAAATAGTCGACATAGTAAAAGCCATGGAAGAAAATTCCCTAAAGAATAATGAGATAATCAATTTGAAAAGCACCATTCAAACTCTTGAAACATCAAATAGAAATTCATTGATTACTTCCAAGGGACATGAACAAAGAGCAAACATAATTCAAGAGCAAGTAAATATTTTTGCAACGACAGGTCAATCTTAGTGAACAGGTATCATATATCAAGAATTATCTTTGGAACAACATAATTCAAGGCATACATCTACAGTGGCCTTCAATCCAAATCATTTATGAGTAGAAGGATTTACTCAAGGCAACACAAGTAGAAATTCAGAAGACAAAAGAAGAACTAGCTGGAAAACCTTCTCAAGCTTTGAAACTCGTTACATTTTTAAATAGCTAAAACAGAGAGGAGCTTGAAGGACTGAAAATTTAGGATAGGACTGAAAGAATACTACAAATCAAGAAAGTCCTGAACAAAAGGAATATGATGAACAATTTGGAGGAAAGATGTAAAGACATGAACTTGTCAATCACAAAGTTTTTGGCCAAATACACTATACTAACACAAGCAGGCCTTCCAGACATTCATGTCTTTAATGAAAAAGTTAATGGTTCGTGTAGAGTATGACAAGAATATCGGAGCATATGCCAAAGAACGGGTAAAAAAATCCTCTACCACAAGGTTCCCCAAGCCGGAAAAGTTATTTTGGAGTATTTTGAGAACTTATTTTTTTCTACAAAATGAGATTAAACACATCTTCATTGTCAAGCCAAACTTTGCAAAGTACACCGAGGTCGATGAGAGCTACAAGAAATTGAAGAACATGAAAATTCCCGGTCGTAGAACAATGGCAGGGAATTCACCGATTTGATATAAAGGTTTGCAAACAGAGCATAAAATTACATGAAAAGCAGAACATTACTCGTTACCTAAAGGTAAAAATCAGATTGAAAGTGTATCGGGTAAATGATCGAGTCAAAGAGTATCGATCAAAAAAAAATTTTACTACAAGTTATTCCTCATTTTACGACGAGTCAAGCAGAAGAAAACGAGCGTAAAGAGTATCGAGTATAAAGTACAGGGATGAAGAGTGTATTACAAGTTATCTTCCAAAGATATTTTTCCAAGTGCCGACTAGCATTTCAAAGTAACTACAACAAAGCAATAAGTTAAGATAATTAGTCCTATTTTTTATTGATAAGAGGACAGCTTGCCAGTTTGTTTTGCAACTGTCCCTCTTTCTATGTAATAATCTTTATTTTTGCCTTGAGATATTCTCATATCTCTTAGATATTTGTAAAAAATCGATTTGTATAAATACTTCTCCTTTTGAAGTATTAAGTATGGAATAAAATTTGTCAAGACTACTATAGACATTTTGATGAATACATTGGGAATTTGTGTGGGTCGATTTGTAAAGCAGCAGACTGGAACTAAGTCAAACAGACATCATAACTCAGGATTCTTGTGCTGATCATATAAGTAAAGTATTTTCCTGTTTTCACTGTTTATCTTTCTAAGTTCCATACATACATTTACATGTTTTATGTCTTAAATGATTGAATAGGAAGGTTTATATAGGATTAGTGTCAAAAGCTCCCTGTTTTTTACTAGTTATTCATTGATATGTTTTTTTCTGATATCCGGACTTAAGAATCCTTAACTGCTTTTAGTCCCTTTTGACCCCTTTCTTTCATCTTCTTTTCTGTAACTTAAGTATCCTTCATTGCACTTTTGTTCAGATCTTGCCATTTCATCAAAAATCCTATTTCCAAACCCTTTGAAGGTCATCTACCCTGCCCTTAGTACATTTGCTCTTTTGACCTTATTTCCTAGCTCTGCTTGTTGAGAAGTTGACTTCATAGCCCAATGGTCCGATAGATCCCTCTGTGGTTTACCTTGAAGTACCTTTTATCCCCACCAAACATTCAAAACAAACCAATTGTCCAATCATACCTAGCCTAAAATCTTATAACAAAAATCAAGCTAAATCTTGAGGAGAGATCCCTCTCCAGAATTTAGGAAGGCTAGATCCTAGATTTCAAAAGATGTTCTTGGTTACCCCTAGTTTTCTTTAACTATAAATCAAAATCCCACGACCTAAGAAATTACTAGGGTGATAACATAATACATGATCATGTTGATATAGATATCTATATATATATATATATATATATATATATGCCATTGTGTCTGATAGGTTTATCAAAGGTCATTTGAATAAAAAGATGAATACTCAAAAAGAAAAAAAAATTATTTGGTGATATGGATGGCATGAAAAGAATCCCACAGTGATTAGGAATTTAATAGGTGGGAATGAAATTATGTTAATTTATAATTATGTGAACATGACTCTTACATTTTTCCCATGTCCAGGTTAAGAACATGTGAAAAATGAATGAGGTGGAATGACCTAGTTCACATGCATGGAGACAAGGTGGTTGTTGAATTATTTGTGATATTGTGAAATGTGATATGTCATGCGTATATGTGTATTTTTTTGTACATGTGCATGTGTTTTGCATGGGAATAGGGTAAATTTGTGCTTCACTATATGTTTTTTGTGTCGTACCATGTGTATAAGTGTGTGTTGTGTAATGTGTTCGGGACAAGAAAGTATGGAATTGTTTGGAAATGTGTGTTGTATATGTGTAAAGTGTTTATGTCTCAGGGTCGGTGTGGGCTCGTGTTTAGGCTAGGTAGATATGGGACTTTTTGTTTCTATTTAGGTGGAAAGGAACCTATGAATGGAAATGATTACACCTCCTATCGACATGATACTACCTCGGATGGTAGTGCCCATATTTGCAAGGTTGCAAAATGGCTTATACATATAAATATATATGTATACCCCATATCCATCTTGGAGTGGAAGTAAAAGAAGAGAAGAGAAGAGAAGGAATTGGACCAATCTGGGTGTGTGTATGTCATCAAAGTGAAGAGAAGACACTGGGTGCTTTCCACATGGGCTAATGACCCAATGTTTTTTAAAGGAAGTAGCAAGGAGAAAATCAATATAGGTATCAATATTTCATGGATTTTGAAATTTATTCCTTATGAATATAAATTCAGTATTATGATTTGTGATGGTTTGGGTTATGAGATAATTTGGTTTTGTTATGATAGGAATTAAAGGATAATTCTAGTCCATGTCATGAATAAGACACTAGTGAGGTATGTGTTAAATTTATTGCATTTCCTTAATGATGGGACTCATGGAGACATATGTGCTATGATACCAGAATGTATGGAATCACGCAGTTGGGTGGATGGAATTGGATGCAAGATAAATAGTCGCAGTGAAATACATCAGAGTGTGTAGTGACACATCAATTAAAGACTTCAATAATGGGGCCACTGTGATACACTAACACCAATGTTGTTAATATATTACCATGAAGCATGATATGACCCATATAATTTTGATAAGACAAGATAACATTGGTTGTGGACCCTTCCACTGTGAGGAATCATTTCCAAGGGATGGATTGATCGAGGGACTAAGAAGTAGAGAAGGGGATTCCCTGAACTTGGAAGGTGAGTGATTGCATGAAAAGGGGGTAATCAGATTTCTCGAGGGACTAAGAAGTAGAGAAGGGAAATCTAGAAATAAATTGGGTTTCTTGGTCATGAGCATAGCTAATTGGAATTAGAAGCACATTGGGGTTATATCGGGAAGCAATGAGTCGATAATGTTTCGTTGATGGAGTATGAGTGCAAGGAAAAAAAATGTTGAAAATTGGAGGCATACTACCCTCTAGAACAAAGGAAACAATCCAAGCTGGATTTGGTGCAACAAAGGCACCAGGAAATTGTAGAAGAGCCATAGAAAGTGGGTCGATCTAATTGAAAATTTTCTTTTATAATTATTTAGTTGTCTGGGGAAAGCAAATATAAATGTGTGACATTTAAAAAATATGTAAATGCGATAAAGAGCCGTAAATATAAATCTATAAAGATAGTGTGTTGATGTTTTCTTAATTTAGTATGTTTTCTCTGTGTATACGAAAAGAGAAAACCGAGGACTGGTGTTCCCCTAAGGGGGGATGGGTCCGTAACAACCCCGCCCATGAATGACTTGATATTTCGATGTAAGTACATCATTTTATTGAGTTTCAAGAATTAATTGGACTAAGAGAGGGACACAAATTCCAAGAGGTATTGGGACATTAATTTCTTAGGATATTCAAATTCCTTGCTAAAGGGAGAAGTCTGGGTTTTGGGTGTGGAGCCCTGGTTATCTTATTTATTTAGATGTATCACCACATTGGACTCTTGTTCTTAATGGGGGCGACAACGCCTCTCATTGTTTGATTGCCATAAAATGTAAAATTGCCTTGTTAAATATTGTAATTTCATAGTCAATCGGGATCATTCATTAGGCGGATGATCTGATCGTAGAAGTTATGTTTAATTTAGGGGTTTTTTTTTCCCTAGAAGGTAACCCCTATGTTGTACGAGGGAATTTTATTGTGGTCGTGTGTTGAGGGTGTATATTCGAGCGAGAAATAGAAAGTGGGATTGTGTTAGAGAGTATATGGTATTACAGTGGATCTACTATAGTTTGTGTCTCTTCATTTTGTTGGATAATATAAAGGAAGGATTGGTTGTTTCCATGGACGTAGCCCAAGTTGGATGGCACTAGTAAAAAAAATAATGAAATTGATGACTAGGTGACTAAAAAAGTTAGTCACCGCAATTATTTCAAGTGAATTACTACTAAATTTGAGCAATTTTAAGTGACCAAACTAAAAATGACTAACTTAAATGACTAATTTAGTCTAGGAATAAAATATATGACTAGATAATAAGTGACTAAACTAAAAACGACTAACTTAAACGACTAATTAAGTTTAGGGATAACATATATGACTAGATAATAAGTGACTAACTTAAATGACTAATTTAGTCTAGGATTAAAATATATGACTAGATAATAAGTGACAAAATTAATAATGATTAATGTAAATGACTATTATAGTCCAAGAATAAAAATATGACCAAATAACAAGTACAACAAGTATATGAATTAGTCATTTATGTCAGTAATTTTTAGTTGTATCACTCCATAAATATAAAATTGCAATTTTGATACCGAAGTGTTACATTTCACTACAGGGGTCTTTGAATCCATTTGCAGTGTTAAAATTTAGAGACAAAGGGGTCTCTGAATTTACAATGTTAAAATTCCGAATACCCTTTTGTCTCTAAAGTTTAACACTGTAGATGGATTCATCTACAATTAACATAATTTCATGTATCATCTATCTACTTTACACTAATGCCTTCATTATAATTTTAGTAAAGGTAATATTTAGATAGCCAAATTAATATTTATATTTATGTTTAATCGACTTTTGCCATAAATTAGTTTAATTTTTAAACTTCATTGATATATGTTAAAAGTGTGAGTTCATTTAAATCTACTATTAAATCGTCATATTTTCATTAGATAAATACTAAATAGACAAACCTAAAATATATATTTATAGATCTATTTAATTAGTAAATAAGCATGCACCTTTATTAATTTAGGTATGAACCTTAATTAATTTTTTAATGTTGTATGAACCTTTATTTTTTTGTAAGTCAATGTTCTATTCATGTAGGAAAAAAGAAGTACATATAGCCGCTTATAAAATAGGTGGTCTCACCCAACCAGTATGTTGACCAAAATTTTCACCAGATGACAAAAATACAAAAGAGAGACTAGGGACATAGTCCATAAACGGTTAGGCCAGAGGCACCAAAACATAGATAGAACATAAAGAACGCCAGATAGCATACTAGTCGTTCGACGTGATGGATGCAGGGTTGTCCGGGGCTGTTCCTGGAGGTGGTACATGACAAAAATCACACTGAACGTGCCCTTCAAAGTGCGCCAATGTCCAAGTCTCCATATTTTTTACTTTCTCACAAGTGAGTTTATTTTGGCCTTGCCAAATCACTACCAGTCTCTTCCGGACTTGGCACTGTAAACAATGCATTCGGTCCAATGTTTCCATCTACTCTGCATGCTCCTCAGACACATGGACTTGCATAAATTTTGGTTGGTAGCAACCACTAGTAAGTCTACACATTTACAATTTTACTCCTACACAAGTGTTGATTATAAGTCTTAGTAAATATGTTTATTTACATCTTATTCCTATCCATTTTTTATGCAAAGACTTGCTTAAATGATGGGAAGTAACTGATGGTAAATATGCTATTTACTTCCTTCAAAGCTTAAGAATAAAAAATCACTACAAAAATATATAAAAATAACACATGAGTATCCGTCCAATCAAATGTTTGAAAATTTTCCTAATAATATTGAAAAATAAATATTTATTTTTCAAATTTGAACATTACAATTAGTTGCAGTGGTCAATACTAAACTAATAGTTGTCAACAAACAAATTGATTACTAGAGACCTCCCTTGGTAGAGACTAATAAAGCATTGGAAAACTCCTAAAATATTATGGGTTGAAAGAATTTGTCATCTTTATGACACCAAGAGAGCTATAAATAAATATTACTTTCTCTTGAAATGTCCTATACACACCCACATTAAATCACAATTCAAACTACCATTATTTTAACTTATTAATTCATCACAACTATAATTACTTAGAAATGCTTATCTCTTTTATATATAATTTTTCTTACAATAAAAAATTTAATTATATATATACAAATATAAATTAAATATTTAAAACCAATGAAACACAGCCTTTACACTAAACTTCCCAAAATACGTGCTCCCTACAACTCTGTACATTCTCTCTTCCCTACAAACCCAACAAACCAACCCACTCAATTCTAGCCCACATGAAAGACCACATTGTGCGGGAAGAAAATATACAAACACAAAAAAAGAGCACATTGCACGGGAAGAAAAGATACAAACACAAAGAATAGGAAGAGCGCAACAAATTACCGGAGCACTCTTACTGTCAAAATTTTCTCCATATTCTCCTCACCGACTGCCACGGTCCAGGACTGCCTTGGAGCTTCTTCCTCACTGAATTTAGAGGCAAAATGGCCCCCATTTACCCTGAACAAAAATCCATAAACCATGGACAAAGAGGTAGCAGGATTTGATTATCACAAAATTATAATCAAGTCGGATTGCCCCGAAGTGGAGATTTTGTTTATATCCTTTCATCAGTTCTAATATTTCTTATTTCTGATTCAAATGTAGGGAAAATAATAACCTTAAGAAGACGCAGCACCGCTCTCCAGTGGATTCGTAATGAAAATCCATGGCAGGAATCAAGCACAAAATGGAGCTATTCCATCAGGACCATCGTTGGATTCCGTTCCATCAAATCCTGCCGAAGAGCCCAATTCCCATGCTGACTGGAGAATCTCTCTGGAACAAGTAAGTATGCAAGAACCCAATTTTGTTTCTTTGTGAATGTCAGTTCAAATAAATTTTTGAAGTGGTCTGGATAAATGCCCATCTAAATTTCAATAACTTTTTGAATTAGTCAGTTGTTATGTTATGAAATCTGAATTTTTCCCAACATAATAGTTGGTGGGAATTACCTTAGAAGTTATACAACTGTTTATGTTTAGATAAATTTCTTAATCATAATTTGCCAAGTTTTATATGGTGAATCCCTGAGTTGGAGTTATTAGGTAATTTTTCCTCATAAGAATAATGTACCAACTCATCAGAGCGAAATTATTTTACACTATCAGAGGCAAAATTGCCCAACAACCCAACCCACCAAGAAGGCAAGACATTTTCCATGTTATTGTTTTTGAATTTGTTTTTAAGATATCCATCTACAAAAACCTTGATATATGAAAAGAATTTCAAGAGAATTAAAATGGAAAATGTCTTGCCTTTCCCAGGTATCCAAAGCTTTTGCAGCCAATTATGCTGACATGCTAGACTTCTGCACACAATTATTGTAATATGCCAAATTTTTGCATCTTGTTATGTTAAGAGAAATGAAAAATCAGATATGTAAGCTATTCCTAGCAACAAAGTAGAAGAGCGAGACACTCCTGAAGTGGATTTTCTGTTTGGAGTTGGTGAAACTTAGGGCTCAAACCTAATTCCGTGCTTATTAGGTGTTCATGTTCTAACTTTGACTTGGAAAGATTCTCATAAATTTTGATCAATGGCATCCATGCTCTTAGAATTTTTCTCATAGTAGTCGTGGTGCTCTGAGGCATTGATGAATGGATCGTCCTACATTGATGTGGCTATCTCTAACTAGTGACAAAACTAGTAATAATGGTAGCATTAAGTCAAGGCATTAATGCGAACGAGGAAAAATAAAAAAGGAGAACCAAATATCTGCATGCCCTGGCACCGCTTGACCACCCGTCAAGACAAAAATGATGCACTGGCACCGCTTGACCACCTGTCAAGACAAAACCGTGGCTATCTACATGTACTGTCACCACTTGACTGTCTTCATCTACTAGCATTGCTTACCGTTTGCATCTACTGGCATTGCTTGACTTATACTGCGTCATTTATTGTTGTTGTTGTAGGCTATGGATATCTGGGTTGTGATGGTATATCTCTTTATATTGCTCGTTGTTGCTTGCTGTGAAGGTCATGAATGCTTCCTAATTAGTTTTCCACAAGCCAGAGCCTTCTGCTATCTTGACCTTTGCTTACAGTAGAGGATATATTCTCGTAGAGGATGTATTCTCGGATAAGGAAGCGCTAAGTTTCTCTCATACTGTTGCATCCAACATGGACTCAGTGAAATTGAATTCTTCAATCACTGTAGCAGCTTACTTTGAAGCTTTCGAATCACGTGGAGCACAAAACATCTGAAGCAAAAATTTCTTGAATCTCATGGAGCACAGAAAATCTGAAGAAAAAATTGCTTTTAGGTATGCACTATCATTTAAATGTTTGTTTTACCCATGTATAAGCCCTTATTAAAACATCGCTATAGTCTGCAAAATGGTTCACACCTCCACAAATGGAAATATTGATTGCGGCTAAGTGAAAATGGCCAACAAATGGAATCCAAATCACATTGATTATCACAGTTTTTAAAATATGAATATATTTGAGTATACATATTTTATATATCTGGAAATTTCAACAATGCCATGATAAAAAAGATTAAATTTTAAGTTTAAAAAATATTACATAGAAGGTACAGAATATATATTTGATTTTAAATCCAGCACATATGGTTGAACTGGCACAATTTGAGGACATATGGTTGAACTGGCACAATTTAATACTCTGGGCATGAACACAATTATTAGGGCATGAATACAATTCAACAATATTGAAATGGAGAATCAATAAAAACTAAACCAACACACACCTATTCTGTTTAACCAAAAAGTAAGATTCATTGGTATGAGCTTCCATTTATCATTATTCATTGATTGATATCCTTACCTCATGCTGCCTGATATTTGGCTCGTGCATGCATTATTTCAGTGCAACAATCGAAAATTTTCACGATGGGGTGGGGTGTGCTTGGTCTATCGGCGGTAATCGTGTTGTTATATCATTAATAAGAATGATTGTCCAATGTCATGACCTGTTTCACAAACAACGTACCTTACTAAAGATCCTGCCTTGGGTTCCTGCTGTCTAACCCGAGTCTAGTCTAAAATGATCCTACCTACTTCACCAAAGCCTATTCTAACGTGAGTCTGCCTAAAGGAGGTCCTTCTAACAATGAGAAATATTAAGTATGGTGTATAGATCCCCATCTTCGGCGACGAGGCCTATTTTCAGTAAGGGTTGAGTTTAGCAATAAGATTTTTCCTTAATAGCTGAGCTGGGTGAGAATGTTACTTCCCTCCGGGAGTATGGGCTGGGTGGAGAGGAAGTTAAAGTTCACTTTCCCACTATCCCCATTCCAGCTTCGGGTTAACGCTCAGTCTACAACCAACTATTTTTTTTGGACCTTCCAAATCTCCCTTGCCTTCCAATTCTCGCAACGTCCTTCTCTCTAGAGTACCGGAAATCAATTTATTTTTTTCTCCCTATGTTAGTAACTGCGTAGGGGCACATAGATAGAAATTCCAAAAGCCACAAAACCAACACTATGTGTCGAAAATCAATTTTTTTTACTCTCCCTGTGCTAGTAACCGCGTAGGGGTGCATACATAACAATGCCAAAAGCCACACAACCAACACTATGTACATGATAATTTCCCATCCTTCACATGCACAGTAGAAAAACTCTATATATCTGTTAAGCCCTCCAGAAATGCACTGGAAACGATGAGATTTTATATATTCACATTGGTTATCATGATTCAAGTGTCGTTTTTCTACTCTGCAAGGAGCGTTGTCTTCATCCTCCATAGCTGACACCGCAAGGTCATCGTGTTTTACTTCTGAACAAGTTACAGCAAGGACACGACTGACTTCCAGAGGAATTTTTGCCAGATGATGGCCTTCTTTTGAGGCATTTTCATTTATAATTCTTGAGAGTATATGAATGAATTGGATTTTGAGCCCTTACCTATTCATTAACGCAAATAATTGTCGAACAACATGGGTTCATTCAAAGGTTGTACCAATAACCAAGGTGGATGATCCAAGTGTGGTAATGAATGGAGCACTCAATGGACACGTGAAATGCATGAAAGATCCAACTCAAGTATTTTCCATCCATTGTTTTGTATAATAATAGACACACATTACTTGCAAGGTGCCACATTATATGCCTATCTCATATCCCTATCTGAAAATATAATTGTTAATTCACTAAAACTTATCCAATACACCCAAAATCGCATAAGGTCAAAAATATATATACATATTTATAATTTCAATACTTATGTCACTAAACAAAACATCCATAAAAATGTCAAAGCCTCCCCATAAAATTTCTGCAATGGATGGATTCTCCTACTCCCTGCCATTAAACGAGAAGTAATGATCTCTGTCATGGATTGGCACTATTAAAAGACAGGTAAACCATCTAAATTAAAAATAAACTCTTATTAGGATAAAAATGATGTGGCATATTTAAAGCAGCTTTAAAGTTTGTTACATCCATTGTTTAGGTCTCCAAATAAACCAACAAACTCGGATTTTCTTCTGCAAGACAAAAGTACAACGTGTGGCAATGGTATTACCCGGTAGAAAGACAAAAGCACAAGGTGAAGTTGCCTCATAAAGCTATAGCATATAATTATAAAACACAAGTAAAAACCCTACCACCCAATAATTATTTTAAAAGATCACGATATCCATCTCTCATAAGGACGAGGGGTGATCCTCCTATCATCAGGTTTAAAAGGTGTAGCTCCTTGATAAATAACAATTATTATAGGCAAATGGGCGAAATCCCTAGGAATTCGGACAATGAAAATCGCTTGCATGTCAAGTTCTACAACAAAGACTTAATCTAAGTAAGAATTTATCAACCTCAAAAATGAGTTGAACAATCAATTTAACATCATTATTATAGTAAATTTCAGACAAAAATAAGCCTCTCAAAATTTAAAACCAAATATATCAAATTTCTACACAAATCTGAAGCATCCTCAAACAAACTAATTATAGGTATTTATGAGAGTAAAAACCTGAAAAAAATGTAATAGATTGCTGAACAAGTTGATTAAACCATACCTTTAAAAAATAAATCTAAGATTACATGAAGAATTGATAGCGATTTACAAAATAAATTCAAAGAAATTGAATAAATATTCATTTCGGAAAAAGTTAAAATCTAGAGAAAAACAATTCTATATGTTAATAAATTGGAAAATCGCTTATCACTTCGGTTAGGGATTGGCTTGGCATGAACAGGGTTCTTTCAACCCATTTCCAAGGGCGATAGATCATAAGTATTCGCTCGAGGGCCTCAAACAAAAAAGGCCATCAATTGCGGTAGGGGGTTGCTTGATTCATGATGACAAGAGAAAAGGTCATCAATTGCCGCAGGGGGTTGCTTGTTGTGGAATTGAATCGAGAATAGATCAATGAATTGGGAAGCCTCACTTAGCAACCTATCCGTCATTGATTATGAAGGGATAGAACCAATGGCCCCATCAGTGGCACCTAATTTTTGGAGAGGAAAGCAGAAAGATATCGAGGGTTAGAAATGAACTAAAGACAAAACTTCATGTTTTTGACAGAAGCAGATCTCTCTTTGATGAGGGAGAAAAGAGACTGGATTTCCACATTTTAATACAGGGTTGACACAAAAGCTTTTCCCTTAAATGGCAGCATAATGAAAGCAATTCAATCTCATTTTTAGCATTAGTGTCTCTCGCCCCTTCCAACAAATGCAATGACTAAAATGGGGGTCACACAGTTAGTTGTCCGCTAAGTAGTTGCTTTCTCCACGCAACTATTCAAGAAACATTTGTGCAGTAGTGCAAGCATATGTGCTGAAAATTGCATGGCTGACGGCATAGTTTTTGGTGAAACAACTTCACACCCTCCATGAATCCTTAGCAGACAATTTGGAGATGCACACAAATCCAACCGAAAAATCATGGTAAAATAGGTAGCATGCCTTTGATGAACCTTGGACACTGCAGTACCTAACTCAACTCCTAAAAATTAAAATATTAAAGCTGACTTAACTAGTTGAGTAAAAAAATCAAAATATTAAAGCTGGGAAGATTGTTGACATAGCTTATCTACTATAGCAAGACAACTGGAATATAGAGACCCACTTAGAATTTGCAGATTTCTCAAGAAGTTGACAAAATTGCTCCAAAACCTTTAAAACCCCAAGCATTGCCATTGTTGTGGGTGTGATTGTGTTAATTTTGATTAACATGTTCTTTGCATAATACAATTACTTCAATGTTCCTTATAAGCCCATTTATTAATCCACGCATGAATTATCATCTGACTGATAGTAACTGAAGAAAGAACATAAATTTTAATTGTAGAAGACAAACCAAGACAAAATAACACAAAGATATGGCACAAGCCAGGGAAAAACCCCAAGACGGGGAAAACCATTGATCACTTCTTCTTATTATCAATATCCAATGTTCAACAGAGAGAGAGTACAATAATATGAGTCAAAATAAATTTGCTAAATTAGTGTTCAAAACAGTCCTGAAGCTTACTTCCTGGTTAGGGTTCCTAACAGTCGCTGAGTAACCTTCTTCCAATGAATTTTACCCTTTTCCATCCTTTACGAAACATCCAACAATGCTACAGGACTCTTGGATCCTTTTCAAGGCATCCAACAATAGTCCTATGCTAACAGTAATAAGAATATGCTCACAAACGAGGGTTAAACTCTATGTTTATATTGCAGCCCTCTCTTCTTGAATGCAGCTAGGGTAAAGGACTCATATTAGGTCATGTGTCCTTTCCACACGTGCTTTCATACTAGCTGTTGTAGCAGCATTTCTTGTGGCTCGAACTAGAATATAAAGTGTGAGCAAATAAACCCCAAAACTCACCTTTAAACCAGTGTCCTGATTTGTGGCTCCACACAAATAATGTGACCTTCTCTTGAAGAGATTCACACCCAAAAACCATGACGAAACATCACCCAAAACTACCCTCAAACCTGTGGCTAGCTGCCTGCTCCTACTCAAACCTATGGGAGAACAATACAACACGTCCTCCTTGCTTCTCCAAGTTGTGGCTACCTCAGAAAGAATTACCCAAGAGTTGAATGAACTCTTTTAGGATGATATCTAATGAAGATGAGGGATCCCTATATATATAACATTTTTTCCTTATGGAGGTGAAGCCGACCTTAACACTTGGAGGCAAAATTTTAATTTCAAATTTTCAATTTTCCCACCTTAATAAGGTTACGTCTTGTGGAATTTATTTTAAATAAATAAATAATTTTCCTTATCCAAATTTGGTGATTTTAGGTCGATTTTTGTCCTCTCGAAAGGAGGGAATCAATGGAATGATCATCTCCATCAATTGTGCAGATCTAAGTATAATTTGGCCATAGTTTCCAATTTTAACACTCCCTCTCAACTAGGGAGAATTCCACCTGCCAATCCATCTGTTGTCATAGATCATCATGCCATCCTACCATTATGAACCATATTTGTCATCATGAACCATCTATGTCTTATTTTCTCTGCTCTGTTGAACACTAATGTGAATAAAGAAGAATTGATTGAGAGTGAGTCACAAGACCTTGCCACTCTTCATTGACAAAAGTCAGTCTGGAGGTATAACCTCAATTGATCACAAATAAAGTAGATAAACACCAAGCATCCTAGCATAGAGAGTACATAAATACACGATGCGTCCATCAGTAGTGCTATGGTCTCTATCCTCATTTCCCAGCTCATTGGCAAAATGAGAGGTACTTCCCATGAGTCCCAAACTTCATGAGTAGATGATGCAGAAACACCAGTAGGGAAAGAGTATATCACATCCTGCTCATAATCACATGTAGGGAAAGGAGAAACCACATTATACAAACACACATCACAATCACATGTAGGGAAAGGATAAACCACCTCCTACACGCATGAAAAACATTGAGAGTAGGGAAAGGAAGAACCACGTCCTACATGCATGTAAAACAACAATAGTAGGAAGGATCCTACACGTGGGGAAAGTATGGACCACATCCCACCGATATGTCAACCATTAATCGTAGGGAATGATCATCCTACATGTGGGGAAAAGGATGAACCATGTCCCACTGACATGTCCACAACCAGATGCCTGAATGCATCTCTCATTGGGGTACCCACAGGAGAAGGTGAACCACTCATTCTGCTCATATTCCATAGGGGAAATTGAACCACTCATACTATGCATATCTCATCATACGTAGTGGAAGGTGAACCACTCACCCTACACAAATGTGTCGGCAAACGTAGGGGAAGGTGAACCACTTATCCTACACACATGTCAGCTGTCACAGGGAAAGGTGAACCACTCACCCTGTACACTGTGCACTTATAGGGGAAGGTGAACCACTCACCTTAGGGTAATTTATAGCTCAAAGAAGTACCCCAAGCCCCAAGGAGCTCCTAGAGCTCAATATTCAACCGAGACCCTCATAGTAGGGTCTTTCCAGGACACCCAACCTCTCCCTCTGAAGGAAGTTAACTTTGTCCTTACCAAGGGGTTTTGAGGGGATGTTGGTAACCTATACATCCATCCTACAATGTTGGAGCTATATTGCTCCCCACTTTTCCATATCAAATGAAGTGACACCTGATGTTAAGCGGTGGATTCCAACACATGCTCGCATGATTCAAATGTCTTCATAATAGGCCATGCTAGTTGCTTCATTCATTCAGCCTCAGCGGTTCTCCCAAACTTTAGTCCTTCATTCATCCATAAAATAAAGGTGGATCCCAAGAGATATAGGATCTAGAAGTGCTCTTTCCATTTATCATTCTGCCAATCCAACAATTTTGGCAGAGTACTACAGGTCACAGTTAACATGGATAACTTATTAAGCATGAGAGCCTTCACAAGTTGTATGTATTCGAATTAGAAACTTGTCCATTTTATTAGAATTTTAAGCTTTAGGAAGAAGTGCATCAAGGCTAAGAAAACTCCCTCTCACATCGAGAGGATATTTAATTGTGGACAAACATCATCAATAGCTATAAACAGACCATATCTCCTCTGAAGATCGGGAAATCAACTTCGCCCAAAACATAACCATTGGGCTATCTGCAACCTGCTATTAAGCAAGGCCATTCAGCCATAGTCATCCGGCTTCTGCAGATCAACATCTTATGACATGGTCTTTCTATTGTAAAAATCATTAGGAAAGAAGAGTTGACAAGCCATTTTTCCAGGGATTCCATAGCCCCCTCTGAAGACTTACTTCAATTTAACATTCAGCCTTTGTCAATCTTCTCCTCATCTTTAAGACGAGACATTATCATGCTGAAACTATATCAACAAACTTTCAATTACCAAACTTCAACAATGCACAAGTAAAGTCTCTCACATGTTATGCCTGTTAAACTGACAGACCTCAACAATAGTATATCAATAGAACCTTATTACTGATTTCATAAGTATTACTAACTGAATGAAGATACCAAAGGACTTGCACCATCCTCATCCAAGAAAACCTCCTCTGCCATTACACAAAAAAGCTAGTCTTATCTCTGAAGTGCAAATCCTAGCAATATTTGTAATGATCTTGTTGTGTGACTGTACTGGCACATAACATATAATAGTAACACACTAGCATTTATATTAGAACATAAAATTATTTTAGGGAACAATTTTTCTATCAATCGATTAGAATCCCTTACTATTGTATGAATACTTCAAGTGTGCAATAAAGAACAAAACAATCTACCTTTACCATAGTTCTCAAACTTGGACCAGAACTTTTTCCCATTTCAACAAATGCTAATACTAGTGATGCTTCTTAGGATGAATACATTGTTGTACTTCAATGTTACTGATATCCCTGACTGTATGGAGGTGCCAAGTAACTCACATCGAAACTGCCTTAGAGTGATTTTCTTTGACTTTTGTTTCCATAAGAGGCGTACTTCAGATTTTGACACGCTTGATATAGATGGCCTTGAAGAGAAGCCTTAAAGACCTAAAACCAACCTTCAACTATATATATTGACTATAAATTTAGTACCTTTGATATGCTTCAGATCAACATACAGTCAATATTCAAATTTTGAACCTTGGGAAATCTCAATCAAATTTGAATTTGACACGAATGATTGCCTTAGAAGCTCACTTTAAATGTTTCTTTAGTAAATATACTATCATACCTTAAATGCACATCCTTAACAGAATTGCAAATCTGTCGTATAAGCTTCTGAGGAAGGGGCTGTATCTTAGTGAGTTTCAGATCCAATCACTGAATTTTTAGCCTTAAATTTGTGCAATTTTGTTCACTGGATGCATCAGATTTGTCTCAAATAATATTGAAGACTCTACCTTAATGAAATTCATGCTTCATATCTGATGCACAGATCAGTTATTGAAGGAGGGACGGATGGCCTTTAAAATCACCAGAACATTAACCCTCAGACAAAAATTCTTCAAGATTCAGCCTGAAGTGTTCCACAGAAATTTTTGAATGAGCTTACAATATGTCTACAAATTTATAGACTCAGTGTATTAGCCTAGGAAATTGCTACCTCAGGTTCAAGCTCATAACTGAATTATTCAAGATGAGATATACCAACCCAATTATATATCACAGCGATACTCAAGTGATATGAATTGCTTTAGAATTTAACCTTTCATGAATTTCCATATAGTTATGCATAACATAGATGAAGAGCAAGTAGGTCACGGGAATCTTCCAAGATTGATTGAAATAGAAAAAACATAAACACCCTTCGAACAGGCACTATGCATGTAAGCTCCAAAAATTTTCAAGATATGATCTCTAAATTAAGTTGAGATTTCTGAAGATATAAATTGTGACTTTAATTAGATAACTTTGGAAGAATGTCATGACCTTGTGCAGATATTGGAGCTTGTTGTGTTGAGTATCAGCAAGGTTGTGACCGTTGCAAGCTCCCATGGATTTTCTTCAGGACTCCATGTAGGTATTCAAGACTGTACAAGGGCTGCAACAGGAACAAATAGTTCTCTTTTCTTCCAATATTTTGGGAAAATACCACAGGCATACGCTAGAAAATTTTGGTACTTTGAGCACTAATTCAGGTGATGTTCTTCAATAGATAAAGAACGTCCAATGATGAAGTGTCAATATTTTTGAGATGCGAGTTGAGGTATATACCGTGATGGAGGAGCATACCATTGTACGAGAGTAGAGTAGAAACATATGACATGAATATTATACCTTCAGGAGCGAGAGTTCTGAGACATAGGTGTCGAGAAACCTTAACGTTGTTCCATAATTCTTCTAACTTGCATATTTTCCAAATGAAGTGGCCCTAAAACAGTCCTGGAATCTCGACCTTGAAAGACCATTACAGATGAATAACTTAGCAACTGCCAGAGATCCATCCTTCCTTCTGCTGTAAATCAATTAGGCATTCTGCACTCATATTCTGAACACGGAGATTGACTCCTGAGTCCTTATCCAAAGGACCCCAAAGGGAAATTGGGAAATGGATATTGTTGCAATCTAGAGATGGCTATGTTCAGGAATCCTTCAAATCAGTTTTTTAATTCCAACCCTAGATAGGCCTACATTTCCTGTGTCTTCATTAAAAATAACATTGTCTTCAGTGGATGGCCCAAATAGGCATAAGAGAGTACATGGAATTGGTTCAGGAGTTGTGGCAGAAGCAAAATCCACTGGATCGTTTGTTGATACAGGAGGTACAATTTTTTCCTCATCTGATCCAACTAGAAGAGACACATTTTGACAACGCAAATGTAATACTATGAGACCACCTTCTATGCATGTTGGCGATTATGTTGCAAGAGGGAGAAACAATGATGGTATGTGTAACAACTCCAATGTTGATAATGTTCAGTGTGGAGGGTTTACTGGTGGTATACCATCATCTATTCATGTGGATGAATTTGTGGCTAGACAACAGGAATGCCAATATTCGGTAGCTTCAGTTGGTGTAGATCTACAAAAATCTATGCAAACACTGCCACCTGAGGCTGAGAGTAGCTTTGATAAAAATAAAAAAAAATTGAAGAATTAAAGTATCACCTTGAATATTACTTGCAAGAAATCAATATTGAGTTGGAAGTTTTTTCCGAATCAGAAGACTTGTTGCAGTTCCCACAGTTCAATAACTTTCTGCAATCTGCACCAGTGAACTTACCTTAAGAGAATTCACCTGAATCTCTTGTTGATGATGCAGAACACAATGAGATAGATACAGAGGTTGCAATGACATTTATGGAGGAGAAATAGATCGAGCACATATGCACACACACATTGAAAGTGGACACAATAAATGTTGAAAAGTTGGTGATATTCCATGTGATCTCTGTTTGTCTCAAGCACATTGAAAATAGAGTTAGTGGGGTCTAGGACTACATTGATTATTGAGGAATTTTAAGTTGTTTTGGTATAAAATTAAACATGGGAGACAGGTAGGCTTTAGCCTGTCTTTAGAGTTTCCTTAAATTTGATATGTCAAAGTGACCTTGTTTCTTGGTAATGAAATTAGTTGGCTGCATTTTGTTGTATCTGCAAACTAAGAAAACTTGATCAGTCCTCATATTCAGTGCAGGACCAATTTACAAATTATTTAAGAGATAAAAAGAGGAAATAATGCCATTGTGTTGAAATTATGAATAGATTGGTATAAAGTCAAACATAATTTAATTCATTTGTGTCATGTAGGGAAATTGATAGTAGAAATAGTAATAAACTAATATCAAATAATGCACATTGAAATGTCCAAGAAGATTTTATGAAGGTAATATGAGTTGCTTAATTCCCACAAATCACTAAAGGATAGATCAATAGAACCAGTAAATATAGCCAGTCAACATTGGACTATGGGGATGTCATGATGATAAACAAAGAAAATAGCAGAAGAAATGGTGAATAGGGAAGGTAAACCATAGAAATGGAGGACACACAATTCAACATCAATTTTCAAGAATTGAGATAGAGGTAGAGATAAGTGAGGGAATACAGGCATCCTTGTCATCAATTATCATTATGGAGCAGTTGATTCAGACCCTCATAATGTTTTTTGAGGAGTGCCTAAGGGTGAGAGGGCCTAGTTGAATGAGCTTAGAAGGTTGGGATGGCATATCAAAACTCTCCTAACATTTTAGTTAGAAGAGAAGAATCTAGTGATGGATGTTTCACTACAAAATCTAGGTTGAGGAGTAGTTATTGGTGGCAGCAAGGAGAAGGAATGATCCCGTGACCTTGTGGATGTGATATATATATTGGTTGAGTAGGAAGATTTACATTGTCTCATAAATATGACATTTCCTACTTACATTGTATCAGACATATTGACTTACAGCAGAGATCCAGTCAATACTTAGCAATATTCTACTTCTTGTACATCTAGATGGAGAAGATATTTGACTGATATTACTTCCTCTTAGGGAGATCATATCCTATACTTGTCTTTCCAGGGTGCATAGTGTCCATCAATCACTCAAGCATGCCATAAAACAGGAGTGTCCTCTGCTAAACCATATCCAGTGCTATGTGAAATACTTCTGCAATGGTAGTGAGCAAAAATGACTCACTGAAGAGATTCTTCAATACAAGTGACTGCATAATAATCCATACTTTCTCAGAGTAACTGAATTCAGTCAATGATTCATCCATGGTGGATCCCAGAAGATATAGCACCTAGATGTTCTCTTACATACTGACATCCCTGCAACTTACTGTGATAAAATATGTATCATTTTAGTTTAATGAGCATATGACCACTCGAATCTAGGCATGTAATGAAATACAACCTCAATAGATGTATAATTATTTTGAGAGTGTAACCATATGATATTAATTCATAAATTTTATAACTCCCTCTTAAGGTGATCATCTGAACTTCAATCATGATCTTCCCATGTGAGAGAAGAGACTTATCATGAGGCTTTGTCGTCAGGAGAGCTGCTCCTCTTATCAAAGGAGCTACAATTTCTTTTCCAGGGAAATCATTGTAGCTACTTCTCAATAGACAACCTTCCAAAAGATAAAATTTTCTGAAGTGACCACTGAATTCTAAAGGCAACTTCGATTTTGAACAAGACTATCAAGTTACAGGAGTTAAAACATATCACCATAGCTATTGATGCCATACATATGATACATGGTGACTAATAGAAGGGCTTCATATTTCGGGAAGACTATTCTTCCTTAAGAGTTTCAAGTTTATTATAACAATCTTTACTAAGTGTCAACTATGCCTCTTGTTGCAATATTGATGACATGAAGACCACCATATCAAACATAGGTCATTGTTTACAAGGTTACTTCCTTTATCACTAATCTTTTTGTTCGTAAGATACTAGATCATATAAGGTATGCAGGTGTACTGTCTCACCATCCATAAACATCATGGGAATATTGTTCAGAGAAATTATTAATTTCCATCAACTATTCTTGACATGAATACAATTGATGGCCTTAACTATCATTGGTGCAGAACAAATGATTCCTTTTGAAAAAGGACAGCGAGAAATTTCACTGACTTTGATAAATCATATTCTCAATATGTGCACTTACCGACTTCTTGATATAAGACCTATGCTTCAAATAAAACCTGAAGAGGTGCCATATGGACAGATACAAGGAGGTAGATAATAAGTGAGATGTAAGGATAGATAACCAGAGCATATATTATATCCATTACTTAATGATTCCAGAGCATCTTATTCCCTGTATCCAAATAATGAGCTTGATCACCAGAATTACAAGATTTTACATGTCACATGATCAACCATATATAAATATATAGCCTTCTAATGTAACTTTGTGCAAAATCCTCATGTCTCTTACGAATATTCCTTACTTACTGAGGACAATCTTGAAACGTCTTCAAGGCTGATATGACTTACCAGAGATTGATTTTCTGAAGTGACCACTGAATTCATATGATATTTTAATTGAGACATCAAACAACATCCTGGAACTGAACATCAATGATTTAGGTTGTCCGGTATTTTAAATACAATGTTGAATCCATAGAGCCAAGATCAATCATGCAGCAATGATGTCAAAGCAATATAGTGTCATACGAATCCTAACCTCTTTCTGTATCTATAGTCACTATTGAGAATATATTTGAATTTGTACTTATATATATACAGCAGAACCAATATTATAATATAATGATACCTTAACACATCAAGCCAATAGTACAGTGCATCTGAGAAACTTGATGTGAAGTAGCAATTGCCCATGCTGCTAGTTGATAAACAGATGATAGTAATGACTTACCATTCCCTGATTGATGTCAACCCCAAAAGAGAAAAATATGAATTGTGTATTCTTGTGCTTGAAATAGGTAGCAGACCTACTTAATTCACACTTCCTTAGATACAACCTGCTTTAGATAATGAGCTGAGAGCAGGGACTGCAGTCAATGTTGAAAAGATATATGGGTCGTTGAGAAAGGAAAGGAATAATTAACCAGAGGATACTTGCATTGCTAAACTTCATTGGAATTACAATGGCTAGCTTTGAAATCTTGAGCTTGGATCAATGTATGATCTTTCTAAAACTAGTGCATGCATTGACATCTCCTTGGATTGATGATGCAGAGCTGAAAGAACCTAATGAAGCAGCAAAAATCCATTGATTCTGAAGATAAATTATAAGGACGAGATCTTCCAATGTATTTACATGCCACAACTGAGCAAGGCATGTAGACGGACTTGAAACAGTGGGACCTAATCCAAATCCTCAGATCACAGAAGCCGTCCAAACCATGAAATGTGGAACTAATTCATTATACCTTGGGCTGAGACTGAATCTTGGATTAGGGCTTATCTAGGTGAAAGGGTTTTCTCCCTCTTTCTCATTTGAAGATTTTGAGATCCATTTATTGTGCAGCATACCACAGACCATAGGGTCTTAGCCAAAAAAAAATTCCACTCTAGCTTGGGCTTGTCCTCTCCTTACTCTAATACCATGTTAAAATTACATGATCTTTGCATAGGACATTTACTTCAGAATTCCATAGAAGCCCATTTATTTAAACCATATTATTTTCTTTAGCAATCATATGAATCATAACTGAAAGTAAATGAAGAAATATCATAAACAATAGATCCAAAAGACAAGCCAAGACAAGAGAACACGATGATATGGCTAAAGCCAGGGAAAAACCCCAATATGGGGAAAACCCTTTATCAATCCTTCTTATTATAATCATCAAATTGTTCAGCATAGAGAGAGAGAGATAGCAATAATCCAAAGTCAAGATTTACTTGCTAATTAGAAGATCTAGAATCACAGTCCTTAGATAAATAGATGACCCGATCACAATACAATTATGAATCAGTCGAACTGTTCCTTCATAAACTAGTGTCATATAGCTGAAGGAGCTTGGGCTGGATAGGGTTACATGCAGTTCATCAAGGAGCCTCTATAAGTTGACCAACCTGAACAATCATCCACCTAAATGCTAGAGATTACTGTTGCTGATGGCTACTCCTGGTTAGGGTATGAGACTTCACTGGTACAGTCCTCAAACACTTCCAAAACATCCTTCAACTGATGCAGTCTTTCTCCAAGACAATCTATCCTCCCTCTACCATAATTCTTCTCCTTAAACATGCCTCCACATCTACTAACCTTCACAAAATTAAGGCTATGACCCACCTAGGAAGATACATGCCTTCACATACCACTATACAGCAGAGTAAGGCGTGTGGCCTGCTAGAGAAAGGCTCCTGTAGGTGCAACCCACCTAGGGGAGGGATTTCTCACCATAAATAATACTCCCACAAACTTCATCTCTTCCTCATGCCTACAGTCAACATCAGCGATAATCTGTCCCTGCAATAGAAGGTAAATAAGCCAGAACATTCTGCAAATAGGCCCATACTTACCCTCAACTATTCCACATTCAGCCTTTGAAACTTGGACCATCAAGCAAACCAATCAACATGCCAATCTGACCCTTCCTCCTTCACTCCTGGCTGTGGTTATTTCAGAGAGTATAAATCATGTGAAGCGATGTCTCAAATGAGGATGAGGAAATGCGCTTATATTCAATTTGAATGATGATTTTGGAGGCAAATTCAAAATTAAAATTTTCACTTTTCCCCACCTAAACAAGAATATAACTTATAGCATTTTATTTTGAATAAACAAATCTTTCCTTGACCAAATTTGACGATCTTTAGATTGATTTTAGTCCTCTTGAAAAGAGGAATTCAATGGGATTATTATCTTCATCAACTAAATAGATCTAAGTGGAATTTGGCCCTAGTTGCCAATTTTAACAGACATACACATGTACACTGCAGTAAAACCTTGAAGGACCAACTCACACACATAAATTAGGTATTGTATATGTTAAAATAAAAACATTTGTATGCAAAAAGTACCAAATGCATTTTTGGCGAAAAGAAAATGACTTAGTACATCAACCATATAATATCAAAAGGCCGTGTAAAGGTAGCCCCAAACCCAAAAACATCTCTAATTGTGAGGATTCCAAGAGTTAATGGGATATTACAAAAATCTTGTAAAAATGTATGCTCATATTACAACGCCCTTATCTGAGATACCTAGGAAGGACTCTCTTCGATGGAATTAGAAAGCATAACAATATTTTCATCCTATGGAAAAAAAGTAACGTCCTCCACTCTAGTACTGCCTATTCCATACTTCTTTAAACAAATCATAATTGCATAGGATGCATTCTGATTCATAATCAACACATCAATAATGCAAGATGAACGTGGAGGCAAATGCCTTGTCAATGGAACATGTACAACTCGCAGAATGTTGTACGACTTTGGAAGAGGTTAGAGGAGGCATAATTGCCACCTTTACAATCACCTTAGCCTTCAATTTCTTTTCTTTTTCATTCTGTTTAAGGTCACTATGCACAACTTTTTTATTCCATTGTGAATCAGATGTCGGGCTTGCTAAAATGCTTTTTCTTGAGTTTTTTTTTTCTTATAAATTTTTCCCTCATTTGGGCTTCCTGCGCTCTGGGATTTGGATTGGTATCTACTGCTACTGTTGAACTGAACATCCTCCTCTAACCATGAAAGTTGCACAAAAAATTTTTCCTTTATTTGGGTTGTCTGGGGGTGGGAAGTGGGTGCCAATAAAATTATGACCACGCATTTCAATTGAGGATGCATTGATGCAGTAGCCATGAAGTGTTGGAATTTGTGGTACGTTTAAGCTTTGAGAGGTTCTTGTCTTCACTAAATTATCAACTTCATCACTCTAGTATGGATTTGGGTGATTTTTTATGAATAATGACCTTCCATAGCTCAACCCTGTGCATGCCGATAAATCATCCATAAATTTGTTGCAGGTCTTTCTCTTAGTAATTTTGTTGTGACCCCATCTTCATGAATGAAACATTCAGATAAATTAGGCTTAGATCAGGGAATTTTGCTGGGATCTTTTTAGCGAGCTTTAGGATCCCATATTCAAGATGGGAATACTCTTGGATAGGTAGGGTATTGATAAATATAGCATCATTTTGTGGTAGACGTTATTCAAGGAAATCTGAGGGGAGCTAATACTTGACTTCGTCAAGCCACAGATCCATCGTTATCCTCAAGTTCATAAGTTCCAATGTTTCTGGATCAAACATAGGAGCAATTTTATGTTGGTCATGAACATCAGTGTTGGAGATAGGGAGCTGTTTTATATGAGAAATTAAAGCTACCCGAATATAATTTATAGTTAGGAGAAGAAAATCCTTTGAAGATCAATTATCGTACCTATGAACAATAAGAGACAAATCTGGAAATGATTTTTCTCACTATGTAGTTAATCAATTATTTGTTTGCACAAGTCCTCTTGTTTTCTTAGATATTGGTTTGTTCTTTCAATATGACAAGACTATTCATCTTCAATAAGGATGCCTTCAACAAATGAAATGGACTTTTCTACCTTTGTCTCATATGGTTCAAAAAATGGCTTGATGATATGATCAACCTTCTTTTATTCCTCATCAAAGTCCATGTCATATGTAGGATGACTGTCAAAGGAAAAAATATCAGATCTTGCACAGTTCTGTTCAAATTTAATAGGCAATGCTTATTGGAGATGCACATACTTATGGGTGCCAAAGTTTCTACCATATTCAAAATCACAGATAGGAGTGTTGGTCTCTTGAAACTTAAGGGATATTCAGGATTTCCCTTCATTAATGAGTGTCTTATTACTCTCATTATTAGGAAAACTAGAACTACAGTCTGGTCCATTATCTCCATCCGTGCTCAGGATTTTTTCATATGTTGGTTGAATTTCCATTTTCCAGTGTAGAAAAAAGGCATGGCATGATACCCATGTCATCACGTGCTGAGTCTTCTAGGGTGATTTCAAGAGTGGTAGAAAGTTGTTTCCTACCCTCCTGCTGATATTCCTTCTCTGCATTCAGGACCTTTTCTCACACTATCAATCATCCAAATCATTTAATAAATTTAGCATATGCTAGGAAAGATGGAATTTCCTTGTACCTTTATAATAAGAATTGAGTGATTATAAGAACCGAGTAATGGTGTGGTTGGTCTTCATAAGTAAAAATTCATTTTCTTTCAAGAGTCTGTTAGGGTCTTCAATTGATGAAGCAAGACATGGCCTCCAAAGATCCACTCCTCCTCGATAATATAGTCCTAAAGTTCCAAGTGAGGAATATTCAAGGTATATTGAAAATTGAAGCAATGCCCTATGACCATTTATCTTTGTTGAAAATTTATTAAAGTATCCTTAATAGACATTTTTCAATTTTAGTTCCTTAATCTCTGTATGACAATTCCCTTGCCAAGTATTACAATAGTGGCAACATTCTCTGCAATTATTACTTGTTGTTGGAAGAATGAAGCAAAATGACTAAGATCCACATTCTCTTGTTTGCTTCTTTACATTTGTTGACTCTGGAAAAGACTCTTAAGAGACAGCTACCATTATTGATTAAAGAGTCCAAAATAATAGAAATTTGTGTGACAGGATTGAGGGACTTGTCTAGAAGTGAATTAGCATCGATATTGCAAATGGAAGACTTAAGCTTTCTAGGTTGTTCCGCCTGTTCTTGACCTATGAGTTGATTTTATTTTTGGGTTGAATTTACCATGTGTATTCCACCTTCTACATTCATGTGTTTTTGTTGAAGCACATATTCTCTATCTAGATTGGTTGATGGGTTCAATGTATATGAACTGGGAACAATTTGACTTGACTAAGTTATAATGGCATGGTTTGGGAAACTAATTGCATGATTTGACCAAGGGTTGGGAATAGTGTTTGATATTATTGACTTGGAATGTTGGAACTACTACCAAAGATTCTGTTAGTTTCCAACATTGGACTCGACTGACCCAGATTTAGTCAGGTCAACAATATGGTGTTTCTAGGGCAACTCATCGCTTTGGGAAGGGTCAATTTTTAAGGCTTGGTATGTCCTTCTACCTTGTCATTCATGTTTTTTAGGAAATGAATTAGAACTATCTTCATTTTTCTTGGAAGTAATAATTATAACATCCTAAGGTGTGAGGGGAGTCTTTGAGATTATTTATTTGGAAATAAAAATCAAAGGGGTTGAGTGACATACTAGTATGACAGGAAAACTCATTCAAATTGGGTGAATATGTTGCCTTATCCCCATTATAACTATAAGATCCCTTCTGGAACGTGTAAGGTAACCTGAAACACGAATGGCTTCCTATTTGTGAAGCTTCTTTTTAATTGAGCTAATTCATAACCCTTTGGAGTTCCTACCATCTTCTTTTCCCAGGAACACTAATTTTTGGTAACCATTTTAGACTATGCACTCTGTATCTTGGAGCCAAAGGATATTACCTTGAAGTTTGAACCCTTGTAAGAAATATTTTGATGGCTTCATTCGTTTGTCCCTGGAGTGCTGGAATTTGTGGTATGCTTAAGCTTTGAGATGTTCCTGCCTTCACTAAATTATCAACTTCATCACTCTAGTATGGATTTGGGTGCTTTTTTATGAATAATGACCTTCCATAGCTAAACCCTGTGCATGCTGATAAATCATCCATAAATTTGTTGCAAGTCTTTCTCTTAGTAATTTTGTTGTGACTCCATCTTCATGAATGAAACATTCAGATAAATTAGGCTTAGATCAGAGCATTTTTCTAGGATCTTTTTAGCGAGCTTTAGGATCCCATATTCAAGATGGGAATACTCCTGGACAGGTAGGGTATTGATAAATATAACATCATGTTGTGGAAAAAATTATTCAAGAAAATCTGAGGGGAGCTAATACTTGACTTCTTCAAGCCACAGATCCAGCATTATCCTCAAGTTCGTAAGTTCAAATGTTTCTAGATCAAACATAGGAAAATTTTTATGTTGCCCATGAACATCAATGTTGCAGACAGGGAGTTGTTTTATATGAGAAATTAAAGCTACCTGAATATAATTTATAGTTAGGAGAAGAAACTCCTTTGAAGATCAATTATCATACAAATGAACAATAAGAGACAAACCTAGAAACGATTTTGCTCACTATGTAGTTAATCAATTATGGGTTTGCATAAGTCCTCTTGTTTTCCTAGATATTGGTTTATTCTTTCAATATGAAAAGACTATTCATCTTCAATAAGGATGCCTTCAACAAATGGAATGGACCTTTCTACCTTTGTCTCATATGGTTCACAAAATGGCTTGATGATATGATCAACCTTCTTTTATTCCTCATCAGAGTCCATGTCATATGTAGGATGATTGTCAAAGGAAAAAATATCATATCTTGCATTGTTCTGTTCAAATTTAATAGACAATGCTGATTGGAGATGCACATAATCATGGGTGCCAAAGTTTCTACCATATTCAAAATCACAGATAGGAGTGTTGGTCTCTTGAACCTTAAGGGATATTCAGGATTTCCCTTCATTAATGTGTGTCTTGTTACTCTCATTCTTAGGAAAACTAGAACTATTGTCTGGTCCATTATCTCCATCTGCACTCAAGATTTTGTCATATGTTGGTTGAATTTCCATTTTCCAGTGTAGAAAAAAGGCATGGCATGATACCCATGTCATCGCATGCTAAGTCTTCTAGGGTGATTGCAAGAGTGGTAGAAAGTTGTTTCCTACCCTCCTGCTGATATTCCTCCTCTGCATTCAGGACCTTTTCTCACACTATCAATCATCCAAATAATGGAAGGAATCCCATCCATCTCAGGGTAATAAAGAATTGTCTTGTATGCCAAAATATTTTTTATGCCCTCTTCCTGAAATAGTTTGTGTATACCCATTATGCACATTGGTGCATTACTTCATCCAACTTCCATTTCCAGAATTTTCTTTGTTTCTTCTACAACATAAATCAGGGAGGAAAACCACATTGGTGCAATTGTGGCTCCAAATATAGTTATAAATACTGATAGAGGTCTATCGGTAGATTTACGAAGACCAACACACGATATTCATTTAAGTGCAAGAGAAAATTATGGTGCCTCTATCTGTAATAATTTAGGGAGTGTAAGGATGAATAGTGATAATAATCAACAACCTCATGAGCCTCCTCACCTAAGGATTGGTGGTGTAATGCATAAAGTCCCCAAAACCCCCTCCTCAAATGGTCATGTTCCATCCATTATCACTGGTCCTGGACACTGGGTTTGGAAACCATTACCTTCAAGTGTTCCTCAAACTGCCTCTCTTGTAGATTATCATCCTGCAATTACTCATAGAGAAAATGTGCATTTTATAGCCATGCCTTCTTTTCCAGGCGTAATTTTTTGAAATGTACTAGTAGGGGCTGAAGGTCCAACAACACTTTTACATGGGAAATCTGTGAAAAATGGACCAAAAACAACAAATGGAATGCATCCAGATATTCATGGTGGAGTCACTTTAAGACTTGGAGGGCCTTGTCAAGTTGTAGACCAAAAGAATTGACCTGATGGTTTCTCCACATAAAAGTGGTGCAGGAGCCTTGTTTTCGAGGTTGAGTATCCACATCTAGATTTATAGGCTGGAATGTTGATGAAAATATAATAATGCTTTTATTGTTGTCACTGTTGCTAGCAGCCTATCTGATTGAATGCAATTTACCTCTTCCAGTTTTAGTGGTGGATATAAAGTTTCCTCCCTTCAGGGTTTAAATTAAGGATAGTGGCATTGAAATGTGGTTGTAGGAAAATTTCCGAAGACAAGCATTCATAATTTAAACCCAGTCTCATGTTCTAGCAACGACATTATTAACTTTTTGTGTTTTTGAGTATATTACATATGATGTGGGTCTCTTGTTGAAGGCCTTGGTTTGACATTGTGGTTAAGGTAGCATATCCATAAGTATTTTTCCTTGAGCTCAATTCCCCCCATAGTGCCTATGCATGACTATAGCTTTTTCATATAGCTGCACAGGTGGCATATCTACTAATAATATAGGTACTGTGTTGAATTTTTTTTCATTGCAATTTTTTAAGGACACAAATCCACAAACAATTGGTCTCAAGTATTGAGTTTAATTTCATGGGCTTCTCCTATGCTTTGTTATGTTCTCTAGATCTCTAAGGTATTCATTATTTAGCTTGGCTACCTCCAACTTTCTTTGTATGCACAAGCACAATGTTTCTCTTAGATAGCACTGGTTATGCTTACACAAGTTTCACCCTTTGATGCGCAAGCTTTACACTTCTCTTATTACCAATTGTGGGTATGTTTGCACCAGTGGAGGATGGAGGTGAATTTCCATATTTAAAGGGAAAAATGGAATTGCAAGTGATGCTTCTTATGTGATGTAGAGACAAAGGAGACTTCTTTCATTGCTCTGTTTCTTACAATATTTTTGTGTAGATAGGATCTGAGTCACTTGGTTCATGTTTGTCTTTGAATTTAACTGTAATGTTAGACTTATATAATCATTCATTGGCTTGCATTAAGTAGCGACCATTGTTGATCCCTTTAAGACATGATGAGTTTGTATAAATGGTTGACAAAGTTTTCTTGCAACTTTAAGGTATGTCTAAATTCAAGTTTTAAATTTCAAATTTAGTGAACATAATGACTTAGGATGCATTTTCCTCTTCAAGAATTATAGGCCTAAATTTTTGTCTTCTTAGATACCTTGATCAAAGGTTCTTGTCTTTGCTCATCAGGGTGGTGGTTACCTTCATACACCATAAGCACTAGTATCTTTCTATGATAGTCACATCGATTACCTCTTTCTTCTAGGTTGTGATTATGACTAGGCTTAATTTCTCGACATTCTCCACCCCAACTGAAGTCAGGGTGTGGTTGGGTTCACTAGGGGAGTATAGTTTCTATGACGACAATGTCAATGTTTCTTCAATTGATGGTTAGATCACCGTCTTTGCTACTATTATGAATTCATTTTACTTGGATGCTAAAAGAGTTTTGACACAATCCTTTCCCTTATATTTAGTTTCTACAACCCCTAAAGGGAATTTTTGGAGGTGACTGTGGTCTAGCCATTCAAAACTTATAAATTTTAAGAATAAACAATCCGAATCAACAAGCGATAATGCTAGACAAAGCTGCAACAATAATTTTTTTAATTCTGTAATTGGAGAGAAGCAAGATATTGGAAATGTTCTCCATCCTGAGCATGGGACTGTTGTGGTTTCTGATTCCCTATCTGAGTTGTCAAGTTCACCTGATGCTGACATAAACAAAGAGCTAACTTATTTTTCCAATTCTGTCATTGGAAAATAAAAATATAGTTTGCATGTTGGGGAGAGAAAAATCAATGGAATGCATGAGAGTAGGTTGGCATCTCAACTGGATACACATGAAAATGGCACAGTGGTTGTTGATCAAAATCTGCTCAAAGAGAAAAAGGGTGAAGTGTTATTTGTATATGAGAAGTCAACAAAAAATACAGGCAAGGTGTCTGAATGGGAATTACAATCAGAAGCTACAACAATCCTCCCTAAAGATGATATGGCTATTTTGGAGGAAAAACCAGGTTTTCTATCTGGTAACAAATTTTTTGACTGCAAACAATCTTCTGGATATAGAAACAAAGGTAGGGTTAACCATGATAGTGCTAAATTACATGGGGAAGGTTCAACTTCCAATGTGAAGGCAATTGACACCCAAGATATGGGTCAAGTATCCACCACTAATAGTGATATTTGTGAAATGTTTACTCAACTTCAGGTGTCATCTTTGGTTGTTGAAAGTGAAGGCAAGCAGGATTTAGTAGCTAGATTGATAGAAAAGGAGAATAAAATTTCTTCCAATGTTTCTGCGAAGAATAATGTTGAAAATATTGGTGATGCTGCCAAGGTAGTAGTTTTCAACAAGAAGAAGAAAAAGAAGGATTTTTCCAGTAAGTCAAATGCTGCAACTCCCACTGGAATTTATATAATGCTTATAAGGTTCAAGAGGAGGAGGGATATGTGAACCTTCCAGAACCATCCGAAATAGTAACCGATGTTGTCAAGAGTAATACTTCTTCAAAAGAGCCTAAGAAGCAAGTCCTGAAAGAAGTGGATGAATGGGAAGATGCAGCCGAGCTTTCAACTCCTATGAATCAAGTAGTTGTTTTAGTTACTAAATGTTCAGGAGACAGAAAGTACTCCAAATATTTTTTGTTGACAATCAAGGATCAATGCAAAGATCTACCAAATCATTTTGAAATTTGTCCGAACATTATTGAATTACTTGGAAATTCCCAAGCACTTGCATGTAATGTAGGAGAGGCTAATGCATTAGCAAGCACTGCAAGAGGAATTGACAGGTAGCTGAGTGGGAATTATCTACTTGAACTTCGTGGGAGCAATATGGCCAGTTTGGATGATGATAGATGGGCCAAGCTGGTGGATGCTTTTTTTGATGGTTGTGTTATGCGGATGGATGCGGATCTTAGTGGTTCCTTTGTTGTGTTTCAAATTGGCCAAGGTTATAATACCGAATTTTCAAGAAATACATGTGCAACACAAATGAGTATGAATGTCATCCTTCCTGGAGGGCCTTATGTGCAAGCACCACTTCCACAAGTTGGACTAGTGAGAAATAATTCTGATGCTGATAGGTGGAAGCGTGCTTCTGGTTCGCAAAAGGGTTTGATTCCTCCTCCACGGCCTTCTCTGCCCACAATTCATATATTAGAGAACCGATCTGAAGTGGTCAAGGTTTCTTATGAGGATCAGCTGAAACAGAGACAAATTAAATCCATCCTTAATAAATTAAAGCCCCAAAAATTTGAGAAACTTTTTGAACAGGTCAAAGAAGTTAACATTGACTCTGCATCATGTCTTCATGGTATAATATCTCAAATATTTGACAAAGCCTTGATGGAGCTGGATTTTTGTGAAATGTATGCAAAATTCAGTTTTCAGCTTGCTGCAGGAATACCAGAATTTTATGAAGATAATGAGAAGGTTGTTTTCAAGTGAGTTCTTTTGAAAAAATGTTAGTAAGAATTTGAAAAAGATGAAAGAGAAGAGGCTGAGGCTGAGAAAGCAGGAGAGCATGGTGAAAAAAGCCTTTCAGCAGAAGAAAGATGGGAGAAGAAGGCTGCAACACGACTATGAATGCTAGGAAATATAAGGTTTATTAGTGAGATTTATAAAGAAAGTATGTTGACCAAAATAATTATGAATGCATGCATCACGAAATTAATTGGTGAATTTCAGCATCCAGAGGAGGAAAATGTTGAAGCTTGTGCAAACTAATGAGCACTATTGGTCATATGATTGACCATTCAAAGGCCAAGGAACATATTGATGCTTACTTTGATAGGATGACAAAAATGTCTAATAACTAAGGGCTTCCCTCTAGGCTGAGGTTCATGTTGAAGGATATGATTGATCTGAGGAGGAATGGATGGCAACAAAGGAAGAAAGTTGAGGGCCCCAAGAAAATAGAGGAAGTGTATCGGGATGTTGTGCAAGAACTACATGGACAAGGAGACCGCTCTCGAGGTACCAATATGGGACATTCAGGTTGGAGACTTGCGACACCACTTGATCATGGTGTGAGAGGACCTGCGATGCCACCTTAAATGGCAGGTGCACAGATGGGTTCACTTCCACATATGGGTGGGATTAAAGGGCCACAACCCCATATGGGACCACATGACCGTGGATTCACCAGTCAAGATGCTCGGATTGTGAATAGGGCTCAATTTGAAATTCAGTCTATGCCAAGCCCTTCAACACACAGAGATTCTGATGATGGCTACTTGACCCTTGGTCCTAAGGGAGGTTTTGGCAAGGGAATAAGAGGGAGGGCTTGGCCTTTGCCATATGCTAAGAGTGCTCAAGCAGATATTCCACCATTCACATCCTGAGTAATATACGAACAGGTGTAGGGTCGATTTCAGGTTGCAGTTCTAACCAAATGCTAGTTAGTATGAGAGATGAAATTTCGACAAGGACTTATGCTGCATAAAAGCATTTATTTTCAAAATCATGTGTCCATGAAAGAAATGTTTTGAATAATGACATAAGAGAGTTTAAGAATTCATACTCATCTGGTGACAGAGGTGGGAAGACTACAAAAGTTGAATTTCAACTGTAAGAACATTATTCTCAAAGAACTTTGAGCTCACAACTCATTAAGGTTCAACTTAGGAAAAAGGATAAAATTTCAAAGAATATTACAGGTGCATTCCTTTACAAAGCTTCCATGCATTTTCATTATGTATTTTAGAGAAGTCGACAAGTTTCCCTGACTTTTTCCTAATTTTGCATGACATACCAACCTGTGTGAGAGATTTGAAGGAGGCAACTTTTTGTGTAGATGACCTTAAAGCACCATTGTTCCATTCAAATATGGTTTCACTTTGGATATTAGATTATTTTTTCAAGAAATATGTTGAAATTGATCTTATGGGGAATCTACTTACACATTTATGCAAGTTTGAGCCTTTCTTTCTAAATCAAGGACAACTTACTGAAGGGTAATGTGCAATTTTGTATTTGTTCTTATTCAAGTTTGAATTTATTCAAGGACTGCTACAGTCTATGGTCATTTGCGATTATGAATTAGAACTATATATAATTTTGATGTTTCTAGGTTAGGGACTGTACTCTTTTCATTGGAGGATGCTACTGTTGATGCACCCAAGGCTCCTGAGTTCCTTGGTCATGTAGGGTCAAAATCCACTAAGTTGATTCCATGTCATTAGAACAATTTTGCATCCTTCTTGGGAAACAAATCCATTACAGAATAGGAGTTTCCAAAGAATGGATTTATAACATGAAACTAAAAAATTACAAGCAATGTTAGTTTGTTTTTCCAAGGAATATGATAGAGAAAACTGGCTTTATTTAGGCTACTCATCCATATAGGGTTCAATGTGAAATTGGTTAACTAGATAATGAATTGTCTTTCCTCAATATATTTGCAATTCTAATTAATGGCTCAACCTATTCTTCTATCATGTCTACAAGAGACCATGGGTAGGTATGACTAATGGCTTCTCTGCCATTTTTTACTGTAGAGTAGGTGATCTCAACAGAGTTATAACTGAGTAAAAAAGAACTATAAGATTGACAACTATACAAATAGGATTTGCCCTAAACTTGACATATTTACTCTTTGTTGATTATGTTTTTCTTTTGGGAAATATGACCAAGGTAGATGAAATTATGCTGAAGGACCCCACCCTTGAAGAACTGAAATTCCTACTTATAAAACTACCAACAACTGAGGAGCTACAAGAATCAACACCATCTTTGATTTGAACCCAAATAGTCTTATTATCTCTGAGTATTTCCCTAATCACAATGACCAATAGATTCTCCTCATGGATTATTTCTCTCATTCTATTTATTATTAAAATCCACAATATGTATCCCTACATTTGAATCTTGGGAAAAAAACATATAATTGTTATCATTTAAATTATCCATATCTCTTGGAGCCCAAAAATCCATTTGATTTGGATAAGCTTTATTTGTAACCTCAAAAGAAACCCTATTATAAGCTGAAGGACCATTATGTCCTCTTGAGTCTTGACAAAGTATGATGGAATGAAATTGGGTGAAGACCAGATCCAGTTTTACCATGTCAGAACCTAGGTTCATTGAGATGGCGACCTTGGTTTGAAGATATCCACCATACAAACTAGGACCACCCATACTTATTGTTGCCATCTCTATTTCATCATCAAGATTAACATAATAAGGACCTATAACCTGTGGAGGCCCATGGTAGTTATTGCAATGTACTTTATTAGAATACATGCCATTTATTATTATCAAATTTACCACATACGAAAATGGCATCATTCACATCATTTTGAAGAAGTCTACAAATTAGGTCAACATAATTTTTTTCACATTTACGACTTCTCTCACATTTGTTGGTTCTTGAAGCTCAAGCACTTTCATAACAAAAATATGCAAAGTCAAACAACAAAAATGGTCCACTCTCTTTTTATTTTCTAATATTATAATGAAGTTTTATTAGAGACACTGTTTGTTTGTTTGTTTTGGTTAGAAAAGGGTTTGCTTTTGGTTTTATGCGACTTTCAATTTATCATATGTAGCATGTTGAGAAATGGGAAAGAATAATGTGTGACATTTATCTTGCAGAAATTGATGTTAAATGAAATGATACATAGTTTAACCAAACTACAATTCACTTTGGTAAAGGCGGAGGAACATCTTAAAATACTACTTAAGAATACACCATATACAAAGTTTGACCATAAGTAATATATGCATTTTTATTTTGTAGATATGTTCTTTTTTCTACCCAAGATATCACAACAAGAAAAATATTGATATTGTAGAAATTGTTTGAGGACCTCATTGCGGTCGATTTTTCTGATGTCCTATTTGATTGATACTTTCTCATATGTTAGGAAGGCTTTAAATATGAGTTAATATGCTCATGAAACAAATCAGATTCAAATTTTATAGATACAAAAGATTAAAAAAAATGTCAATGTCTTTGTTTGAATGTTACTTGACTCTGTTGTGGGCAGTTTACAGGAAATGTGATTGGAAAAAGGACTGGGAGACGATGCATATCACGTCTTGGATATGTTCATTCGCTGTTAGAGATCACTTAGAAACCTAAGCCATCAACTTTGGAAATGTTTCTAGTGGGAATTCCTATGGTTTTTAATGTTTGATTATTTCACCTCATGGTTATTTTGGGCAAGAAAATGTCTTAGGAATGCTACACACGACATCGGTGGATAGGTAAACAAAATTTTTATAATTGCAATTTCCATTCCATGATATCCTCTCTTTATTGTTTGATTGTATTTTGGACGTTTCTTTTGATTTTGTTTTGTCTTTTAACTATGAAATTGAAAATACTTAGTACCATGTCCATTTAAACAACAACCAAAGTTTGAAGATGAAATTAGTATTACACTATATTGATTGGAGTCCTTATAGATATTTTGTGTTAAAATGTTTTCATGAGTATCAGAAAAAGTTGCTTTCATGTTGTTATTTGAGTACATGTTGTTTATATACTTGACTAAGTTCATGCGTTAGAAAATGAAATGTTGTTGTGAATAAAACGACAAGGATTAAACATCACACCTCAGATTATTTGTTTTCACAAGTTATCTACAGCTTGAGCTTTTTAGCATATAACTTAGTTGACATGATTGTTCTTAAGATTTCCTTGAAAGTTGAATACTAAGTTACTAAGGTGTTCTTTTCCATATATGGTGATATTTTATTTGCTTTGTTTATACAGGTTATATGGCCACATTATAGTGACAATTATCACCCCAATGAAGAAAATTTGTTCGAGTTTCTTACTTGTATGGGTAAAAATGGCTTTGACATTGCTGATGTTGAGGTATATGTCGTATAAACTATTTATAGTCTAATTTAGTTTATATTCTAGTGTTCATTGTCTTTCATGTTTTACACTCTGCATTGTATCTTCTTTTGTTTTCAAAAAATGAACTCAGTATTGATGGTAAGAAGCATGAATTGAAAAAAGAGGGGAGCAATAACATTGGAACAACAAATGAAAAAAGAGAGAGAGGAGAACTGGTCTGGTGATACTCTTAGAGCCAATATCCCGCATAATACACACATATAAAGCCTGAAGGTTAAGTCTTCAGAGTTGGTGAATTCACCTGCAATGCCTTAAGAACACAATGATAATGTTTTGAAGTGATGAAACACCATTTCATGTTTAAATTGTAGTCCAACCAATATTAAGTTGGAAAATCATATTGTAATACTTTAACATTTCATATAATATAATTTATGTGGTTGAAATTATTTATAGTTGTACTTGATATTGTTTAGTATTGTAATTAAAATATGTGATTTTGTGTTTTCCTATTAGATGAACATGCACATTGTATGACATTTTTTAAATCATACAAATTAATTTATTTTGATTAATAATGAACACAAAATCAATTTAAAACTACTAAATTAGTATTTTATATTGATTAATGATGAATACAAATAAAATGAATATACGACTAAATTAGTCATTTATAATGATTATTAATGAAAGTAAATGAAATAAATATAAACTACTAAATTAGTCATTTATATAATGAATAAATGACTACTACAAATGATAAATTTGTGATTACAAATGACCACTAAATTTTGCATATATACGACTATTAGTAGCTAATTTAAAGTATCTTATAACACGACTAAAATTTAGTCATATTTCTTCGGTCATTAATTGGTTTCAAACGATGACTAAAATTTGCATATATATGACTATTAATAGCTAATTTACAGTATCTTATAACACGACCAACATTTTCGTCATATTTCTTTGGTCATTAATTGATTTTCTCAGGTGATCATATAGTAATATATTTTGTTGTATATTTGGTCATTAATTGTGGCAATTAATGACCAAATCAAAGATTAAATCAATGACCAAATAAATGACTAAATTAATGATCAAATCAATGACTAAATTAATGACTAAATCGGTGACTAAATTAATGATCAAATATACAACTAGACAACAAAATTGAGATAACCAATTAATGACTAAGCTAAAAATGACCAAAAGTTGGTCGCGTTATAAGATACTATAAATTAGCTACTATTGGTCACCGACAGAAAAATAGTCGTTTATATGCAAATTTTAGTCTTTTTTTAGTAACTAAATAGCCATTTTGTACTAGTGTTTTACTACTGCCAATCTAAACCCTTTCCAGAGTCCAAATTCTATCATCTGATTATTTGTGGCTACTCCCAATCCCCAGGCAAACTTTTTTCCTATTTTTCCATTAGGGCAATAGATAACCCTTCTCGCTCCATCCTCGCCTGATAATCCCTTGGTTTTATTAATCCCTTTGGTTTATAATATTAATAATCCTTTGGGCTTATTTATCCCTGAGTTTATAATATTAATCTCAAAGGTTTATTAATACCTTGGGTTTATAATATTAATCCCTTGGGTTTATTATATTTTTGATAATATCAATAATTGTTGATTTGAGGCTTCTACGATTTTTTTTGTGTGTAGAATCTTCGGAATTTATCACATCCATTAATATTAATATTATCATATTTTTATAATATAATAATAATTATTGTAATATTTATAATTATTGTCCCTTTTTTTAATAGTCATAGTATTTTATAATTTAATAATAATCATTATAATATTATTATTGTAATTATATTTTATTAATATTAATTTATTAATTTTGTACTATTTACGTGTGGATGTGCATGTTATTGATATACCCAATCGTCTTATATCGACCACATTTTATTAGTGTGGTTGTGCTAGTTTTTATCTTAACAAGTCTAATGTTGATAATACTATAGAAAGGAGCTCTTTCAAAAATAACAAAGCTAACCATAGCAAATTTGTGTGGTGTAATGGGGAAGATCGGTCAATATATATATATGAAATTTTTTAGTTCCAATTATTTTCATCTCCCGGAAATTTTAGCTCCCACTATTTTTAACTCTAAAAAAAAAAAAAAATCATTTCCATTTCTTTCCAAAGATATATTATACCACTTATTTTCCCAAAACCTAGAACCCACACCAAATTAATGAAAAAAAAAAAAAAAAAAAAAATTAAATCAATAAATTCTAAATTGTAATTTCAATATTTTAAAAGTATTTTTGATAGGTGGCTATTTAAGTATCGGTTTTCTTAAGAACTTGTTTTCCTCTGATGTAAGGAACTACCCAAGGCTTAAAGACATCTAGCAAGAGTGAAAGTCACCTAACAATAATCAGCTACCCAATACCTTCGATGTAATGAACTACTCAAGACTTAAAGACATCTAGCAAGAGTGAAAGTCGCCTAACAATGATGAGCTACCCAAGGCTTAAAGACATCCAACAAGAGTGAAAGTGGCTTAACAATTATTAGTCAAAATGCATTTACAAATAAAAACCAGTGATGGTTGTCCCACCACTAGTTTGAAAACTAAGTTATGATAGATTTTCCTAATAACTATGAAAAAAAGTAAGTAAATTTTCACTCTAACTATATATTTAGAATATAAATTAATAGTCCATATTTACAATTTTAATAATATGTAACACTAAATACATAATTTTTATTATTATTAAAATTTAAAACTTAACATTACAAAAATAGAAAAAACTATTTTATTTAAAATTTAATTTTATAAAATATATATTTAATTTAATGTTTTAATTGAAGTATAAATAAATTTGGAATTTCAAATTTATTAAATTTGATGATAGTCATTTACATTTTATGCATGTATTTTTATATGTGATACATATGTATAAATGTTAAATTATTTTGTGTTATTATATGCAATTTTTTTTTTTAAATAATGATGAGCAATGAAGTAGGGATCATTCTAATACATCATAATAGTTCACTAATATTGATTCACTACACTTAAAATATATTAGGGCTGAAGTGATTTTGAGAAGGCACAACACATAGATACTAAGAGTGGGATTTTATTTTATTTCAAGACTTTGTTTCAATCAAAGACTATACTATAATATAGTGTATATGCTAATTTATTACTAAAAAAAATGTTGGTTCATGAAAGCATTAATATTAAACTTTCAATATTTTAAAAAATATAAGCATTAATATTAAACTTTCAATATTTTAAAAAATATTTAATTATTGAACTTAATTCTTTGCACCATTCCATGTGGTTTACAATATGTTCGACTTTTTATGTTTGTTTATTCCACACAAATATTTCAGTGTAATATAGGAAATGCCCTTTCTAAATCTCATATATAGAGAAATGAAATTGTCAATATTCATGTCATAAGGTAGAACACAATATAAATTTCCTACCTAATAAGAGACTCTAAAAATGTATTTTCATATTGTTCATGCTTCAGTCTCTTAAGAATACAATTAAGCAAAGGAATGGGGTCAAAGAAATGGGTGTTGCAATTAAATAGAACGGTGTCTAACTCCACTCATGTTCACCTCAACCCACCCTCATTTTCCACCATTGCAATAGAGATTTTGGAAAAAAGAGAAAGAGGTTCAGGTTAGGATAGTATTTTCTTATCTTGAATAATGACGAACCTTTTAAAGATTTGTCATCAATGTGCTTTACAATCCCTACTCAAATCTCAATTTATGCACTATTCATCAAATTTTCAAACACCTTAAAACTCATAAAAATTGGAAACTAACATATAAGAAATTATATTGGAATTACACACCAATAACAAAGTTGACACAACATTGAACAAAGTTGAGACTCATATAGAAAAGTCGAATAATAAACAAACCCATAGGACCTCCAAATTCTCAATTATATATACATATATTCAATTTACCATTTCATTTATTCTCTTGTTATGAATAAAATTATATAAATAATGTAAACAATAAATGATGATTAATTAATTAGCAATTAGGTTGAAGAGGCATGTCTAAATGGAACATGACCTGACCTTTCGTGAAGAGGCACTTGTCTAGGTATATAAGCGGGCCACATTTGTAACATTCACATCAATCATTCTTCATACTATTTAATATAATACTTGTATCCTTAATGGATATTTTCATATTCCAAGTCTTCTCGAGTATTTAATGAAAAGTACTAACTTTGTTCACTTCATTTGGTATCAGAGTAGTTTGATCCTCTGGCCGCTCACCGCTCCACAAAGCCACGCTTTTCGATCCGAGTCCTTAGTCGTCGAAAGTCATCAACTTTGTTGTCGTTGAAGCATTTTGCTACCAGAATTTGGAGTTTCTCTAGCTTGCCATTTAGGCCTTTGGTCACTTAAAAATTTAAAAAAAAAAAAAAAAAAGTTAAAAATATTTTGGAAAAAAAATTAGAAAAAAGAGAAAAAAAATCAAAAATAAAAAAAGAAAAAAAATAATTTATATTTACTTAAAAAAAGGGTGTTAAGAAAAAAAAATAGAAAGGAGGAAGAGCTTATATATATTATAAAGGAATTATAAAAATATAAATAAATAAGAAAATTATATTTAACATATATATATATATATATAAAGGGAAGAAAAAAGAAGAAGAAGATATTATAAAAAAAGGGGATCATGTCACTGTCATCCACAATCGTTGTCGTTCATGTCATCCAAATGACCATCGTGACTTAGTTATGACTGACAGACCACCAACTCCATCGCTACTCCCGCCTCCAGCCGCCGAGCTCCTCCCACAGTGCCCAGTGCCGTCATCGCTGCTGCAAGTCTATTTTATAATGAAGACTATAGAGTTAAATTAATATTTAATAAAGTTATTTAAAGGACAATAAAATATATTAATTAAAAAGGAGGCTAAAAATATCTAAAGAAAGGTATTTTGAATTTAAAATAATTATTTATAGAAAAGGAAAGGCCATATATATATATATATATATATATATATATATATATATAAGGTTATAAGGGATATTGTTGAAAGTATAAAGAAGGAATATTTTTAAAAACTGCCAGGTCATCCTGAAAAAGAAAAATGGAAACCAATAACGAAATATTCCCTAAAACCTTTAGTAAATGTGTTGATACACTATTTAAAATTAAAGGATCACTCACAGGAAGAGATATTATAATCTCTATCGGTCCTACAGAAGGGAATAATTATATTAGTCCTAAATGTGATAACCAATTAGTGATTCCTGAATTGAATATAATTGAAACAAAATTTGTTGACACAAGTGAAAAACAATACGACATAAATAATCTACAACTAAGTATTGGGGATTATACTTTTATCTCATAATTTACCGTGAAATCCTTATTTTTTTATGACAGTGACATTGTTTTGGGATCACCTTGGATGGAAACTCTACGGTCTTTTATCTTAAATACAAAAAAGAATTTTTTGAAATTTTCCCACAAAAAGAAAAAAATAACGCTACAGGACGTTACGTTGAAGCCAAATTCAGTGACGCCTGAAGACATACAAGAAATCTCAAAAGTAATTCTTCAAGAAAGTAAAAAGGCAATACAAAATATGCAAAGAGAAGCTAACAAGATAACCACTGATAAAAATGAGGAAGTTTCTCGACTTAAAGACCATAGTGAAAAACTATTTACGCAAATTAAGAATCTTAAGAAAAACAAGAAGTCGTTATAAAACAAGGTGCAACAACTTGTCGAAAAGGAAGCGTCAAAATCTTCAAATGTAGAAATTCAAGTTGAAGAAAAAACGAACATCGATCCAGTAAATACCATGACTCAAAAATAAAATAAACTATTTGAAGTAAAGATGTATTTAGAAGTTGCAGTTCCACTAACAAAATATTCGAGTGAATATCTAGAAATTAACCATTCAACATCCATGGCTAAAGGAAATCGGGTACTTCAAATAAATCAAGGAGATGACATAAACTAGATAAGGGAAAATCAAATCACTATAATTCCTTATCGACATCCGAGTCACGAGAGTAGACAAATTGATCAAGCTACGTATTCAGAACAGAAATAACAAATTGATGTTCCGAAGAATACTAATGTCATTGCAACCCACTCATGTGATAACAATTCATCACAAATTTCCAATCATCACAAGATTCCACAAAAGATTAATTTAGGATGGTCTGATTCCTTCTCAGTGCGACAATTTTGTTTGTCACTTAGAGGATCATATCAACATGTATCGACAAAGTTGAATGTCTCGAGGCGAGAAGATATTCATAGCAGAAAAATAAATCAAGCAGAAGACATTCGTAGCAGAAAAAGAGATCAAGCCTTTTCATCAACAAGCTTTGAGGACAAAACTTTTTGAGGAGGAAGGCAATGTTATGAATAAAATGATATAAATAATGTAAACAATAAATGATGATTAGTTTCCAATGGGGGTGCGGTTCAACGGTGAACAGTGGCCTGTTAAGACACTCGTGCTAAAAGGTCACCGGTTCGAATCCCTCCGAAGGCAAAAAAAAATCTAGTCATGTTAAGGGTTGGTGTGGCCGAGGCCGAGTGCGATCCCTGGGTGATTTTGACAGATTAGATGCCCTTGGATCGCGGTTTCTTAGACCAAGGTTTGACATGATGCTATGTTAGGACCACATAACCAAACAAACAAAAAATAAAAGTAAATGATGATTGGTTAATTAGTAATTAGGTTGAAGAGATATGTATAAATGGAACATGACCTCTCGTGAAGAGGCATCTACCTAGATATATAAACAGACCACATTTATAACATTCACATCAATCATCATTCATACTATTTAATATAATACTTGCATCATCGATAGATATTTTCATATTCCAAATTTTCTAAAATATTTAACTAGAAATACGAACTTTGTTCACTTCATCTCTCAACTAATCCTATCGAAAGATGATTAACCAGACATAACCTTTATAATACATTATCTAGACAATGTAGTGTTCGTTATTTTATAAAATAGAGTGTGTTTGAAGGTTTTGATACCTATCACAAATAATATGCAGATTTCCTATCCACCTGTCCAAATACAGACTCGGAGGTAAAAATTTACAAAAACCATCAACTTAAAGCCTAGGTATAATTATTCTATGTTCTATCCTCCAAAAGTTTGATAAATATAAAATTTCAATTTAAACGATACATTAATTTTTTAATTCTTGAAAAACTTTTCACAAAGGAAGTATATTACAATTCAATGGGTCTAATTATTCTATGTTCTTTCCTCCAGAAGTTTGAGAAATATAAACATTCAATTTAAACGATTCATTGATTTTTAATCCTTAAAATATAAATAAATAAAAACATTTAACCAAGCAAGTACAATAAAATTCGATAAACATATATGACATAATGATTGGTCAAAGCACACTGGATTTCTATTTCTAAGGAATTGGAATTTTGAAATAGTCCTTCCATACACACTTTACCATACCATAATTAAACGAAAATAATGTCCACAAATTTAGATTCAAGAATTGCCAAGCTCCCCAGCATCCAGGGGAATCCAATCGAATCGTACTGCAAATTTGTAGAAATTTTGAAAGTGAAAGTGCTAGCCCCTCGGATTGCTCTTCTTTATAGCATAACAAGGTGATTTCATCATTGAATACCGATCAAGTGTACCCAGAATAATAACAAGGTGGTTTTCATCATTGACTACAGATCAGGTGTACCTAGAATAATTTGTACAGAATCCATGAGGATGATCTTGTTTATCAGAATAGCCTGGATGAAATTTTATAATGATAACAGTAATTTCAAATAAATATGATTAGAGATGTTTACTTACATGTCAAATAAACAAATACAACATACTTCCAACTTATCACAGTTTGGTCAGTAATAATTAACTGATAGACGGGTTGCAGTCCAAGAGATGAGACTGGATTTCCCATTAGTAATTTTAGCCGCTGGTGAAGAAGGTGGAGAGTTAAGGTGTGGTCTCCTCATCGCTGAGAGTACATCCCCAGTGCACTCTTCCCATTATGTTTCAAGCAGGCCCTCTGCATTTGTACTTCCCAGTCCTGCAGGAATTTAGGCTGTGAGTAATATAAGTTATACACATATAGAAAAATATTATCATGTATTTAGTTAGTAATGCCCATAATATACAGTCCTACAGGCAGCCCTCTCATCTTTTGCGTCATGCCAGAAAATATTTGGATGAACCTGTGCATTCTCGTTCGTTGAATTCCAATGGTGAGAAGATTTTTGTTGAGATGATGACCTACTGTGCAGAGATAGTCATGGAGGTGGTCACTATAAGGCCCTAAAGAGAGTACTGTGTTTTCTCGAAGGTCGAATATATGCTCGACAGGAAAGGGTCGATACTTCTCAGGTTTGGTTTCTGTCAAGAATGACTTTTACTTCAAGGTCGATAGTGAAGATAAGATAGAGTTTATGAGGAATAGATTGTCCAGGCTTATGTCTCTTTTTTTATTCATCCATGTTTCAAAACTCAGGGGCCTTACTGTAGAAATTTCTTAATCTTAACACTTATGCAGAAATCATTATTATTAATCTGGTTTAACTCTTCCTACTTAGATAAGTTATTAACTGAATAAATTCAAGTTAACATCGAAACAAAACACATAACAGATCTCTATCAATTCAAATCTAGAATAAGCACATGCACACATTGATAAAGTGACACAGTTATTTCTAGACAAACTGTCCCTGGGAAAACCCAATGTGGGAAAACCGGTCTCTGGCTACTAGAGGGTTCTGTTATTAAGAATATTTCTGAATACACAACTCTGGGTTCCAGATCTGGAAAACCCAACAGAGAAAACTCTAGATCTACAGCTCCTAGCTGATCTAGGGCCAAAAATACTAACTGATCCACACCCTCAAACGGGATTTACAGAACTCAGCCAGATCTAGGCCTAGAAACCCCAGTGTTGCCCCTGAAAAACATTGTGTCAACCTCTGAAGCCCCTGAAAGCCTCTGCGTCAGCCTTGGATGGCCTCCAAACCCTCAGTGCTGCTCCTGGAAGGGATTGTGTTACCCCAGAATGGGTGACGCAGTCACTGCGCTGCCCCTAAGGGTCTCTGTGCAACCCCTGAAGGGTTTCTTGAAAATGGAGATGTCCCTGCTGTTGTTGCTACTGCTGCCTTCCTCTGTGTTATCCTTGAGATAATATTTTCTCTGCCTATTGTGTATTCTAGACCCTGGGATCATATCATCCCATTAGTCTAAATTCCCCTCTTTGCAACTGAAACACTTCTAAGTTTTCTTAGCAACCTCGCCCTAGAATCTAAGCTTAGCTTTAGTGTTGTGCCTCTGTGTGTCTTTACAAATGACCCCAAGCCTTTCCTTTATACTTTTCTCGTTGACAAAGCAATGACCATGATCATATCTTGAATCAATGGCTAAGATTAAAATAAAGCTTGATCTGTGTGACTTAAGACAATTTCATCACATATTTAATTAAATTCACTTTAATTATTTTATTTTCCTAAGTTTTAACTTAGAAAATACATTAAAATAATTAATTAATTTAATATCTCCTAAACCAGATGAAATTTTCCAAATCCATTTCTGGGTCTTGTAGATCAGGTGAACTCTAGTCCTTGCTCAAAATTTGGGACCTAGAGTACAACTGATGCTACCCCAAATACACAAAATCTCAACACTCCCACTTAGCATCAAGGGTGTGCTCTAGTAACACATCACACTTATGCATTATATGATTTTGGGCACTAGTTCTGTGCTGCTGAAGCTTGGCATCCTTCCACTCAACTCTGCACTGTTGTTGCCATTTTGTATTGTTTCCCATGACTCTGCCACTGCTAGTGCAACCACTGTACTGCAACTCCCTCTCAATATGTTGCATCTGTGCTACTCATAGCACTGCCACTGTTGATCTGTTGCACTGCAACTTCAGTTGTTGAGAGAACCAACTGAATCTCTTGCCCAATCTTTGACAAACAAGTCAAATGGGCTGCATCCTCATCACTAAAGCTCCATAGGCTATAGATCTATGCTGGCATCTAAAGAATTATATGATTTTGGGCACTAGTTCTGTGCTGCTGAAGCTTGGCATCCTTCCACTCAACTCTACACTGTTGTTGCCATTTTGTATTGTTTCCCATGACTCTGCCACTGCTAGTGCAACCACTGTACTGCAACTCCCTCTCAATATGTTGCATCTGTGCTACTCATAGCACTGCCACTGTTGATCTGTTGCACTGCAACTTCAGTTGTTGAGAGAACCAACTGAATCTCTTGCCCAATCTTTGACAAACAAGTCAAATGGGCTGCATCCTCATCACTAAAGCTCCATAGGCTACAGATCTATGGTGGCATCTAAAGAATGATGCACAACTACAACTCTTCCTGCATAATCAGGCTCCCTCTGCACTATTGAAGTCACATCATCTCCTTCTGTTGAAATCTATCACGTTCTTGCTGCACTGCGTTATCCCTCTGAAGCTCTCTGCACTGCGTAAGCAACACTGCTTTGCGCTGCTAAAGACACATCAGCCTCTGCGCTACTACTGCTTCTACGCTATTGTTGCTTTGCTCTGTGATGCTCCTTCCAGTCTTCAAATATGCCTCTGCCTCTGCTTCTTCCGTTATCTATGCACCCATTTCTCCACTTGTCCCGCTACTGTCTTAAGGCTGTCGTAGCTCGCATGTGATCCAAGAGATGAGCTGCTCAAGGATCCCGCCCTTCTTCCATGTAGCTCCTCTACATGTCCATGTCACCCCACCCCTATGGTTCATGAGCACTCATGGCTACATCATCTCCTGACCCACCATCTGCCACAGCTACCTTGGAAGAAGATACTTGTTGAACCCTTGGTTAAACTGAGGGGGGGGGGGGGGGGGGTGAATCAGTTTAACACATTCATGGACTTTAAAAAAACTCTCTTTTAAACTTATTACACCTTCATTTCATGATCAACTTATTACATAATGAAACATCAATCTTAATATGTGAGCAACAAGTATTAATAAGATTAAATACAAAGTATCAACACATAATTATCATGCACATAGACACCAGATATAAGTGGAAACCCATAAGGGAGAAAACCACATCTTATTATTGTTGTGATGCAAAGGCAAGCTCCAACTCCCTCTCACCACTGATTTTCTATAGGCGCCAACCCACAGGAGGCTCCTACCTCAGTCAGCTACAACTGACATCTATCAAGCTACAACTTGATATGGAAGCACCAACTTCCTCACTCTTTCATAAAATTAAACACATGTTGATTTACCTGGATATTAGCTCTGTTCTATTCCTTCTTTTCTGCTGTCCACCTGTCTTATATCTGTCTTATATCATTTCTGAATCTTCACAGCTTCTCTATATGCTCCTTCTTCTTCTTACCCTCTCTGTCTCATTTTTCCATTCTCTAACCTCTCTATGCATATCTATGATATATCATTTATAGAGTTCCCCTCTTGACTGTTTGCATTCCACAGGGAATTCAAAGTGAACAACCATGACTCTTTGACTTCTGCCTTCTCATTTATTTTTCCAGCTCATTCAAAAAAAATATAACAATATGTACAAATTTCAATATTACAGTGGAGTTTTGTTTGCCTACGGAGACTTGCCAATGCATCACAAACAATATAAAAATAAATAAAACTTTACATTTTCAGTTACAATAAGAATTTCAATTCAACCCATTCAGTTTTTGGCTCATTGTGAGTTTGTCTTTTCTGCTACTGTAGTGTTACAAAACCACATTTTCATTCTTGTGTATTTCAAATTCAGATTCTACACATCTGAATACCTTCACTGCACACCTCTTCAAATCTGCAATCTCTGTTCACTGCAATTGTGTATCTGCTGCATATATAACTGCTTTACAAGTTTATTCCCAAATGAATTCATAGTCTGGCAATCTTTACATGCGGAAGCTTTTCTTATTTTCTGAACTGGGCAATTTAAGTAAATGCAGAAGCTTGCCTTTTCTTTCTATGGTTCAACCCATATTCCTCCGATTATATTAATATGCAGAAACTCGATTTGTTTCAATACATGTTTAAACCATGGTCTAACCCCACTTCATGAATTCATATGCGGAGTTTCCATTATATACCCTACTTCTGACCTTGATTAATTAAATATCAACATATGTGCCAATGCTTTATCAATCCCATCTTCGGTTAAAACGCAGACTTCAAAAATTGGGGCCCACAGCACTTCGACTTTGATTTAAAACAAAAACCCAACGTAATAATGGCCTCGACTTCCATGTCTCACATTCAACTATGTTTATATTAATGTGAAACAAAGTTTGAATTTGATTAAACATAATATATCATGATATGAGCTTTATTATTGGACCCATTACATAATGGTCTACAACATATCAACAAATATATGCACCCGGCTTTGTTATTTCATCTCATCCATAATATATTAACATATATTATGTCCTCCATTCAAATGTTGAGAAACATTATAATAAAGTTTTGTTCAACTCATTTGGGATTCATCTGGGCCGACACAACTCATTCAATGCATATCAAATTTATATTGTATATTGGTTCCGGCATATATTATGTTCTGGACCCACAACAATTAATGCACCAGCAAGTCTGCCCATCCAACAACGTTCGCACACTCCATCTGAATTGTATATAATCTGACGCCTATCGCATTACAAAGGTGCACAAGGGTTAATTCCTCCAAATCAAATCAACGGTGTACTCTTTCTCTCGGGCCCACAAGGCTTTAACTTACCTGGCCTTAATCTCCACGCAACTCTACTTGTGATCCAACGGTGGTCGCAACACATCAACCCGCCATGCGAAATCCAAAAGTTTTACCTCCGTGGTTTAACCCCCAAAAACTTTGCAAAATTCGTGGTATTTAAATACCACTTCAGGACACATGTCTCATGCAGACCCTTATCGCATTTTATTTCTCGATTCCGCTTACCATTTTAAACTTTTGCGAAAACCATTTGTGGTTTCAAGAAACCACTCTCACTGTTCACTCGCTTATGGTTAAAAACTCTCGGTTCCACTTAACGCCTCAAGGTTCCGCTTCTTTAAAAAAGCATTCCTCATGTGTGTTTTAACTCTGTGCTTCCATTCATTTCGCATTCGATCTGCGATCTATATACTTGGTAAAACATCCGAGCCTTGCCACTTCACAATTTATTGTATGTCTTGACTACTGATTCCATCTTTAACTATACCATCGCTTCTTTTCTTTGACAAGTATGTTGATTCATTTCTCCTCTTTTTAATACTGCGCTAAACCCCTTAGGAGGTTCTCAACCTCTCCACCTTTTGTGAAACCAATGTCTCCAACATTGTTTCAATGGAGCTCAAAATCATTACTTGAACCAATTTACAGAGATTGATTTCAAAACAACTTCGATTCCTCTACTCTTCATCACTGTGATATGTAATTAAACATAAGAACGTAATTCTCTCTTGAATACATTATAAAATGAAATCCCGCCAACAGCTGCCTTACAAGGTTTATGGCAATGGTATTCAATAACATCAACCTACCCTGAATCAATACTAATTCATCCATTTACACAGAATCCATATACAAACAAATCACACGGAATTCAAAACAATTCTTCATTTATACATATGAGCTCAATTACAAACCCTTCTTGGTTGTGGCCAGATTTTCAGATCATTGGCCCTTTCAACCTCACTACTCTGCCTCTAATTCCTCTGCTGCTTCTGCTTCAATTTGTTACCTTTGTTTCATCTGCTGCCTGGGCAACCTCTCTGCTACTTTGCTGCCTCCTTTTTGTTCCTTTCTTATTGTTGCCTTTCTTACTTTGCTTCTCTCTTTGCCATCAATGAAAATATTTCCAACAGTCTCCCCCTTTGGCATTGATGGCAATACACTTCCTCTGCTTGCCTTTTAGATGACCCTTTCTTCTGTTACATGCTTTTCCTCCCCCTTTGACATCAATGGCAAAGGGTTGCACATTTCCTAACCCTGTGGGGTTTCCAAATCTTGTCCATAATATTCTGATCTTAAGGACCTGTTCATGCACTGCTCACTTGCTCTGGTACTTTTGTGACAATATTTGTTGACTGATCTCCCCTTGGAATGATGCTTTCTTTTCTGACCTCCCCCTGGAATGATGCTTTCTTTTCATGTCAGAGAATAACATCTGCAAACACTACCCCTAGTTTGTCTCTTAGATATTCGAATGGCTCTTTAGCAAGAGGTTTCGTGAATATGTCTGTTGTTTGTTCCTTTGTTGGTACATATTCCAACTTTACTACTTTCTGTGCTACTTGTTCTCTGAGGAAATGGTACTTAATAGGGATGTGATTTGTTTTTGAATGAAATACAAGATTTTTTGATAAACTTATTGCATTTTTATTGTCACATTTGATTGAAATGGGATCATTCATGTTTACCTTCATGTCTTGGAGAGTTTGTTTCATCCACATTACTTGTGTGCAACATGTTGCTGCTGTTATGTATTCTGCTTCTGTTGTAGATAGAGAGATGGAAGTTTGCTTCTTGCTTAGCCATGACACCAAACTTTTTCCCAAATAAAAAGCACCTCCACTTGTGCTTTTCCTGTCATCCATGCAGCTAGCCCAATCTGCATCTGTATAAGCTGTTAAAGTGAAGCTTTTTCTTTTTGGATACCATAGCCCATATTGTGTAGTTCCTTGTAGATATATGAATATTCTCTTGATTTCTAGTAAGTGATTTTGTTTTGGTGCTACTTGATATCTTACCACAAGTCCTATTGCCAACACAATGTCTGGTCTAGAGGCAATTAGGTATAGCAGGCTTCCTACCATGGATCTGTAAAGTTTTTGATCTACATCTATTGATCCATCATTTGCACAAAGTTTGCATCCAGTGATCATGGGAGTTGACACAGGTTTGCAGTCTTCCATTTTGAACCTTTTCAACATCTCTCTTAAGTATTTTTCTTGTGAGATGAATGTTCCTATGTTCTTTTGTTGAATTTGAAGTCCTAAATAGAAGGTGAGCTCTCCAATCATAGACATCTCAAATTCTGATTTCATTTCTTCAGCAAATCCTTTTGCTAACTCATCTTTGTTGCTTCCAAACATGATGTCATCTACATACACTACTACAATTAAGACTTCATTTTCATTGGCCTTTATGTAAAAATTGTTGTCTGCTCCTCCTTTCTTGAACCCTTATTTTTGCAAGTACTTGTCTAGCCTTGAATACCATGCTCTAGGAGCTTGTTTCAGACCATATAAGGCTTTCTTTAATCTACACACATAGTCATGTTTATCTGTCAAAGAGAATCCTTCAGGTTGTTCCATGTAGACTTCTTCCTCTAGATCTCCATTTAGGAAGGCAGACTTCACATCCATTTGATATACCTTGAACTCATGATAACATGCAAAGGCCAAAAACATTCTAATTGCTTCCATTCTGGCTACAGGGGCAAAGGTTTCATCATAACCAAGACCTTCAATTTGTGAATATCCCTTGCATACAAGCCTAGCTTTATTTCTGATTACCTGTCCTTGTTCATTCACCTTATTCTTGAATACCCATTTTGATCCTATGACATTTTTCCCTGTGGGTCTTGGTATTAACTCCCATGTATTATTCTTCTTAATCTGGTCTAGTTCTTCATTCATAGCTTTCACCCAATATTTGTCTTTGCTGGCTTCTTCAAACTTCTTTGGCTCTATTTTAGATAACATAGCCAGGTATACTTCTTCTGTCTGTTCAGCTAGCTGTCTTCTTGTCTGGACTCCCACACTCTTGTCCCCAATGATTTGGTCTTCTGGATGATTATTTTGAGTGTGTCTTGAGGGACCTTTTGAGTTTAATTCAATATCTTATGTTGTCTTGCATATTTCATCATCATCGTGGTTCTCTTCTTCACGATCTTCTGGAGGATTGATGCAACTTGTACTTCTTGTTTTGTTTAGTAGATCTTCATCAAATCTTACAACAATGCTTTCCACAATTTTATGTAGTGTTTTGTTGTAGCACATGTACCCCTTGCTCTTGAATGCATATCTTAGAAATATTCCTTCATCTGCTCTTGCATCAAACTTCCCCAGTTTTTCATCATTATTTTTTATGAAACACTTACTTCCAAAGACTCTAAAGTGTTTGACTGATGCTGGTTTACCATGCCATAATTCGTAAGGAGTCTTGTCACTGTTTGGTCTTAAATGAGCTTTGTTAAGAATGTGCATAGCTGTGTGTACTACTTCTACCCAGAAGGTTTGGGGAATGTTACTTTCTTGCATCATGGCTCTGGAAATCTGTTGTATTGACCTCTTTTGTCTCTCTACCACTCCATTCTGTTGAGGTGCTCCTGCAATTGTAAACTGTTGTTTTATCCCATGCTCACTACATAGTTCTGCAAAATCATAGTCTGTGAATTCACCTCCTCTGTTTGATCTAATGCACTTTAGCTTGCATCCTGTTTGATTTTCTGCCAATGCCTTGAATATCTTGAATTTTTCAAGTGCTTCAGATTTATATTTGAGAAATGCTACCCATGTCATTCTGGAAAAATCATCTATTATCAGCATGAAATAAGATTCTCCACTTGGTGCTTTAGTTCTTGAAGGTCTACACAGGTCCATGTGTACAAGCTGAAGTGGCCTACTTGTTGATAGTTCATCTTTGGTCTTAAAAGATGTGCGGGTCTATTTTCCCAATTGGCAAGATTTACATATAGTATTTGAAGGCTTCTTTATTGTTGGCATATCTCTGACTGCTTTCTTCTTGCTCGGACTGATGATATGGTCAAAGTTAAGGTGTCCCAATCTTCTATGCCATAACCATGACTCATCAAGTTTGCTTAGGTGGCATGCTTCATTCTCTTCTTTCACTATATAGACATTAATTTCTGTTCGAATACCTTTGATCAAGGTCTTTCCTGTGGTGCTTGATCTTACTTCACAGTCTTGTGCTCTAAAAATAACTTCACAACCTTTATCATACATTTGACTGACACTAAGCAGATTTGCTTTCATCCCATCCACAAATAGTACATCTTGGGCCTTTCCTCTTCCATTATCCAGACTGACTGAGCCTTTTCCTTTGATTTTCCCTGCTTTATCATTGCCAAAAGTTACATTTCCATATTTCTTTTCATCAAAGGTTATAAACGTGCTTCTATCTCCAGTCATATGTTTTGAGCATCCACTGTCCAAATACCATTGGCTTTTCTGATCTTGGGCTATTAGAGCCAGATCACACTTATTCAATTTATTTTTCCACTACAGGCAGTTATTTTTTTGGCACCTTTTCTGAGAGGATGGACCATATTCTTTGAGAGGACATTGGGAAGACATATGTCCAATTTTATGGCATACACAGCATTTGATCATATTTTTAGCAGAATTAATAGTATTAGTGAACTCTCCATAATTCATAAATCTCCTTGAGGTTTTGAACATCAGTATTTGTCCATATGTTCTGCACTCCTTGGCTTTATGGCCGAATTCCTTACAGTAAAAACAATACCCATAAAAACAATTAGCGTACCTGATGAAGGATTGTCTTCTCCATTTGTTAGCTTGAGGCAGTCTTTTCATTTTTTGCATCCTTTGCTGGTTGGAATCAATTCTCCTTTTATGACAATATGCAACAATATGTCCTAGATTGTGGCAGGCATAACAAGTGACATTTTTCATCAACTTATCAGAGCTTGTCATTTGAGAAATGTTTATTGACAATTTCCTTTGGGTGTTTTCTAATTTCTTCCTCAAGTATACTACTTCTTCTTCCAATTTCTCTTGCTTCTGAATTTTATCCTCAATTTGCTTAAGTAGAATGTCTTCTACCTTCTTGGCTTCTTCAAGCTCTACTTTCAATTGAATGAGGTCTTCTGAATTTTGTTCTTCTCTTACATATTTGAGGAGAATGTCTTTCTGTTTTCTGCACTTTAGTTTAAGTCTATCTATTTCCTCTAGGGCACTTCTTAGCTCCTCCTCAAGATCAACTTCACCTTCTTCCTCATCTTCTAGAAGGAATCCTTCAAGCTCTTCTTTGGCCATCAATACGAATTCAGAGGTTCCTTCTTCACTTGAGGATTCATCTGAGTCTTCAAAAGCACTGCTATCTTGCTAAGCATAAAATGATTTTCTCTTGAATCTCTTCCCTTTCTGCCAGTTATTTGTTTTGGTTTGCTCTGTTTCTTGTGTGTGATTCTTTGTTTTCTTATGAGGACACTTAGAAGCATAGTGCCCAACTCTTCCATAGTTAAAGAATTTAAATGGAAGTTTACCTTTATATTTGCCTGAGCCTTTATCCAATTTTCTGATAAATTTGGCCTCTTCTTCATCAGAGCAAGAGCATATATCTTCTTTTCTTCTTTCTTCTTCTCTGTCTTGAAGGCTTCCTCCCTCACATTTGACTTCCTCTGTGGCAGTCTCATCTCATAGGCTGTTAAATTTCCAAGTAATTGGTTCATGGTCAAAGTTTCCCAATCAGTTGTTTCTTCTATGGCAAAAACCTTGGGATTAAAGCTGGCTGGTAAAGATCTTAGTATCTTTTGAACAATAACACATTCTCTTATGGTTTCTCCTAGAGCTTTCATGTTATTCACAATTTCTGCAACCCTCAAGAAGAAGCTGACAATGTCTTCATCATCATTCATTTTTAAATTTTCAAACTGAGCTCTGTAGACTTGAAGTTTGGCTATCTTCACCTTTTTGTCTCCCTCATGGATGTTTTCAAGTGTATCCCATATTTCTTTGGCAGTCTTGTTGTGCATTACTTTGATAAATTCTGCCTCACACAGTCCACTTAAGAGTGCATTCATGGCTTTTTCATTAGCTAAAAAGTCTTGTTTGGCCTCTTTCTCTGAATCAGACTCCTTTGGGGCATATCCCAATTCCACAGCAACCCAAACTTCTATTCCAAGGGACATTATGTACGTCCTCATTCTTATTTTCCAGAAGGCATAATTTGTACTGGTGAACAAAGGGGCTTTATTTGTTGAGCATCCTTCTTGACTAGCCATCCTGGGGACCTAGGATCTCCCTCCAGTTGTTAAACTGATACAGAAGGAACCTGCTTTGATACCAATTGTTGAACCCTTGGTTAAACTGAGAGGGGGGGGGAGGGTGAATCAGTTTAACACATTCATGGACTTTAAAAAAAATCTCTTTTAAACTTATTACACCTTCATTTCATGATCAACTTATTACATAATGAAACATCAATCTTAATATGTGAGCAACAGGTATTAAGCAGATTAAATACAAAGTATCAACACATAATTATCATGCACATAGACACCAGATATAAGTGGAAAACCATAAGGGAGAAAACCACATCTTATTATTGTTGTGATGCAAAAGCAAGCTCCAACTCCCTCTCACCACTGATTTTCTGTAGGCACCAACCCACAGGAGGCTCCTACCTCAGTCAACTACAACTGACATCTATCAAGCTACAACTTGATATGGAAGCACCAACTTCCTCACTCTTTCATAAAATTAAACACATGCTGATTTACCTGGATATCAGCTCTGTTCTATTCCTTCTTTTCTGCTGTCCACCTGTCTTATATCTGTCTTATATCATTTCTGAATCTTCACAGCTTCTCTATCTTCTCCTTCTTCTTCTAACCCTCTCTGTCTCATTTTTCCATTCTCTAACCTCTCTATGCATATCTATGAGATATCATTTATAGAGTTCCCCTCTTGACTGTTTGCATTCCACAGGGAATTAAAAGTGAACAGCCATGACTCTTTGACTTCTGCCTTCTCATTTCTTTGTCCAGCTCATTCAGAAAAAATATAACAATATGTACAAATTTCAATATTACAGTGGAGTTTTGTTTGCCTACGGAGACTTGCCAATGCATCACAAACAATATAAAAATAAATAAAACTTTACATTTTCAGTTACAATAAGAATTTCAATTCAACCCATTCAATTTTTGGCTCATTGTGAGTTTGTCTTTTCTGCTGCTGTAGTGTTACAAACCCACATTTTCATTCCTGTGTATTTCAAATTCAGATTCTGCACATCTGAATACCTTCACTGCACACCTCTTCAAATCTGCAATCTCTGTTCACTGCAATTGTGTATCTGCTGCATATATAACTGCTTTACAAGTGTAGTCCCAAATGAATTCACAGTCTGGCAATCTTTACATGCGGAAGCTTTTCTTATTTTCTGAACTGAGCAATTTAAATAAATGCAGAAGCTTGCCTTTTCTTTCTACGGTTCAACCCATATTCCTCCGATTATATTAATATGCAGAAACTCGATTTGTTTCAATAGATGTTTAAACCATGGTCTAACCCTGCTTCATGAATTCATATGCGGAGTTTCCATTATATACCCTACTTCTGACCTCGATTAATTAAATATCAACATATGTGCCAATGCTTTATCAATCCCATCTTCGGTTAAAACGCAGACTTCAAAAATTGGGGCCCACAACACTTCGACTTTGATTTAAAACAAAAAACCAACGTAATAATGGCCTCGGCTTCCATGTCTCACATTCAACTATGTTTATATTAATGCGAACCAAAGTTTGACTTTGATTAAACATAATATATCACCATATGAGCTTTATTATTGGACCCATTACATAATGGTCTATAGCATATCAACAAATATACGCTCCCGGCTTTGTTATTTCACCTCATCCATAATATATTAACATATATTATGTCCTCCATTCAAATGCTGAGAAACATTATAATAAAGTTTTGTTCAACTCATTTGGGATTCATTTGGGCCCACACAACTCATTCAATGCATATTAAATTTATATTGTATATTGGTTCTGGCATATATTATGTTCTGGACCCACAGCAATTAACGCACCAGCAAGTCTGCCCATCCAACAGCGTTCACACACTCCATCTGAATTGTATATAATCTGACGCCTATCGCATTACAAAGGCGCACAAGGGTTAATTCCTCCAAATCAAATCAACGGTGTACTCTTTCTCTCGGGCCCACAAGGCTTTAACTTACCTGGCCTTAATCTCCATGCAACTCTACTTGTGATCCAACGGTGGTCGCAACACATCAACCCGCCATGCAAAATCCAATGGATATCGCAAAAGTTTTACCTTCGTGGTTTAACCCCCAAAAACTTTGCAAAATTCGTGGTATTTAAATACCACTTCAGGACACATGTCTCACGCGGACCCTTATCGCATTTTATTTCTCGATTCTGCTTACCATTTTAAACTTTTGCGAAAACCATTTGTGGTTTCAAGAAACCACTCTCACTGTTCACTCGCTTATGGTTAAAAACTACTGGTTCCGCTTAATGCCTCAAGGTTTCGCTTCTTTAAAAAATCGTTCCTCATGTGTGTTTTAACTCTGTGCTTCCATTAATTTCGCATTCGATCTGCGATCTATATACTTGGTAAAACATCTGAGCCTTGCCACTTCACAGTTTATTGTATGTCTTGACTACTGATTCTGTCTTTAACTATACCATCGCTTTATTTCTTTGACAGGTATGTTGATTCATTTCTCCTATTTTTAAGACTGCGCTAAACCCCTTAGGAGGTTCTCAACCTCTCCACCTTTTGTGAAACCAATGTCTCCAACACTGTTTCAATGGAGCTCAAAATCATTACTTGAACCAACTTACAGAGATTGATTTCAAAACAACTTCGATTCCTCTACTCTTAGTCACTGTGATATGTAATTACACAAAAGAACGTAATTCTCTCTTAAATACATTATAAAATGAAATCCCGCCAACAGCTGCCTTACAAGGTTTATGGCAATGGTATTCAATAACATTGACCTACCCTAAATCAATACTAATTCATCCATTTATACAGAATCCATATACAACCAAATCACACGGAATTTAGAACAATTCTTCATTTATATATATGAGCTCAATTACAAACCCTTCTTGGTTCTGGCCAGATTTTCAGATCATTGGCCCTTTCAACCTCACTACTCTGCCTCTAATTCCTCTGCTACTTCTACTTCAATTTGTTACCTTTGTTTCATCTGCTGCCTGGGATGCCTCTCTGCTACTTTGCTGCCTCCTTTTTGTTCCTTTCTTACTGCTGCATTTCTTACTTTGCTTCTCTCTTTGCCATCAATGACAATATTTCCAACAATGCTTCCTTGTCCTTTTTCTTTTCTGGACAATGGCTGGAAAAATGTCCCATTTCGCCACACTAGAAGCACTTGATCTTTGAAAGATACTTCTTCTTCTTCGACTGCTTCTTTGATGCCAAGGTTGCATCTTCCTCCTCTTCCTTCTATATTTTTCTCAACCCAGGGATGTGCTGCTTCTTGGTGAATCTACGTAGTTCTTCTTGCCGCAAGATTGACCACAAATTGTCCCAATCTGGGAGGTCCGCTCTGCCCAAGATAATTTGGAAAAAGGTTTCCCACTCATCCGTGACTGCATTGAGGGTAGTCCTGACTATCACTGCATCATCTACGGTTGCACCCGTTGCAGTCAGTTGATCCCTGATTGATTGCAATCTAAAGAGTAAATGCTCGATGTCTTCTCCCTTGGTCATCATGAATGACCTCATTTGGGCCTCCAATAGCATTTGTCTTTGGACTGATTTTCCCTCATACAGGGAAGTCAACGCCTTCCACATTTCGTTAGCTGTCCTCTTTTCAGCTATGTGTGGTACAATATGGTCCTTGATATTGTCCATTATCAGTTGCTTGGCATGCCCAGCAGCTTCCCTATTCTTCCGTAGGAGATCCGCATCTGTCGTTATGGCTAGAGTCTTCTTTTCATGGTCTCTTAGACCATATGCCTCAAGGACAATCAAGATCCTTGATTTCCATACCGAAAATTTTGAGAGGCCCTCTAGCCTATCCTGATCACGTAGTCCATGAGGAGCCATCTGCTCACAATGTATCGGAGCTCCTCCTCTCTATACTAGAGATTTTGATCTAGGGTCCTTTACGAACTGGGCACCCTCTGCTCCCTCTGACACTTGATTTCCCTCCTTGGAAATCTGCCAAATCTTCTATGATTCAGCTTCTTCTTTGATCCTCTGATCAAACTGCAAGTTTCTTTTGGCAAGAAACTCTCTAAGAAGTTGATCTCTTCCCAATATTTGTCACTTGTGCTAAGGCTAAAAAAATCTGAAACCTTCAGAAATTTAACCCCACCAGCTCTTCTAAATTTCTGCAACTTTTCTGCAGACTTTTCTGGATCTAATAGATTCAGATCTGAATCACACTGGCTAGCTTCAGACCCAACCAGCGTTGTTTCTGAGCTGCCTCTGCACAGTAATTGTGTGGGCTTGCTAGGACACAACACTAGACAACATCACCCTTCCCTCTACGTGAATTTTCTCCTGAAAACTGCATTGTCCCTTCTGATCTGCTTCTCTGTTGCTTTTCCAGCTTCTTTCTACAGCTAGATCCTTCAGATCCTTCAGCTGGTGACCCTTCTAGATCTGCAATTGCTCTGATACCATGTAGAAATTTCTGAATCTTAACACTTATGTAGAAATTATTACTGTTAATCTGGTTTAGCTCCTCCTACTTAGATAAGTTATGAACTGAATAAATTCAAGTTAACATTGAAGCAAAACACATAACAGATCTATACCAATTCAAATCTAGAATAAGCACATGCACACATTGGCAAAGTGACACAGTTATTTCTGGACAAACTGTCCTCGGAAAAACCTAATGTGGGAAAACCGGTCTCTGGCTGCTGGAGGGTTCTATTATTAAGAATATTTTTGAATACACAACTATGGGTTCCAGATCTAGAAAACCCAACAGAGAAAACTCTAGATCTATAGCTCCTGGTTGATCTAGGGCCAAAAATACTAACTGATCCACACCCTCAAACGGGATTTACAGAACTCAGCCAGATCTAGGCCTATAAACCCCAATGCTACCCCTGAAAAGCACTGTGTTAGCCTCTGAAGCCCCTAAAAGCCTCTGCGTCAGCCTTGGATGGCCTCCAAACCCTCAGCGCTGCTCCTGGAAGGGACTGCGTTACCCCAGAATGGGTGACGCAGTCACTGCGCTGCCCTTAAGGGTCTTTGCGCAACCCCTGAAGGGTTTCCTAAAAATGGCGTTGTCCCTACTGCTGTTGCTGCTGCCTTCCTCTGCGTTGTCCTTGAGTTGATCTCTTCTCCGCCTCTTATGTATTCTAGACCCTGGGATCAGATCATCCCCTTGGTATAAATTCCCCTCTCTGCAACTAAAACACTTCTGTGTATTCTTAGCAACCTCGCCCTAGAATCTCAGCTTAGCTTCAGTGTTCTACCTCTGTGTGCCTTTGCGAAAGACCCCAAGCCTTTTCTTTATACTTTTCTCGTTGACAAATCAACGGCCATGATCATATCTTGAATCAATGGCTAATATTAAAATAAAGCTTGATCCGTGTGACTTAAGACAATTTCATCACATGTTTAATTAAATTCACTTTAATTATTTTATTTTCCTAAGTTTTAACTTAGGAAATACATTAAAATGATTAATTAATTTAATATCTCCTAAACTAGATGAAATTTCCCAAATCCATTTCTGGGTCTTGTAGATCAGGTGAACTCTAGTCCTTCCTCAAAATTTTGGACTTAGAGCGCAACTGATGCTACCCCAAATACATAAAATATCAACATCTACTGTGTCGGCTCTATAGTTTTCTCGGACCCCTGGATCTTCGGTCACAAGACTATCGACTATGCTTTTTGGGTTTGGAGTTATGTTTCTGTAGAAAGCCATGGAAAATCTTTAAAGTTCAAATTTGTGATAGATGGTGGAATATAGGACAGTGTATATGTTGCTGCTTGTGGAAATTTATGAATCTTTACAATTTATGTAGAAATTATTTATTGTTAATATGGTTATGCTCCTCCTACTTAGACAAGTTATTAACTGAATAAAATCAAGTTAAAATCGAAGTAAAACACATAACAGATCTCCACCAATTCAGATCTAGAACAAGTTCATGCACACATAAACAAAGTGACCCATTTATTTCTGGACAAATAGTCCCCGAAAAAACCCAATGCGGGAAAACCGGTCTTCTGGCTGCTGGAGGGTTTTATTATGAAGAATTTTCTGAATACAAAAAATTTGGGTTCCAGATCTAGAAAACCTGACAGAGAGATAATATATCTACAACTCACTTGTTGTTTCGAAGCCAAAATAATGACTGATCCACACCCTCAAATGAGATTTACAAGACTCGGCCAAAATTAGGGCCTAGAAACCCCAGTGCTGCCCCTGAAGCCTCTACCTCCCTCATCGCTACTCCAAAAAGGGTTGCGTTGCCCCAAATTGGGTGACGCAATCCTTACGCTACCCCTTAGGGTCTCTGCATAACCCCTGAGGACTTCCTGCTGAAAAATCACGTTGTTCAGAGGGACTGCGTAGCACAGTTGTTGCCTTTCCTATTGCTGCTCTCCTGCTTCTCTGCGCTACCTCTCTGAGCTGATCTCTGCCTCTTGTTGATTCTAGACCCTAGGATCATATCACCCCCTTGGCCTAAATTCTCCTCTCTGCAACTGAAACACTTCTGAGAATTCTTAGCAAACCTGCCCTAGAATCTCAGCTTAGCTTCAGTGCTCTACTTCTGTGTGTCTTTACAAATGACCCCAAGCCTTTCCTTTATACTTTTCTTGTTGGGAAACCAATGCCCATGATCGGATCTTGAATCAATTGTTAAGATTAAAATAAATCTTGATCCATGTGACTTAAGACAATTTCATCACATGTTTAATTAAATTCACTTTAATTATTTAAGTTTATTAAGTTTTAACTTAGGAAATACATTAAAATAATTAATTAATTTAATATCTCCTAAACCAGATGAAATTTTCCAAATCCATTTCTAGGTCTTGTAGATCAAGTCACACTCTAGTCCTTCCTCAAAATTTGGAACCTAGAGCACAACTGATGCTACCCCAAATACACAAAATCTCAACACTGCTATGCTCCGGAGACGGTATAATTTTCCATTAAGTCAATTATAGGATTGTTATTTCTTTTCTCTGGAAATCCATTGGCACAGCCTGGCCATGATATTCTGGGACTATTCACTTGGCCTGCATTTCTCTGGTTTTTTTAGTGGGAAGGTTGATGACCGGGATCATAAAATTCAAATTTGCTAAGAGGGTACTGGTATCCTATGATTGTGTCAGCGGTTGGTGTACTTTATAGGCTTTAGTACTGTCCTTGTTGGGGTTTTCAAATTTTGACTTTAATAAGGTGATGGTTTAGGAGTACTAGACCAATCCGATTGGATTGGTTTCAGGGTGATCGTACCTCCTTTTTAAATGCTTGATCGTTCTGCTTCAGCTACCCACGTCTTTTCGGTGGTGATCTGTATCGGGATCGTGGATACTCTCTTTAATTCTAAAGGGTTTATCCTGTCCTTCCATATAAATTTATATTATCCTATTATATCCTTCGGAGCCTCGTTATGACTGCCCTTAATTCTCTCCTAGTGGATTTCAAGGAGGGTGAGTACGATGATGCATTCTTGCATGCACTAGACGTGGCAGAGGGTGGAAAAAATCCCCTTTGCATTCAGGATCCACATTCTCATTCATCTCCCGGTGTTATTGTTTCTCTTCAGTCTTCGGGAGCGACCTCTTCGCATGGTGGAACTTTTGGCCGACTATCCCCGAAAAAACACCACAGCTCTGCAAATCTATCCAAATCGATTTCCGCAGACAAGCCTTTCAAGCCGAACAGGGTTGTATACTTCTTAGTTTCGGTCATGATGTAATGTGGGAGCTGTTGGAGGCCTATAACAAGCTTATTGGATATCGGCCTAAGGTTAGCCAATGGCAAGGGGTTGGTTCTCTTTCCACTTCATTAAAACAGAGGACGTCAGAGAGGTTTATCGACGAGCGTGGGTAAATAGTCGGTGCTTCCTAGCCCTCCACCACTGGCATGTGGGTTTCCATCCTATCAGAAATGCGCCGAGGAACCATCTAGTCTAGGTGAAGATGCCTGGACTTCCTTTGGAATTTTGGACGTTACAAACCCTGACTGTTATTGGTGATAACATAGGTGCATGTCGGTTCGTTGACCCGAAGTGCACTGGGGAATTTGACAAAAGAGTGGCTTGGCTCTTAGTTGAAGTGTCATTCTTAGGGGGCCTTCCATCAAAGGTTGATTTGGAATGGGAAGGTATCGTCCATCGACAGGTTTTAGACTACTGGCAGACCCCCTTTCGGTTTAACATCTGCCACGGCATCGGTCACCTTATGAGACATTGTCATAGCTACAATGAACATCACAAGCGGGGAGAAAGAAATTTTCCACCTAAGTTCAGGGCATCAAGGGACTCAAGCCTTCGACTGGACCACTTGTCGAGGACTCCTATTGAATCGAATTGACATCTGGTGGCCACAGATGTTGAGGGATGCTCGGGTGGCTTGGCGGTCATTTGGGATTCCTTCAAGCATCCTTGATGGCTTTTAGCTTTTTCGACGGTATTATCTTGACATTATTTTTCATGGGTTTTCACCGAAGGATGCATCTTATTAACCTTTATGCACCTTATAGAGACAGAATAATCTTTTGGAGGAGAATGGAGGCTTGTGGTCTTCTTTTACTCGATTTCTCTATCATTTCTAGGGACTTTAACTGTACTCTAAGGGACGGGGAGATTTGGGGCCCTCGGGGGCGGCGGGATCCAATGGAGGGTTTTATGCAATCGCTTATTAAATCCTCAAATCTAATAGACTTAGCACTAGAGAGGGAAGGCCCGACATGGTTTAACGGACGCACGGGAGAGGAGTTCATTGGGAAGCGGCTCAATCGAGTCTTGGTGCAAGCATCACTCCTTTCTCAGATGGGGGATTTGAAGGTACGGGCTGAGGAATTTGTCATCTCAGATCATCACCTGATCTCCGTTGAGTGGAAATTTGAGAAATCAAAAGGGGGGTATCCATTTAAATTTAACTGGGTCTAGTAAAACAATGCGACATTCAAATCGCTGGTCCGAGAACATTTCCGTAACTTAGATCGACAGGAGGGTTCTTCGGTAATGGAATACTTATCAAAATCATTGTGAAGTTTGAAAGACAGGGTGAGGAAATGGGAGAAAACAGAGAAAGATAAAATTCTTAGGGAGCTAAAGTATATAACGAGAGAGACAACTAAGCTCCTAAAATAATTTGAAGAAGGGGACTCGAGCCCTAATAGCTGGACTCGACTTAAACATCTTGAATTTGAAAGAAGAAAGATCCTGCTGATCCAAGAACAGTCCTGGAGACTCAAGAGTTGGGCAACATGGTTACTGGAAGGTGAAAACAATACCAAGTTCTTCCATCATTTCGAAAACAGAAGGAAAAAATTGAATGCGATATGTGAGATTGAGGTTAGTGGAACAAATGTTCACTCTACTGCAAGTATCCAAGAGGAAACTGTGAAATTATATGAAAGTCTCTATAAGGGCATGGAGGATGTAGTATATGCAGAACAATTAAAGGCTTTGGAGGATTTCCCTAGGATGTTTGGGACCGAAGATAATGTAAAACTGCAGAGGCCAGCAAGCAAAGAAGAAGTGGAATGTGTATTGAAGTCATTTCTATTTGATAAGAGTCTGGGTCCAGATGGTTGGACCCCGGATTTTTTCATCCACTTCTCTGACATTTTACTTCAGGATATCACGGACATGGTCGAGGAAGTCAAAAATACTGGCAAGTTCAGGGGAGGGATAAACTTAAATTTTTTGGCCATAATTCCTAAGAAAAAGGATCCTTGGTGCTTCGAGGATTACAAACCTATCTCTTTATGCAATACCCTCTATAAAATTGTTTCGAAGCTGATGGCGGAGAGGCTGAAAGAGGTCCTTTCCCACTTTTCCACTCCAGAACAGTCGGGCTTTTTACCTGGCAGGAGCATCCATGATGTAGTAGTTGTTACTCAGGAGACCATGCATTCAATCAAGTCACAGAAAATCAAAGCATGAATAATGAAAGTGGATTTGAGTAAAGCCTATGATAGAGTGGACTAGGGTTTCCTTAAACTGATACTCCATAAGATCGGTATGCTCAATGACTTGATCGATTGGATTATGGGCTGCATCAATACAACTACCATGTCTGTCATCATTAATGGCTCTGCATCTAATTTTTTCTGTCGAGGGAGAGGCCTCCGGCAGGGATGTGCACTATCTCCCCTCCTCTTCATATTTGTGATGAATACTTTCAGCTTAAATATAAAGCACGTAGTGGAATTGTGAGATTTCCAGGGCATAAGAATTACCATTCAGAGGGATATCTCGCACATTTTTTTTGTTGATGACATCCTAATTTTTGGGCTATTGATCAAAAGATGTTGGTGGGTACTATGTAAAATATTCAGGAATTTCTGCACTGCATCGGGTATGGAGGCAAATGGTGGAAAATCCCATATCTACCATTCGGAAGGATCCACAGAAATTCTTGAATATATTAGAAACCTTTTCAATTTCCGAATGTCAAATCTTGATGAAGGGATCACTTACCTGGGTTTCCACTTGAGAGCCATGAGATATAATACAAGTGATTGGTCCTCGATACTAGAGAGATATCAGCGTAGAATTAAGGTATGGCCAAGTAAATGATTGTCAAAGGGAGGGAGTTTGGTCTTAACTCAGGCACTACAACAGTATATAGTTTATTGGGCACATTTATACAGTATTCCAAAGAAGATAATCAACAAAATTCGAAGTTATATGGCAGACTTTATCTGGAATGGAGGTCTAGGAAAAGGATCTTATCACTTGGAAAAATGGGAACTAATAGCAAGGTCTAAGGAACTAGGGGGCTAGGGAGTGATTAAATTGGAAACCTTTGGAAAGGCCCTCATGATGAAGTCACTGTGGAGATGCCTACACTCTCCGGGCCTTTGGAAGGACATAATGGAGTGCAAATATTTCAAAAACAAGTCGGTGGAAGATTTATTTATGGAGGAAAACCCGTAGAAGCAGAAGGGATCACCGATATGGACTGGATTCATTAAAATCTAGCCACAATTTACAGAAAACCTGAGATGGCACTTTGGAAATGGGGGACTTATCCAAATTGGTCATACAAGATTAGGGGGTTTCCCACAAAATGCAAATATCAGTTGGGAGCTGATATCGCTCCTACACTGGAAAGGTTATTTCTTTTTAATACAAATTCTGGAATGGCAAGAGGAAATCCTAAAATGGCATTTGGCAGGGCAACTAGGATTATCTGAATCTCTAATCGATGAATGGAATAGATACTGTGAGAGTTTAAAAAGCATGGGCTTAATCAGAAATAGAAGGGGGGATCGTGTAAAATGGGGAGGACAACTGAACAAAGGCCAGATTGTAATTCGAGAGACTTACAGAGATATGATGAAAGTACTGGTGGGCTCGAATCACCCTACTTGGATCCAGGAACTGTGGAAATTAAAAGTACAAAAAAAAATGACTATATTCTACCGGTTGGTGTGGAAGGACAAAAACCTCACCTGGATCAATTTACAAAGAAGGGGGATGAATGGGCCAGGGATTTGTCGACTCCGTTGGAGAGCTGCTGAAGACAAATCCCATATTTTTTATGAATGTCCTTTTACTAGGATGGTCCTCCAACTGATATGCAGACAATTTCAATTTGAGACCCCCTCATATGACAGCGCAGAAATTTATTTTTTATGGTGGTTGGGGAAAGGTAAGTCCTTCAGGAAAATTCCCATCATATATCACTGGTGCACGTGGTGTTGCAGAAACAGGTGGATCTTTGATGAACAATCTAGCACCCTGGAAAAGGTAAGAAAATAGGTTTTTCATATCTGGGGAAACCTGAAGGTCAGAGAAAACTCCTCTGCACCTGTCAAAGAGAAATCAACCACACGAATTCACTACCCAGCTGGTTTTTTCAATGGGGCATCTTAAAACCAAAGGTGTGGTTGTGGTGTGTGGTTGATGCTATCACCTAAATGCCACTACAAGATCCACTGGTATGGCAAACAAGGTTCAAATATGAGGGCGGAGACTTTGGCACTTTAGGGACTATTGTGGTTTGCACATCACCTCTGCATTGACAAACTATCCATTTTTGGGGACTCACAAGTCCTTATAGATCATCTGAATAAAGGCGCTGCACTGAATCCTGAACAACTAACAGCTTAGATGGAAAGAATAGAGGTCATGCGAAAAAATTTCACTACCATTACTTTCTCTCATATCTACAGAGAAAAGAATACACAAGCTGATAGTTTATCTAAGAAGGGTTTAACTGGGAGATATAGAGAAATGAACTATGCGTTGATCAAATCTTTTGGTCATGGAGCAAAGGGAACGGTAATTTTTTTCTAACTTTTCTGTATTTGCAGTGATTTGAATGCAGATCTGGGCAGTGTCTCCAAGCTACATCTACAGTATTTGTTTTTTACTTTGCCGAGCCAATCAGTGGCCACATTTCTTTTTGAGGAACTAAATAAAGTAAAATGGAATAGAAGTACTTAAGGTAAAAAAGGAGAAAAGAAGGTCGTCAGCAATCATATAGGTGACAAGGCTATCACAGACAGGGATGATTTACCGAGACCGGACAATTGATACTCCTCCGCATGTTGTGTTAACAGAAAAAGATTTTCTATATTACATTTTTTGAAATTTTTGTCACACAGATAGTTACAGATGTAATGGATAGGAAAAATGAAATCTGATGTAATTTTTGACGTATTTACAAAAGAGACCCAAAGACTAATGTGTTGGTACTATATATAAACTAGTTGCTTTTTTTCTACTGAAAAAAACATATACAGTCCTGCAGGCATTTAAGCTGAGAGTAATATCAAGTTATATATATAATGTTAGTTTTATATATATATAAAGTTAACTCTAAGAGATAGATTAGTTGGTAGAGTTGTTGTTGTTAAGTATTTTTTCTAAGTTATTGAGTTAAATCTATTGAACGCCTTTGGAATTAGGTTTTGCTAAGTTATTGAGTTAAATCTCTTAAATGCCTTTGGGATTAGGCCTTACTATATTACTAAGTTAAATTTCCGGAATTCCTTTGGAGTTAGGGGTAGATCTTCTACCTCAATTTTCAAGTAACAACCACTCAAGGTCTTACCCTACATATAGATAATAATTGTTTTACTTTTTTTGACAAAGAAATAACAAAGCATTTGGACCCTTTTTATTATTGTTATCATTCTTAGAATTCCATTTCTCAATATTAACTAAAGAGGTTTGTGTGTTATCCAGGTGGATATTGGTGGCCACCCACCTATTCCACTTGGCCCCCCACCATTGTCTCTTTCAGTTTTTCAGTTTCGGCATAACTTACTATTTTTAGCAGTTTTTCGGGTCCTGAACTTCCGGAGCCGTTTTGAGGCCCTAAACGACGTTTTTTGGGCATCGTTTTACCAACAAATTTGATCATCAAATTTGTCCTGAAAGTTGTAGTCCTCGGATAGAGCTTTCTAATGATGTATCATGTGCGTCAAACGGAGATAGTATGCCAAAGTTACGTCCCTGGGAAGTTGAAACACCAATTTACCCAAACGGGGCCCATAGTTTTGGCGCTTCATCTCCTAGGGTTAGGTTTTTGGGATGTTTAGGCTTCTCCATTGTTTCTCAATAATAAATAGGCCCTCGCGCCTCATTGTAAAGCAGTTCAGAGGTCTGTAGCCACCACATCTCTTCTCAGAGATAGCTACCAGTACCCTAGCTAGTTTTATTTCCATTGTCTGTAAGCAAATTTCAGTTCTTTGATATTAATGAAATGTAGTGTTATTTCCGCTGCATCTCTGTATTTATGGTTATGTGTTTATTCTGTTGCGTTCCTGCATAAATCCGGATCAGTGGTATCAGAGCGGTCTGCTTTTTCTCGATCCTTCTTTGCATGTCCCCAACGAGGCCGGGGTATAAGGAGCTAGGGCTTGATCTGGTGGAACCTTTGCAAGATCAGCCTCGCAAACCTCGACGGACGCCCATGGGGGACGAAAAGAAAGATGAGGGAGCAGGAGATCCTATCGAAATATTGCTCGAGGAGGCCCTCGAAAAACAAAGGAACGCGATGATGGATAGCTTTGCTCAGATCCTTCAACGGCTGCCCACCGGCGGCGCATCTGCATCCAGTAGCCACTCTGGAGTTGCGACTCCCTTTAAGGTACAAGTAAATTTTGACATTTCCATATTTGAGGGTCAAATAGACACAGATGCCGTAGATAGATGGTTGAATCTATTAGAAGGATATTTCTCTGTTCATGACTTTTCAGACCGGGAGAAGATTATTTTTGCACTCCTCAAAGCTACCCCCCATGTTAAGGACTGGTGGGAAACCTATTGTGATAACAAGGACCAGATAGAACCCTCTCTGTTCTCGGTCGTACCAACTTGGAATTCTTTCCGAGACGCCGTCAAGGAACAGTACTATCCCATGGGGAGCTATGAGGACAAGTACATACAATGGACCACGCTGCGACAACAAAGCGATCAAGATGTGCACGAGCTGACGAATCTGTTCCATACCCTGCGCACAAAGTTGGGTATCAAAGATTCATAGAAACATTTGGTGCTAAAGTATCAGAAATGCCTCAGCATGTATACATTCAAAGGAAATGTGGAGTTCTGACATCTCCTGGTATGGCATACTGTACAGCCGCTACATTGAGCGTAAATTCAAACAAGAAGAAGGACTTTGATCATAATCAAAAGCAGAAAAAGCCCAAACCGCAGAACAAAGGACAGAGCCAAGGCATGGTGGCTAAAGACAACTCATCGAAGCCACAAGAAAAGAACAGCACCGCAAAGCCAAAGAAGGACACGGGAAAGTGGTGTGAGTTCCATAAGAGCTCCACTCACAACACAGGTGAGTGTCGGGCCAAGCAGTCGCTAGTGGCCGAGATGAGGGCTTCTGAGTCAGATGCATGCTCCGACTCCGAATCAGAACCTGAAAAGGGGAATGAAAAAGGGAAACAGATTATTGATGCGGAGCCCAACGCCACTGTTGCCACTACAAAGGTCCAGAAGGAGGAACCGGAAGATCCAGAGGAGGATGAACGTCTCTTCCACTCCCAGATGTGGGTAAAGGGCTCCCCTGTACAGTTCATTGTCGACAATGGGAGCCAAAAGAACCTCATTTCAGCAGACGCCGTGAAGCGGTTGGGCTTGCCGACCACAGCTCACCCACATCCATACACCATCTGGTGGCTTCACCAAGGACGAGATCTCCGCGTCAGCCGGTAGTGTCGCCTTCCCTATAGCATCAAGCCCTTCACGGATGAGGTATTATGTGACGTTGCTCCTATTGATGTTTCTGATGTATTATTAGGACAACCATACTTGTGGAAGCGTCATGCCGTGTATGAGTCTCGACCTCGTGCTGTTATTATTACTTTGGGAAATAAGTTGTACAGGATACCAGAGGTACCACCTCCTACGACTATCTCTTTGGTTACTGCAAAACAATGTAGTAAGCTCATTTCCCAAACCAGGAAATTCGTTTTCCTGATGATCCCCCCCCAGGGCAAGAAGAAGACTGTGGCCACGACCTCCAGACAGGGCCCCTCTGCACGACAACAACAAATGGATAAGGTCATGGAGGAGTACGGGGACATCTTCACCTCACCCACAGGGATTCCTCTTCACTGCCAGGTCAAGCACCCGATTGATCTGACCCCAGGTGCGCCGCTACCCAATGGACCGATATATCGACGCTCTGTTCTGGGGGAAAATGATGGAATCAAGAGGCAGAGTCTGTGAGTTGTTGTAGAAAGGTCACATTTGAGATCAAGTTCATCGCCCCGTCGCCCTGTGGGAGCCCTACCGTGTTGGTACAGAAAGGTGTTGAAATACCATTTTTACATGTTAGTGATGACTATATCTTCTAGGGCCTGAGGCTAGAACCGATTTCCTACATAACATGTCATCCAGAAAACCCTCCTTTTTTCGCCTTCCTACCTATTCATTCCACCCCTGGCAACATCAAAAAACCTCATATCACAATCCTATCTAGCTTCAGCCTTATTGACCTGCCCATCAGCCTTAAAGGGCAAATCCACATCTGTTTCAAAAGTCTACCCTATGTTAGGAAGTGGCGTTTAGGACATTTCACCTTTGGCAATCATCAAAAAGCCAAAAAAGTCCCCATCTGCAGCAGACCTACCATGACTGATCCCTTAATTTGCAAATGAAGTTGACAAACAGCCTTAAGTCGCGCCACTCACACCCCCTAGATCTCAGCACTGCATAAAGCCCAATCTCAAGCTGACTAGTAGGTTGTTCACTGTGTTATATGGTTCTACAAATGACAGGAAATATATTTCATCTCATGGAGTAAATGTTTGAGTTTACAGTTAGAAGAACAGCTGCTTCTGAATGTATTATGAGCCTGAGATGAAGCTGCAAAACAAAGGGCTCTCAATCAGGACCTTACAGCTCTTTTCAGTATGAAAATCACAGAAAAAAGGATTGCCACTGTCTCAGCAAATGGTAAAATTTTCAAGGCTCAGGACCTCCTTCATTACAAGCAGAGGGTTAGGGCGCCTCCTTCATCCATAAGCAGAGGGCGCAGGTCAGAGTTGACTCAGAGGGTTGCAAAAGTCCAGGTTTGCCCTGTCTGAAACAATGAAACAATATCTTCAGGTTTCATGAATGTAATTGCTAACCATAACAGGATTGTAGTGAAAGCATGATAAGCTCAAAGGAAAAGAAGTTTAGCCTAATAAAAGAGATCATCTGAAACTTTCAAGTCAGGTAAATGGTTGAAACTTTAGAAGGCCATTTCATCAGTGAACATCCAAATCATAAGAGGCCTGTTTTGGTGCAACATCAAATAGATCAGATGTTAATCAATGCCATTACACAGGCAGGAGAAGGTTCTTGGTTCTTCAAGAAAACACTGACCTTTATGATCACAAAGAGTTTTGGTCAATATACCAGGTCATGAGATGAACAAGCCAAGTGACAAATATCTCAGCAACCTTAGAACAGTGTCACTATGGCTAGGTTTCCTTCAAAAACACAGTGAGGTTTGAAAATGAAGATGCTAAGATTGGTGTTGTTCAGATGGTTTACTTACCACCACATTTGCCTGATAAAAAACCTCCTCCATACATGAGTAGAGGGCCAAAACTACTACAGGTGCTGAAAGTGATTGATACAAGAAAGAGCAGTAGAAGGATATCGAAGACCGAAACAAGGTCACTACACCAATGAATGACAGCTCTGATAATGTAAAGATACTGATACTCCTGTTTCAGAGAAAGGCTGTGTCTGACATAGTGGTAAAAGGGGTCTTCTGATACTTTACCTGATTAAGAGTTTCCTCCATACATAAGCAGAGAGCCAAAATCATTGCAGACTGTTGAAAAATGGTAAGTCCAAAAGTGCAGAGAAAAGACTCAAAGAAGTTGAAATAAAGAAGGTATTACTGTCTATGATACTAATGTATTGATCTCCCTCTTCAAAGAAGCTACCTGTCAACAGCTCATCCAGCAGAAAGGAGAAAAGGTTGAACATACTTTATGCCTTGAGTGCCAAAGGAGCAGTGGACTTAAACAGGGTTAAAGACATTTCATGAGCACCTATCCAGAAATCAAGGAAAATCCCTCTGAGCAAACAAACAAGGCTAAGGTGAAAAGATGCAACTAGAGAAGTAAACAGTGACTAAGGTTAAGTCATAAAAGGCAAAATGACAGGTATGCAATGCTAGGAATAGATAAAAGAGACAATTTTGAGCATATGTGTGCCACTGATGCCTAAAAGAAGATTCTCTCCTTGTGGAAAGGGTCAAACAGTAAAATAATCTCATATATCAAAAGTTCAAAGGATGCGCCTTTCGAGAAGAGGTGTTTGCAACTTTTCCAACATTTTAGTGCATTATGAAATAGCCATTCTTCATTAGCAAATCACCAAGTGAAAGAGGCAGTGAACATAAGTCCAGTCATGAAATGTTGCTACTGACAAAAGGGGTTTAATATGCTGAGCAAATAGAATAAAGACTGTGTGCCAAAAAAAACCTGTTTTCATATTTTACAAGTTTGGCTTTTCAAATAAGGAGGCAAACTGGTATATGATCCTATGATTAGGCAGAAAGGAATTTGTTTTTGATAAACTATCATTGTTTATATTCCCTAAAGAAGACACCAATGGTTTCCTGTAAAGTGGTAAAACAGCTTTCAAATGCCTTTGACAGTTTTTTTTTAAATGACCTTGATTTTGTTTACCTTGTCACCTAAAAGCGCTCAAAGAGGGAAAAAGTCGAAATTTTTGAGATATCTCTCTCATGGGAACAGGTATGTAATTCCGTGAGGAGGCAAAACAGATCTGGAAGATTGTCATTTTTAAAAAGGCAACTCGATACAAACATTGTTTTGCATCATTTGAAAAGGGGCAGATATATGTATTCAAAGTGACCGTTTGATATTTTGAAAATGTCATGAAAATGAAATAGGGGAATATTAAATCATTTGTGAAATCAAAACAACGAATTGCTAAAGCTCCCAAGCATCACAACGAGCTTTTCCAACAATTTGAGGTCTTCTGCACAGTTTTAGGGCGGCGCGACGAGCCTGGCAAGTGGCGCGACGAGCCTGGGCTCCAAAATACACAGGGTGTCAACACGGGCGCGACGAGCCTGTAGGCGGGCGCGACGAGCCTGTAGGTGCCCGCCCGACAGCACGAAAACTCCACCCGGCGTTTTCTCCGGCGCGACGAGTTTTGCTCCAAGGGTTGCCGCGCCAGTTTTGAAGAATCCCGTTGCATTTTTAGATCCCTCCAAGGGGATTTCTTCTCAAAAACGCACAAGGTACTCTATCCCTACCTTAAAGAACTCGAAAAATCAAGTTTTCAAGCATGTAGACCTCGGTTTGAAGCTGTGCATAAGTTAAAGGGCAAAATTTTGTTGATAAGAAGCTGGAGGCAGGGTAGGGCAGAACGCTTGGTGTTTACATATGAGGTCAAAACAGGGGTACAGTAGGTGGACTTTTTAAACTCACGGAGCAAGGAATTTATTTCCTAAAACCACTGTCACACCTATTTTTACACCTAAGCTAAACCTGCCTTTTCATTACACTACGTGGTATCCTTCTAAAGTTTGTTAAGACAGAGTTTTCTGAGAAGTGAAATAAGGCCACATTCTAGAAGGCAGTTGTTGATGATCAGGTTTACATCAAACGCAGGGTTGTTGTTGATTAGGCATGGTGGTTGTGACCAAATTTGAAATTTGAAACCAGGAATACACAGCACACTGAAAAACAGAATGGTTAGTGTTTTGAGGTTAATACTGAAAACAGAGGTAGAGGTGTTGGTGGACCTTTTTAAACTCACAAGCAGAGAGTGTGTTTCTTAAACCACTGTACATTGATTTTACATCTAACTTGAGTCTGCCTTTCCAAAAACCATTTTGTATCATGTTGAAGATTTGTTAACAGGGATTTTCTGAAGGTGAATAGGGCCATTTTCTAGAAGGCAGCATTGTTGATGATCGAGTTTAACATTGAAGCCAGAGGTACAAAGGTGGTGATTGATTTCTCAAAATTCACAAGTGAAAGGTGTTTTCTTAAACACAGTGAGCTGATATTTCACCTAACCAAAGAGTCTCTTTTCTTTTCCACTGTATGTTATCTTTTATAGAAATCTGTTGACAGAGGTATTTTTAAGGTGAATGACCTGAAGAGCAAGGTTTTAATATTTGAGTTTTGTTTTGAAAACACAATTACCAGTGTAGGTTGGCCTAACCAAATCACAAGAGGGGTGATTGTTCAAAACAGTACACAGGGAATCTACAAAGCAGTTATCCCATCTTTTACACATGGTACCATTGTTGAAAGTTTGCATGGTTGAAGTGCATACAGAGTTGAAGGACTGTTTTTAAGAAGTACAGAGGTGACTTATTCAAAGAAACATTGTTGCATCTTATTCAAATCCACAGTGTCCATATCTGTCCAAACAGTATAGTGGCCATTTTCAATCCAGCAAGGCATTGTTCATAAAAGGCAGTTGGTTTCTTCCAAAGCATAGTTAGGTCAAAATGCCTCCAAAGCAAGACAACAGGAGCAACATGACAGTGGTGAAGATCAGCAGAAGCAGGAACCAGAGGAGGATAGTGCTGAACAGCAGCAGCTCAGCAGTTTGAGCAACAACATAAGGATGATGATCAAGAACAACAGTTTTAAGGAGCGCCCGACACGGAAAGAGAAGAAAGACATATCAGCCCTTGATATTTTGGCATCAGATTCGGAGCATGTTGCTATGGACCCTTGAGGGTCATGCATGCCAATTTTGGGCCTATTTCAGCAACTTTTGGTTTTTCAGCATTTTTTGGGTTTTTAGTCAAAAACTCATAATTGCGCCATTTCAGTTCGAGGATTTTTCAAGGGAGGAGGATGATACCGATGGATGCCATAATTCCATGAGCAGGTCTCCAGCGATTTTCAGGGCATTTGAAGATCATTCGCCCCTCCAAATTGGCGAAAAACAACCTCATTTTGCACATTCTGCCCGCCATATCAGCAGCCTGCTATTTTCTGGGTTTTTGTACACAGGTACAATTTTGAGGGACTTTCAGAGATCAGATTGAGGTGATTCCACTTGCGTTGGAAAGCAGACACGGAGAGCTTTCCAACGAGCCATCATGAGCCTCATTTAGACATCAGGAAGGCTGCCATTCGCATTCAGCAAGTCAGGGGACCTTTTTCAGGCCTAAATATGAAGTATTTTTGTAATTTTTGAACTCCAAAAATCTGCTTTTCCCAAATGTGCGTTAGGCTATTTTTATCATGGGAAAATCATGTAAAGTCAATATACTTTCCATTTTTAGCAATTTTTTAGATATTTTATTAGATATTTTGTGCCTTGGGCTTTGCAAAGCCACAAGGGCAAATTTAGATATTTTGACTTGGCCAATGGGATAGCTAGTTGCTCCATGAGGTTTTCCTCCTTCTAGCCTATTTATCCCATACTTCTCATTGTAAATCATAGGCTGAACTTGAGAGAAGAATTAATGCATTGGTCATATGAGCTTTGAAGAATACACTTGAGTTATGATGTTTGGATTGCCTCTTGGATGCTTTTGAGGAATGTTGAAGGCTTGTTGATGGATTCCTTGACATGGTAGAATGGTATAGTGCTTCTTAATATTGTTTTGTCTTCTAGTTTTCACTCATATTTCATTTTTCTTGCTGCTATAGATCAGTAAAGATTGATTTTGAGACATGCCCATGGAGGCACCTCAAAATCCCTGAATCTTCATATCTTGATGTTTTCTTCTCCCTTAGTTATGCTAAAGAATTCTTAGCTGCTCTTTAGTAACCTAAGGTGTTGTTGCTAAGTTTTATTCATCAGTTCCATGTATGTTGAGTAGGATGCATGGTTTGCCCTACCTACCTATCAGCTGCCCATAGTTCTGTCCATAAAACTTTCTCTTTGACTGATTTGTTGATCATTTTGTTGAACCAAGGAGGCCTAGTCCCGATCTAGCCCTTTGCCTAAAACTATGAAAACTTATTTGTCCAAGTGCCCACTGACTTAGAGACTATGTTTAGGCGTTCCGGCATAGTTTATGAGTTGTTAGTTTGTCTCATGTGTTTTCCCCAAAGTCTGATAGCCTTTTCCCGAAGTTAGAGGGTCATATACCTCTATGTATGGCTTGAATGTTCGATTTCTATGTATTGATTAGCTTATAGTTATTCCTAGCATGATTAATGGCTTGCTATTACATGTTTATGTCTGCTATTAACTAGTTTGCACTTGAAATCCCTTGTCTTTCACCAACTTATTGTTCATTTACTCCATTTTTCCCAGAGATCCCTTCTATTGTGAATCAAATCGGCCCTACAGCATATTTACATCATCACTTCATAGCTTCCTTGATATGTTTGACCCCATAGCCCAATTTATCCACATCTTGTCATCCAGTTTATGTATTTGATCAATTTCATCCCTCACAAACTTAAAAACTAAAAAAACCAAAAAACACAATTCATAACTAGCCTAATATCAGAACATCGAAAGTAAACACACCGACATCTTCTACACATATAGAGAGAGCCCTCTCTGAGTCCAGGAAGGCTAGGTCCTTGGGCTCCAAAGCTTGGTTTGATGTTACATCGTCATTTGGCTAGCCAATCGGCCAAATCACGGGACCCTAACAGAAGGATGGGACGTGGAGACTCTATATTGACTATCGGGCGCTGAACAAGATCACTGTCCGGAATAGGTACCCAATCCCACAGATTGATGACCTTCTGGACCAACTCCAAGGTGCAAAATATTTCAGTAAGATCGACCTGAAGTCTGGGTATCACCAAGTACCAATTGAACCCTCTGATGTGTGGAAGACTGCCTTCAAAGCTAAGGAAGGCCTTTTTGAATGGCTGGTCATGCCTTTCGGGTTGACGAATGCTCCCGCAACCTTCATGAGGATGATGGACGACATCTTGCGGCCATTCACCAACTCATTCGTAGTGGTGTACTTGGATGACATTCTGATCTTCGGCAAGACTTGGGAAGAGCACCTTCATCACATCCGACAAGTCCTCCAAACACTGCGGCAACACAAGTTGTGTGCCAATTTGGAGAAGTGCACGTTTGGCATGACCCAGGTCCAATATCTGGGATACATTATTGATGAAAGGGGGTGCATGTGGATCCAGCCAAGATCCAAGTCATTCGGGATTGGCCAGCCCCGACTACTATAACAGAGCTTCGCAGCTTTCTGGGTCTTGCTAATTTCTACCGTAGATTCGTGCTGGGATTCTCTCATATCACTTGGCCCTTGAGTCAAGTCACCAAAGGAGGAGCAAGAGCAAAATTCTTTTGGTCGGAACCTCAACAGAAGGCATTCAAAGAATTGAAAAATCGCCTCTGTTCTGCCCCAGTGCTCACCTTACCGGACTTGCAGCAGCCATTTGAGATCGAGACAGATGCCTCTGACTATGCTATTGGGGCAGTTCTTACTCAACAGGGACATCCAGTGGCATATCACAGTGAGACATTGTCTGAGACAATTCGCAAGTATCCCACCTATGACAAAGAAATGTATTCCATTGTGCAAGCATGTCAACAATGGAAGCATTACATTTTGGGGAAGGAAACAATCATCCACACAGACCACCGGCCCCTGTAGTTCATACAGACACAAGGGAAGTTGCAGAATGATCGCCATCAGAAGTGGTCCACATATCCGCAACAGTTTCATTTGAACATCAAGTACAAGAAGGGTAGCACCAATAATGTTGCAGACTGCCTCAGCCGACCACCGATCGTGGCGCTCACCACCGTGCTCAACTCTTGTGGGCACGAGACTTCTGATTGGCCGCTTCTCTATGAGAGTGACACAGAATTCGGCCACACTTACAAGGCACTCTTGGGGGGCACGCAAGTTCCAAATTTTCACCTCCAAGATGCACTTTTATGTCACCTGGGACACCTTTGTGTTCCTTCAAGCGAGCGTGCCAAGATGATATGGGAAGCACACTACAGTCGAGTCGCTGGGCATTTCGGGGCCGATAAAATAGTAGCAATACTACAGAAGTATTTCTATTGGTCGAACCTTCGAAAGGATGTTGAGAAGCACATCGGATCCTGCACTGCTTGTGCCATTGCCAAACCGACCATCAAGAAGCAAGGCCTATATACTCCACTACCTACCCCTAGTCGACCGTGGGAATCCATCTCCATGGATTACATGTCGGGCTTGCCCTCTACTAAGAATGGCAATGACTGTGTTTTCGTGGTCGTTGACAGATTCTCGAAGATGGCCATTATGGCGGCCTGTAAGAAGAATATCACAGCAGAAGCCACTGCTAAACTCTTCTTTGAACGAGTGTGGGTGCACTTTGGGATCCCATAGTCTATCATATCAGATCGAGATAGCAGGTTCCTCGGCACATTTTGGTCCAGCCTCTGGTCAATGTTGGACACAAAGCTCACCAAGTCCACAGCTTTCCATCCCCAAACAGATGGCCAGACAGAGGTCGTCAACAGAATGATTGTACACATTATGCGCATGTACAACTCAAAGCATCCACGCACATGGGATGAGAGCCTCCCCTATGTACAACACAGTTATAACCGGGCTCTCCACAGTTCAATTGGCCATGGCCCCTTTCAGGTGGGCTTGGGATTCCAGCCACTATGTCCCATTGACATAGCCATGCCGTTTGCAGCTGCTCAGGCCGATTCAGCTCATGTCCAGTCTGAAGTTGACAAAGCAAGTAGCTTCATCGAGCGCATTCAACACATCCGCCAACAGGTTCATGATATATTGGACAGAGCCAATGCGAAGTACAAGCAGCGCCATGATCAACACCCGGTGCCACACCACTTCCAGGTGGGCGACAAAGTATGGCTACATTTGCAGAAGGAGCGCCTCACTGGACCTCACCGCAAGCTTCGCCCGCTCCGATACGGGCCGTACACCATCACCAAGGCTGTAGGTAACAATGCCTTCGAGCTTAGTATTCCACCATTCCTTGGTCTGCACCCAATCTTCAATGTGGATCGCCTTCGTCCTTACTTTCCACCTCTACTGGACACCTCGGACATTGCAGAACAACTCACACCAACAGAGTTAAACCCAGACTGCATGGAACAGGCCACCACGGATTGTATCATGGACATGCAAATCAAGAACACTCGTCAACAGCAGATCCAACTGTATCGGGTTGTCAAAGCTGGCCAACTCCTGCACCAAGGAAAGTGGTTCACCGGGGACCAAGTTCAGCAGAAATTTCCTCATCTCATGGAGGAACTTAACGAAATGGGGACCATTTCTTCCTAAGGGGGGAGGAATGATCCAGGTGGATATTGGTGGCCAACCACCTATTCCACTTGGCCCCCCACCATTGTCTCTTTCATTTTTTCAGTTTCGGCATAACTTACTATTTTTAGCAGTTTTTCGGGTCCTAAACTTCCGGAGCCGTTTTGAAGCCCTAAACGACGTTTTTTGGGTATCAAAGCGCCAGTGAATTTGATCATCAAATTTGTCCCAAAAGCTGTAGTCCTCGGATAGAGCTTTCTAATGATGTATCATGTGCAACAAACGGAGATAGTATGCCAAAGTTACGTCCCTGGGAAGTTGAAACACCAATTTACCCAAACGGGGCCCATAGTTTTGGCGCTTCATCTCCTAGGGTTAGGTTTTTGGGATGTTTAGGGTTTTCCATTGTTTCTCAATAATAAATAGGCCCTCGAGCCTCATTGTAACGCAATTCAGAGGCCTGTAGCCGCCACATCTCTTCTCAGAGATAGCTACCAGTGCCCTAGCTAGCTTTATTTCCATTCTGTCTGTAAGCAAATTTCAGTTCTTTGATATTAATGAAATGAAGTGTTATTTCCGCTGCATCTTTGTATTTATGGTTGTGTGTTTATTCTGTTGCGTTCCTGCATAAATCCGGATCAGTGTGTATCAGGGTCTCGTTCCCTGCAAAAACCTGAGTTTTAGACCATCAGAAAGCATGAGCTCTGTCAGCCTCTGGCATGGGTTCTATGGCAGCTAGGGTCTCCCTAGCAGCCTGCTTCACTACTCAGCCGAGCTCCATCCGATGAATCAAAGTGGAGATCTGTGGATTGTCCGATTGGTAATCCCTGTTTCAATTTGTCGAACTAGTTATACTATGGTCAAATCATCATTTTTGTTTTGTTCACCTTGTCTACTTACGAATGTGGTAAAGGTCGCAGGGGAGCTTGAATTTGCAGTGTTGTATTTGCTGAATGCAGTGTGTGCACAGATCAAAGTTTTTTTCTTCTTTGTTATTTGGCTTGGCCTGCAAGCAGCCATTGTGAGCATTTTTGGGTTGTTTGTTAGCCCATGTGCTTTAGCAAGCACACTGAGAGTTCCAAATAAATTTTTGAAAAAACCAGAATCCAATCTTTCTTTGGATTTGGGGTTCCTCTCGAGTAAAAGAGAATGTGATATTTTTGAAGAAAAATGGTTTAATGGGAAAGTGTTGTTAAAGATTGGATTTCTGACAAATGGGAAAATCATGAATCCATAGACATTTCATAACCACCTAAGTTCATTTCTTATTCATGGGTCTATGGAATTTAATCCTGATGGAGATATCATTTTCACTTGTGTAAATCAAATTTATTTTTTCCCTTCTTTTTTTGCTGGGGTGAAGACATCTTTAAGGCTCAAGGGAACAATTATTCATGCCCCCAAATTTGTGTAGAACTATATTTTTTGAAAGGCTTCCTTGAGGAGATTCAACATTTGGATGGTTGATCTCATCTCTACTTTGGATTATGAACATATTCCTTTCAAATGCAATCTATGCCATGAATATGGACACTGTTGAAAAGTGTAACTAGGTCGGTCTTCATGTTGACTATGTAATTATGTATGTATGTAAAGACGAAGACAAAGATAATAAAATGTATTTTTGGTGTACTTTCTTCATGGGTTTCATGAGCAAGATTTTATTATGTAGATAGACTTCTTCTTGATTTCTATTAGGTTTTTGTCGTCTAGGATTAAATAGAATTAAGTGTCTCAAACATGAAAGATCTAGTATAGGAATATGTGCTCCAAGACCTTGTGGAAGAAACTCACAATAGCCCTCAGATAATGATGGAATTCAAGCTTTAAAAGAAGTGAAGAAATAACTCATAAACGTTGGAATAAAGTCTGTGAAAGTCGGCCTAAATATTGGTTGAATGGTCGGCCTAAAAGCCAGTCTTGGCACTATATAAATAGCACATGTTCTATGGCCATTTGGATAAGAATATTGTGGATCTGTCTAAGTCAAAAGGTGTGGATTGCACTGAACCTACAACGAACCTATCTCTGAACAAGAATGAAGACACCTCCAAGAGGATAGTGCGGATAAAAGACAACATATAAGTGCGGATAAGGGACAGTAAAAAGTGTTGATCTCAAACAGAGATGCAGCGCATGAATGCGGACATCATTGAAACATGAATGCGAACTTTACTGAAACATGAATGCAAACTTTACTAAAACATGAAGGTGGATATCACTAAAACATATTGCAGATAAAAAGATAGTATACAGTGCGGATTTTAGGAGCTATGTATAGGGCATAAACTGTGGTCTCATCAAAGTTATCTCAGTAACTATAAAGCAAGGAAAGGGCTGTGGACATACAAAAGATATTCTACATATTGAAGTTTGATTCCAGAACTAGGAAGAAGGTCTTGAAAAATAAATTTATGGGCAGTCCATTTGAAGGAAGAATCTAAGATAGTGAGTGCAAGAAGAAAGGCAAACCTTAAGGTGGGAGAAATTGAGGAAGGTCCTAGTGGTGATGTGGAACTAAGCAAATCAATAAAGAGAAGAATCAAGGTTGAATAATTTGAATCAAGGTCTTGGAAGCATATCTAGGTCAAGGGTCTAAGTCTTGGTCATGGTACTTGTCATTTGAAGATCTATAAGAAGAATTCTTTGAGGGTTTTCCTCTCCAAAAGGGAGAGGTTTTTCCCTGGCTCTAGGAGCCTAACTTTTGTGTCTTGTGCATTTTGATAATTTACTTGATGAAAGATTAACTAAGCTAAAATAAGAGAATACATAAGTAACACAAGCAAGCTCACAAGTAATTATCAAGAAGAGAATTTGCATTAATCACCAGCCCTCCAAATTATCAACATGGTATCAGAGCTAAGGTGATGAACACAAGGGTTGCTTGTCAACAAAGACACTTAAAGAAGTGAAGATCAAAGTTTGGCTTGGAAAGTCAAATTAGTTTGCAAGGAAGACTATCTAGCTACTTCAAGTGAGATCTCCTATCTCATTCAAAAGATCAACTCATTCAAGAAAATAATCTTTGCCATCAAATATTTGCACTCAAGACATTGTTTGAAGAGAACCTCAACTTCTGAAGATATTATTTATAATCAAGGGTTCAAGTACACCAACATTGAAGAAGATCCTATCTTAAAGGAAACCCTTGACTTCACTTTCAATCATCATCAAGGAAGCTGCAAGCCAATCCACTCAAGTAAGTATCCATGATCCCATCTGTCAAGATGCCTTATTATAAAGAAAGCAACAAGCTAGTTGGGTCATCAAACTTTAGTGCATGGAAGAAGAGGACGGACTTGAAATTAATTGAAGACGAAGTAATGGAATATATCGAAGGATATACTATTCAACCCCCAAAAGAAGATGCTCCAGCCCATGCAAGTACATGAAGGGAGAAATTAGATCCCAGAGGATTCTCATAGAATCCATTAAAGACTCTCTCATTCCCTGTGTATCAAAACTAAGACTGCAAAACAAATATATGAGAAATTGGTGAAGCTATTCTCTGTGAGTACTGCAGGAGAAGCAATCTCTCTGAGACAAGAACTATACAAAATGAAATTATCAAGGGAACATTAGGGGAATTTTGAGGTCTAAAATGGGCCACCTAAGGAAATTATAAAATAATAGTGGAAATAATAAAATAATATATGATTACATCATCAAATTTTAGAGGGGAAAAAAGAAAAAACTACTTTTTCAACTCATATTTTCAACTTATCTCCCAAATGTTTTACTCAGATTTCAAGAGGGAGTACTCGTTGGATGCAAAATTTAATTCCTCATCCAAGGAGTACCCATGTTGCATACTTTCGATGGATCCTGCTACATGGAAAATGAGAAATACATGAAAAACGTGATTGCAATCACGTTTTTTCATGTATTTCTCATTTTTCGTGTAGCAGGGTCCATCGAAAGTATGCAACATGGGTACTCCTTGGATGATGAATTAAATTTTACATCCAATGAGTACTCCTACTCGAAATTTGAGTAAAAACTTTGGGAGATAAGTTGAAAATACGAGTTGAAAAGGTAGTTTTATTATTTTATTATTTTTTAATTTTTTTACCCTTTTACTTAAAAAATGGTGAATCATCCCCCGTGGTTGACATCATCATATTGAATCCTATTGGTTCTTATAAATTTTATTTTGGTTGTACATTTTTCTTAGGAGGCCCATTTTAGACCTCAAAATTCCCCTAATGGAAGGAATCACTCCATACTTCATGAGGATTTCTGAAATAAGAGATCAACTGCAGGAATTAGGAGAAGTAATGTCTGACACTGAGATGAATAAAATGGTGTTGAATGCTCTACCAAAGGAATGGGGAAACTTCACTTCTAGTCTATACGGGAAGAAAGAAGCCACCCCATTCCATGATTTATGGTCTCTATGTAAAATAGAGGAAACAAGACTAAAAGCCAAAGCTGATATAGGACCAAGTGAAGAGAATCATGCCTTTGCAGCCTCATACATGAAAAAAATAAGATTTGAAAAATTTGGCCCTTAGAATAAAAGAAGAAATATGGACAACGTACGATGCTTTAAATGTAATGAACTTGGGCATTATAAAAGAGATTGTCCTAAATCTAGAAAGGACAAGAGGAAAAAGGAAGAAACCTATGTCACTATTGAAAGAGAAGAACCTGATGCTAAGAAATCTAAGAAAGAAGAAGCGAGAGATATCTATTATGATTAAGATCATCTTTCTCTTTAAGTGATTTCTGATTGATTGTAAAATAGTATGATAGGAAGTAATGTACATTAATAAGCATCACAATAGAAGAATGAAAAGGAGCTCTCGGTGAAATAGCTTCTGGAAAACCTCTCTACTAAAGTAAAGTAGTCATCAGATCAAGGGTCATCATGAAGAAAAAAATTTGGGATGTGATGACATATTGATAGAGCAGGTCAAAGGAATGAAGCTCTTCATTCTAGAGAAATTTCTACAGGATGAATCAAGGGAAATAGGTATGAGGTATGTATATATATATATATGCTGTGAAGTCATTTCATATGGTTGCAGGTAATAAACTTCCATATTTAGAAGTATGATCTATGAAAAAGAATCTCTCAATGCACTAATAGATGAAATCAACATAATATGTCCTCATGGAATATGAGGTGGTTGTATATGAACAAGAAACTGAAAATTTGTAAGTTCCTGGGAATGAAGAATGTGCAGAGAGGAAGAGATCATGAAATGCAACCATGTCAAGAGGTAGTTATCATCTGGAGGCCAAGAATATTTGACTAGGAGATCTCCTAGGAAGATATGTAGACTTTGACGTAAGTTTGGTAAAGAAGAAGACCCTTGGCAAAACATGTCATTAGGAGATGTGTCAATCTGTATGAAGGATGTCGATGCCTACAGGAAGATGTTATGGTGAAAGATCATCACTGAGGTAACTTATGTTTGAAAAGTTCATATGTATATGTTTATTTGGATGAATTTTTGCAAGGCTGCTAATCACAATAAAGGATGTATGATCCTTGGAGATGATTCAAAGGAAAGCAACATGGCATAACGGTGGACCAAATAAGAAAGACTGATGAATCACTTTTTGATAGTGGACATGACTCGTGATTGAAAGTGATGAATGATCTATGCCCTATGAAGCCAAAAGTTGAATATTCCTCAATATCAAAAAACCATGACATCGAGGGGAGGAATTCTTCATGAGTATCTGGATTGTTGTTGTAGGATCCTGGTTGATAGAGAGCCCAGTGGTAAGTTCCTTGCTTGGAATAAATTTGAAGTATGTCCTTCCTGTGTTGAGAGGAAGTGGCGTATGTGATTATCTATTACATGTGCCATGCACTAGACTAGGACTAACAGTCGTAAGTCTTAGTAAAGGCCATGTGAAGAGAATGGATAGACACATCATTCTGGTCTTCACCTGGAAGATAGAATGGAGGATTGGGTAATCATCTGACATTCTATACTCTTTGATAATGAGATAGGGCATTCAAGATAAGAGTAGTCGTGGACTGATATTCTTTGAGGGGTGGTTACCCAAGAGAAGAATAGTCTAAGAAGGTCATACTATGGGAACACCCAGGTGGGGTATGTACCTTGGAGAGACAATGACTATGGTGTCCATTAGTCATGTGTATCGCCAGCATTATAGCCAGTGTCTCGTTGAGAGATGGGGCTGTTAGTCAAGGCCTTGCACTCGGAAAATGCTGGTTGATATGATGTTATACAGATGCGATTACCAATCCAATTCTTCTTATGAGATTCTTTAGTTTGAAAGTGACCATGTACCTGTATGAAAATCTCCCTAGTTAAGAGGGAGTGTTGAAAAGTGTAACTAGGTCGATCTTCATGTTGACTATGTAATTATGTATTTATGTAAAGAAGAAGACAAAGATAATAAAATGTACTTTTGGTGTACTTACTTCATGGGTTTCATGAGCAAGATTTTATTATGTAGATAGACTTCTTCTTGATTTTTATTAGGTTCTTGTCATCTAGGATTAAATAGAATTAAGTGTCTCAAACATGAAGGATCTAGTCTAGGAATATGTGCTCCAAGACCTTGTGGAAGAAGCTCACAATAGCCCTCAAATAATGATGGAATTCAAGCTTTAAAAGCAGTGAAGAAATAGCTCATAAACATTGGAATAAACTCTATGAAATTCGGCCTAAATATTGGTTGAATGGTCGACCTAAAAGCCAGTCTTGGAACTATATAAATAGCACATGTTCTGTAGCCATAAGTTAGTGCAAGAAGAAAGACAGACCTTATGGTGGGAGAAAGTGAGGAAGGTCTCTAGTGCTGATGCAGAACTAAGCAAATTAGTGAAGAGAAGAATCAAGGTTGAAGAAGCTGAATCAAGGCCTTGGAAGCATATCTAGGTCAAGGGTCTAAGTCTTGATAATGGTACTTGTCATTTGAAGATCTATAAGAAGAATTCTTTGCAGGTTTTCCTCTCCAAGAGGGAGAGGTTTTGCCCTGGCTCTAGGAGCCTAAATTTTGTGTCCTGTGCATTTTGATAATTGACTTGATGAAAGATTAACTAAGCTAAAATAAGAGAAGACATAAGTAACACAAGAAAGCTCACAAGTAATTATCGAGAAGAGAATTTGTATTAATCACCAGCCCTCAAAATCTTCAACCTCTCAAAGCTCTCCAAATCCATTGCCTCCTCCAAAGCAAAGAGAAAATGCACAAAGATTCATTAAGGTTAAAACATAAGAAAGTAGAAACATAAGAAGTAAGGAAGTAAAAAACAACAAACAAGTAAGGTTGAATCTAAGCATCAACCCCTTTCCAAAGATAGCTTTGAAGTCTTGAATGCTTCCTTGGAAGGTGGTGAAAATTCAAAGAAAGAAGGTGAGAATATAGAGGCCCAAGCGCCAAATAATCATGTCCCAAAGGACCCTCCTAATTCTATTGATGAAGAAGAGCTAGATCAAAATCCTCCAAGAAAAACTACTGCGGTGGGAAAGCTTTCTCCAAAAGTCTCTTCTTGATTAAAAGACGAAGAAGTTGGTAAGGTGAACGAGAAGAAATCATCTTCTCATTAGAGGAATTTTGAGGTCTAAAATGGGCCTACTAAGGAAATTATAAAATAATAGTGGAAATTAGATTAGATTACACCATCAAATTTTAGAGGGAAAAAAGAAAAAACTACTTTTCAACTCATGTTTTCAACTTATCTCCCTACGGGTTTACTCAAATTTCGAGTGGGAAAACTCGTTGAATGTAAAATTTAATTCCTGATCTAAGGAGTACCCATGTTGCATACTTTCGATAGACCCTGCTATCACGTTTTTTATGTATTTCTCATTTTTCGTGTAGCAGGGTCCATCAAAAGTATGCAACATGGGTACTCCTTGAAAGAGGAATCAAATTTTGCATCCAACAAGTACTCCCACTCGAAATTTGAGTGAAACCTTAGGGAGATAAGTTGAAAATAGTAGTTTTATTATTTTATTATTTTTTAAAAATTATACTTTTTTACTCCAAAAATGGTGAATCATCACCCATGGTTGACATCATCATATTGAATCCTATTGGTTCTTTTCAAGTTTATTTTGGCTGTACATTTTTCTTAGGAGACCCATTTTCGACCTCAAAATTCCCCTAATGTCTACCCCTTCCTATTCAAATGTGCTTAAAAAATAGTGCTCCTCTCCAACAGGTAACAAGAAACAAGAGGTATAGACTACCACGGGCTAAGTGGTGGGCCACCCATAACAATATGTATAAATTTTTTGCTTATGTATTTTCTTATGCAAGCAATTTGTTAAAATCTACTCCTTTTATGAAGCACCAGGATTAAAAATTAGAAGCCTTAGTTCTAGAACTTTACCCTCCGTGCTTTTTTTGGGGGCTTTTTTTTGGGAGGAGGCTAGTCTCTTAGTTTTTTTTTTGTTTTTGTAAAAGTGCACTTAGTTGAAGCTAGTCAATAGAACTTACAAGAAAAAGAATATCATTATAACTCATTTCCCAAGTAATTGTTGTATCCCAACACAAATTTTAATATAAACTCTATTCATTTTTGTTAAGAAACACTTTATTATTTTTTCTTTTTATTTATGGAATATTACACTATTTTCATTTAATAAAATAAAAACATATTTCTTTATTCTTCATGAAAAGATCAAATATTAATTCCCAACCTTTTTTTTACATTAAAATATTTAGGCTCCAATTATATCGAGAGATAAATTATACCATTTCTATTTCCAAAACCTGTAACCGAAAACAATTATTAAGAATTAAAAATACTTTGAATAACTTTTAAATTAATAAATTTTAAATTAGAATTTTAACAGATTCAAGTGCGTGAAGTGGGATTGAAACTAGTGAAATGAATCACATAGCATCAATCATCACTTCTGAGGCTTGCTCCCATTAATCAGGACTTCTCGGGAGGTCACCCATCCCAGATCGCCTGTAACTCAAGTGTGCTTAACTATAGAGATTTTCTCACAATCAAACCCAATTAGCTTGCTACCCTTTTCCCACAATCAAACCCAATTAGCTTGCTACCCCATTTGCAAAGCCTTTGGCAGGCATTATAAAATTTAAAAAATTTATAATTATTTTAAAAATAAAGATAGAATATATGATGTAGGAGCATCAAACCACTATTAATCAAAAATTATATTTAAAGTTGCGAGAATGAGAGACGTGGTGTTTCCTCACAGGTGAAATTAATGCATTTAGAAGATATGATTTGTTTCAAAATCCGCCATGTAATGAAGGAAATCTGCTCAGTCATCAATATTTGAGTAATATTAGCAATTAGTTAGCAAATTCTTAGGAGAGTTATTAGTGATTTAGGATAAATCGAATCCTATATTTGTATTATCATTATTGTGTATTTATATAAATATATGGTTGCAGCGTAATGAGAGGTGGTGGCCAATTGTGTGAGAATTGGCCCAACCATGGCGCCATATGTGATTATGTAATTTCGTGAATTGTTAGAAATAGAATATGCATTTCGATGTTGATAATTTCTGTGTATGATCGAGTTGATGTGTTCCAGTGTGAATGAACATTTAAATAGTTGCATGGTGACTTGTTGTGTTTATGTTTACCATTTATTTCTGAGTTATTTGAATTCTGGAATATAACGGGTAGATGCAACCATTCAAGAATGAAATCATTCAGTTGATTGCTGGAATAGATACAATTATTATATTTCATGGAGATTTGGAATCGTATAGGACCAAGTCCAGGGTTTACGCAGTCAATGGAATAGATTTTAAACGTCTGAGATGGAGTTTAGATTTGTTCTAAAAAAAATGATTCTTTTCAGCAACAACGTAATCGGAATCCTAAATCCATTTTGTTTTTGCTATCGATTCCGATTTAGGGAGCGGAATATGGCTGGTCAACCGAGCACGCACAGACTGAGAGAGGTTTCTTGAAAAACTAGTGATTGTATCGGAGTTTCCTCATGCTGGTCTCCATCGCATGCTTGATAGGGACCTATTGTCGGGTTTCATGGCTGTTGTGGGTATATTTTTGGCCATGTTCTTGTTCATAATTCTGCTCTTCTGTCTAACGTTCTTTGCATTCATACGGTTGAGTAGAAGATGAAGGGACTTTGATTCCAGTAACAAGGAGTTTATTTCTGGCTCTGTTCTGGCAAGGAGTTCGAATATGATATCTGGGTGCATTTGAGGGTGTTTCATAAATAAAAAATCTGTAAAATGAATTATTTCAACCAAACATGGGCCCATAACCCACAGATCTAAGAATTTGAAAAAATGCAGTTTTGCTGCATCAAAGTGGCAATTCCACAGAGTATGTGGGTAGAATTGCTCAAGAATGTTGTTACGGGAAGATCACAAAGGGAAATTCTACAGAGGATGTGGGTAGAATTGCTAAGAAATGAAGAAGACATATGACCAAGAGGTCATAAGAAATTTTTGTACCTCGAGAGTCTGATGTAGGAGCATCAAACCACTATTAATCAAAAATTAAATTTAAAGTTGTGGGAATGAGAGACGTGGTGTTTCCTCACAGGTGAAATTAATGCATCCAGAAGATACGATTTGTTTCAAAATCCGCCATGTAATGAAGGAAATCTGCTCAGTCATCAATTTTTGAGTAATCTTATCAATTAGTTAGCAAATTCTGAGGAGAGTTATTAGTGATTTAGGATAAATCGAATCCTATATTTCTATTATCGTTATTGTGTTTTTATATAAATATATGGTTGCAGCGTAATGATAGGGGGGTGGCCAATTGTGTGAGAATTGGCCCAACCATGGCGCCATATGTGATTATGTAATTTCATGAATTGTTAGAAATAGAATATGCATTTCGATGTTGATAATTTCTATGTATGATCGAGTTGATGTGTTCCATTGTGAATGAACATTTAAATAATTGCATGGTGACTTCTTGTGTTTATGTTTACCATTCATTTCAGAGTTATTTGAATTCTGGAATATGACGGGTAGATGCAACCATTCAAGAATGAAATCATTCAATTGATTGTTGGAATAGATACAATTATTCTATTTCATGGAGATTTGGAATCGTACAGGACCAAGTCTAGGGTTTACGCAGTCAATGGAATAAATTTTAAACGTCTGAGATGGAGTTCAGATTTGTTCTAAAAAAAATGATTCTTTTCAGCAACAACGTAATTGGAATCCTAAATCCATTTCGTTTGTGCTATCGGTTCCGATTTAGGGAGCGGAATATGGCTGGTCAATCGAGCAAGCACATACTAAGAGAGGTTTCTTGAAAAACTGGTGATTGTTATCGGAGTTTCCTCATGCTGGTCTCCATCACTTGCTTGATAGGGACCTATTGTCGAGTTTCATGGCTGCTGTGGGTATATTTTTGGCCATGTTCTTGTTCATAATTCTAGTTTTCTATTTCATAGTCTTTGCATTCATACGGTTGAGTAGAAGATGAAGAGACTTTGATTCCGGTAACAATGAGTTTATTTCCAGCTCTGTTCCGGCAAGGAGTTCGAATATGATATTTGGGTGCATTTGAGGATGTTTCATAAATATTTTTTTTCTATAAAATGAATTATTTCAACCAAACGTGGGCCCATAACCCACAGATCTAAGAATTTGAAAAAATGCAGTTTTGCTGCATCAAAGTGGTATCAGAGCAGGAAAATATTTCCTGCAAGAAAGAGTTTGCATGTGAGGAAGAAGAGGTACATTTTATGTTAAATATTTGTAAAGCTTGTGGTTTTTATATTTTGTGAAGGTAGCAACAGAGGAAGGTGAGAAGATTGCAGCAGCCTAGAGCAGGAGTGCTCAAATGGTTCCAGAGAAGAGAGAACTAGAGAGATGCCGAAAGACTGAGCTCAGAGGAGAGAAGCTTGGTGAGGTATCTGGTAGCAGGGAGGACTTGCTATTGCAAAGGTTTTGTTGCAGCTCATAAAGGGAAATTCCATAGAGGATGTGGGTAGAATTTCTCAAGAATGTTGTTACAGGAAGATCACAAAGGTAAATTCTACAGAGGATGTGGGTAGAATTGCTAAGAAATGAAGAAGACATATGACCAAGAGGTCATAAGAAATTTTTGTACCTCGGGAGTCTGATGTAGGAGCATCAAACCACTATTAATCAAAAATTATATTTAAAGTTGTGGGAATGAAAGACGTGGTGTTTCCTCATAGGTGAAATTAATGCATCCAGAATATACGATTTGTTTCAAAATCTGCCATGTAATGAAGGAAATTTTCTCAGTCATCAATATTTGAGTAATCTTAGCAATTAGTTAGCAAATTCTAAGGAGAGTTATTAGTGATTTAGGATAAATCGAATCCTATATTTGTATTATCGTTATTGTGTTTTTATATAAATATATGGTTGCAACGTAATGAGAGGGGGTGGCCAATTGTGTGAGAATTGGCCCAACCATGGCGCCATATGTGATTATGTAATTTCGTGAATTGTTAGAAATAGAATATGCATTTCGATGTTGATAATTTCTATGTATGATCGAGTTGATGTGTTCCAGTGTGAATGAACATTTAAATAGTTGCATGGCGACTTGTTGTGTTTATGTTTATTGTTCATTTCTAAGTTATTTGAATTCTGGAATATGACAGGTAGATGCAACCATTCAAGAATGAAATCATTCAGTTGATTGTTGGAATAGATACAATTATTCTATTTCATGGAGATTTGGAACCGTATAGGACCAAGTCCAGGGTTTACGCAATCAATGGAATAAATTTTAAATGTCTGAGATGGAGTTCAGATTTGTTCTAAAAAAATGATTCTTTTCGGCAACAATGTAATAAGAATCCTAAATCCATTTCGTTTGTGTTATCCATTCCGATTTAGGGAGCGGAATATGGCTGGTCAATCGAGCAAGCACAGACTGAGAGAGGTTTCTTGAAAAACTGGTGATTTTTATCGAAGTTTCCTCATGTTGGTCTCCATCGCATGCTTGATAGGGTCTTGAAAAACTGGTGATTATTATCGGAGTTTCCTCATGCTGGTCTCCATCGCATGCTTAATAGGGACCTATTGTCGGGTTTCATGGTTGATGTGGTTATATTGTTGGCCATGTTCTTGTTCATAATTCTGCTCTTCTGTCTCACGGTCTTTGCATTCATACGGTTGAGTAGAAGATTAAGGGACTTCGATTCCGGTAACAAGGAGTTTATAAATTCCAGCTTTGTTCGAGCAAGGAGTTCGAATATGATATCTAGGTGCATTTGAAGATGTTTCATAATTTTTTTTTTTTTTTTTTTCCCCTATAAAATGAATTATTTTAACCAAACGTGGGCCCATAACCCACAGATCTAAGAATTTGAAAAAATGCACTTTCGTTGCATCAATATGTAATCTTTATACATCAATTATATATATTTATAATTATTAATAATATGTAATAATATTTACATAAATTATTGTTTTACATAATTTTAACATGAAAATAATATTTTTTTAAATTTTAATTTTATAAAATATATATCTAATTTAATTTTTGAGAGTGAAAAGATTAATAAAAAAAGAAAAGAAGTATTCATCAAAACAACTTAACACTCTTAAAAGGTTTAAAAAAAAGAAAAGAAGTTACAAATAACCTCAATAAAACAAAAGCAACACTTAGCAAATAGCAAGTTATGTATATCAAAACAAACTTATAGAACAAAGTAATAAAGTTAATACAAAGCTAAGCAAAATTGATCTAACCATGAGAAAACGAGCAATCTCACATAGCAAAAAGTTGAATCATAAACTGATCCATAAGTATAGGCCATCAAGATTTCCAATAAAATATACAAATAACATTAAATTCCATTTACCCTTTCAATTATTCTCTAAACTAATCATATCCGATTGTCATCCACCACAATATACTCTAACATAGCATTTATAATACATTATCTAAACTCTATAATAATAATAAAACTATCCCTATTATGCATAATGTCAATTATGTAAATATAAACTAAATAATACCATATAATACACCCTACACGTTATGACAGATATTTTATCCAATAGAGTGCAAGCTGGAAGATTTTAAAATGTGATACCGATATAACGTGCGAATTTTCTATATCCCTGTCAAATTCAGACTGGGAGGTCACAGCGTGCTACAACCCGTCAACTTCAAGGCCGGGCATAATTATTTTATGTTTTTTTTTGTTGTAATCTGTAACAGCGGAAGTTGTAGATTTGGTGTTGATAGCAGCAAGACTTGTAGATTTGTTGACTTTAATAGCAGAAAAGGCTTTAATTATAAAAATACACAAGAGATATTAATAATAATAATTATTTATTGATATGATATGAATAAGATATAAGACAATTGAATGATTACAATGAGGCCCTGCTTTTATACCTATGCAGGTGACTTTTCATGAACCGGCATGTCTTTTAGACATGCCTTTTCAGCTAACTTAATCACTAATTTACATAATTACTATTTTATTAATTAGTAATTATATTTATTCTATTTATTCTATTAATGACTATATTTATCACTGAAGTTATGAATTAGGATCATAACATTGCCTCATTCTCAAAAATCTTTGTCCTGAAAGCTTAATTTGCTAATAATTCCTTCTCCTTGTGTATATCATTTAGACTTATGTAATTTGACATCTTATCTTAATCTCGACACTTTTCTTCATTTTGCTCACATTTTTTTTTACTTAAAACACTACAATATTATTATTTCTATATACGTTTATGGTAATATTAATTTGAATTGCATTGAAAGGGAACCACTGCTACGGTATTTAATGACTATTACAATGCAAATCCCAAATAAAGCAATCCATATTAGCATATTCCTTGTCATAATACCGACTGAACATATCGATGGTTCAGTGACACAACCAAAGGAAAATGAATTAATATGAATATTCGCTCCTACACTGAATATTAGCTTTTTAATTAATGTTTAAGCAATAACTTTAACAAGGTTTATCCGAAAACTTTTGCATAGGGTGGCCTGGAGACTGAGACATTAATGCCTCTCCAGAACGCTGCGCTTTGGAAACAATTAATCTCTCGCCTTAAAGAACATTAACAAGCGCTAGTTCTTTCTTCACCCGGTCAAAATAGCCCTCGTCTGGATAACCATAATTACTGGAACCTCCATATGTTTGGGTTTTGTGGTAGATCCCTGACCAGACGACAGTGTTACTTCTTCCAGTTGTCACAGATGTTCCCACAGTGAAGATTAGACAACGATTCCAAGCAGTCTTCAAGAGTTCAAGAACTTCTTCTCCTTCTTTGTTCTTCGGCAAGTAAGCAACCCGTCTTGTACCAGTGTATCGTTTTCCAGGATTTGGATGCCAGCAAAAACATGGACCGAGATATTTCACAGATTGCTTTTCATTGTAAACGATTTTTATTTTCATTAGCGAATTGGGACTTGATATCCGATTACTGTATATATTATGTGTATCGCACCAGCCCAGGTAGTATTTAGAAGTGAAAACGTATAATAAATGATATGCGATTATTATAACGTAAACACGATCCACCGTATAACATAACACTGTGCCGTTTAATTTAAACACCGTGTCGTTTAATTCAAACATGATGCCGTCTAATTTAAACACTGTGTCGTTTAATTCAAGCACCGCAAATTATAAATCATTTTGGTCTGCACTGTCCATGGTTCCTCCTCCTCGTAAATCTTCAGACGATATTCAGGATTGTTAAACAAATGGCATGTGGAATACTCCATCACTAATTTCAGAATGGCGGTGGAAACGTTAGGCAGAGGAATGGCACTGTGAGTGCCCAAGTCCCCTATCCCTGACTTTATAACCCCAGAAAAAGAGGCCACTGCCTCCTCCACTTCCAATATCAGTGGTAGTAGATGGCAAGCTCAAGAGTACTTCTCCTGGTGGGCATTCAGGTGGGCATGACAACCCTGGTGAAATAGAGGAAAGCAGCCAGGGGGAAACCAAAAGTGATGATTCTTCTGGGAAAGACAAGAAATCGCGTGATAACGGGATCAAGATCTTAGCTAACGCAGATGGAGTTAAGCTTGTAAAAATGCTAGAAAGTAGAAGGTTGACACCGGAGTCAAAGCCTTCATTTTCAAACATCATTGGTGCAGCAAATACAACCGGCCATGTTCTTGGTGCAACAGAAAATTCAGAAAGAATTCCATCAGCCTCATTTGGTTCAAAATCACTGGCATTCTCATCTTGAAGCCTCTGTTTGACATCGACCATCGAAGTGCTAGCAACACAGTCGTCAATGTGTGATGGAATTCTTCCACAGATTCTGCACAAACTATGGCGATTATATTCTACGCAACTGTATTTGAAATTCAAGGATTTGTTTCCGTGTGACCCATTCTTTTGGGAAAGACAAGAAATCAGCATTGATAATGGGATCAAGATCTTAGCTAACGCAGATGGAGTTAAGCTTGTAAAAATGCTAGAAAGTAGAAGGTTAACACCGGAGTCAAAGCCTTCATTTTCAAACATCATTGGTGCAGCAAATACAACCTGCCATGTTCTTGGTGCAACAGAAAATTCAGAAAGAATTCCATCAGCCTCATCTGGTTCAAAATCACTGGCATTCTCATCTTGAAGCCTCTGTTTTGTAGAAATTTGTTGAATAATGAAGATTTATCCACCGAGATTATCCTGGTCACACACTAATTCGAATTCATGTATAACACAACCTCTTCTACAATTAATCATCACACATGCGGAAATAAAACAAGCGGTATGCGATCATAAGAACATCAAATCATCACACATATAACGCAGTATGTATGGGGAAAGCTGATAGCTGAAAACCCCCAGCTATTTTGTATATTATATGGAAGAGAACATGTAACAATACATAGCACAATACTCCTCACAATTACTCAGTACTATCTCCAAAAGTTACACACAAACTAGCTCAGTTTTGAACAAGTCACGGGTTCAAAACTCCTCCACTATTTGCCTGCCTCTACTGCGCAATCCAAGTTGGTGTAATGAGAGATCCAAGTTCGAATCTCCTTGGCTTGATCTGCGCAATCCTCATTGGCAATCTCCTCCAATGCTTGTGCCAATCTCATGCACAACTATATTCACAACTAATAGCAACACTCACCCTTTCACCCACCTCAAACACTTGTCTCCACTGAACTGTCCATGCACTGAGTTAAATGATGTGTTCTTTAGTTGAATAATGAGTTAATAATTAGTGAATTAATTAATAATTAATTCACACCACTCATCTCTAATGTATTAGCCAGCTAAACTAAATACAACTAGTTCAACTAAGTTAAACCGAACACAACTCCATCAACTCCTCAATCAACTCTACCAAAACTCTGCCACATGAGTCTAACTGAAGTCAACCATGCAATAGCTCAACTAACCCATAGGAAAAGCGTATTTCCTTCTGTCAGCTGCATGTGCCACATCCAGGCATCAAACTGAAGTGTTCCAAGAGGATAAGATAATGTTTATAGTCTAAATATTATTAAGGGTTAATAATATTTGATTGTTCTATTTTTAGCCCAGCAGTCTAAAAATAGAAACCGCCCAATGTCTAAAAATAGAGGTCCATCTATTTTTACCAACTCGACCAATCATCCATAAATAGCATCCTGCAACTCATAGACCATGATCCATATGTCTAAAAATAGACTGTGCGCCAAAAATAGCCTGCGGGCCCACTTAGTGAAGGCGACTTCATTTCACTAAGCTCCATCATCTTGTTGCATTTTCAGCATGTTTGACATCGACCATCGAAGTGCTAGCAACACAATTCGTCAATATTGTTGATGGAATTCTTTTTGAATTTTATGTTGCACCAAGAACATGGCTGGTTGTATTTTCTGCACCAATGATGTTTGAAAATGAAGGCTTTGACTCCGGTGTCAACCTTCTACTTTCTAGCATTTTTACAAGCTTAACTCCATCTGCGTTAGCTAAGATCTTGATCCCATTATCACGTGATTTCTTGTCTTTTCCTGAAGAATCATCACACCAGAGTCAAAGCCTTCATTTTCAAACATCATTGGTGCAGCAAATACAATCCCATTGTTGGTACTGTGCAACAAAATTCGACCGAATCACCGAAAGAATATCGACGAATTGTTGCTAGCACTCGGATGGTCGATGTCGTAGGCTTCAAGATGAGAAATGCCAAAGGATTTTGAACTGCATGAGTGCTTCATGGAATTCTTTTTGAATTTTCTGTTGCACCAAGAACATGGCTGGTTGTATTTTCTGCACCAATGATGTTTGAAAATGAAGGCTTTGACTCTGGTGTCAACCTTCTACTTTCTAGCATTTTTACAAGCTTAACTCCATCTACGTTAGCTAGGATCTTGATCCCATTATCATGTGATTTCTTGTCCTTCCCAGAAGAATCATCACACCGGAGTCAAAGCCTTCATTTTCAAACATCATTGGTGCAGCAAATACAACCGGCCATGTTCTTGGTGCAACAGAAAATTCAGAAAGAATTCCATCAGCCTCATCTGGTTCAAAATCACTGGCATTCATATCTTGAAGCCTCTGTTTGACATCGACCATCGAAGTGCTAGCAACACAATTCGTCAATATTGCTGATGGAATTCTTTTTGAATTTTCTGTTGCACCAAGAACATGGCTGGTTGTATTTTCTGCACCAATGATGTTTGAAAATGAAGGCTTTGACTCTGGTGTCAACCTTCTACTTTCTAGCATTTTTACAAGCTTAACTCCATCTACGTTAGCTAGGATCTTGATCCCATTATCATGTGATTTCTTGTCCTTCCCAGAAGAATCATCACACCGGAGTCAAAGCCTTCATTTTCAAACATCATTGGTGCAGCAAATACAACCGGCCATGTTCTTGGTGCAACAGAAAATTCAAAAAGAATTCCATCAGCAATATTGACGAATTGTGTTGCTAGCACTTCGATGGTCGATGTCAAACAGAGGCTTCAAGATGAGAATGCTAGTGATTTTGAACCATATGAGGCTGAGGGAATTCTTTCTGAATTTTCTGTTGCACCAAGAACATGGCCGGTTGTATTTGCTGCACCAATGATGTTTGAAAATGAAGGGAAACCAAAAGTGATGATTCTTCTGGGAAAGACAAGAAATCACGTGATAATGGGATCAAGATCTTAGCTAACGCAAATGGAGTTAAGCTTGTAAAAATGCTAGAAAGTAGAAGGTTGACACCAAAGTCAAAGCCTTCATTTTCAAACATCATTGGTGCGGCAAATACAACCGGCCATGTTCTTGGTGCAACAGAAAATTTAGAAAGAATTCCATCAGCCTCATCTGGTTCAAAATCACTGGCATTCTCATCTTGAAGCCTCTATTTGACATCGACCATCGAAGTGCTAGCAACACAATTCGTCAATATTGCTGATGGAATTATTTTTGAATTTTCTGTTGCACCAAGAACATGGCCGGTTGCATTTGCTGCACCAATGATGTTTGAAAATGAAGGCTTTGACTCTGGTGTCAACCTTCTATTTTCTAGCATTTTTACAAGACTAACTCCATCTGCGTTAGCTAAGATCTTGATCCCATTATCACGTGATTTCTTGTCTTTCCCAGAAGAATCATCACACCGGAGTTAAAGCCTTCATTTTCAAACATCATTGGTGCAGCAAATACAATCGGCCATGTTCTTGGTGCAACAGAAAATTTAGAAAGAATTCCATCAGCAATATTGACGAATTGTGTTGCTAGCACTTCGATGGTCGATGTCAAACAGAGGCTTCAAGATGAGAATGCCAGTGATTTTGAACCAGATGAGGCTGATGGAATTCTTTCTGAATTTTCTGTTGCACCAAGAACATGGCCGGTTGTATTTGCTACACCAATGATGTTTGAAAATGAAGGCTTTCACTCCGGTGTCAACCTTCTACTTTCTATCATTTTTACAAGCTTAACTCCATTTGCGTTAGCTAAGATCTTGATCCCATTATCACGTGATTTCTTGCCTTTCCCAGAAGAATCATCACCTTTGGTTTCCCTTCATTTTCAAACATCATTGATGCAGCAAATACAACCAGCCATGTTCTTGGTGCAATAGAAAATACAGAAAGAATTCCATCAGCCCCATCTGGTTGAAAATCATTGGCATTCTCATCTTGAAGCCTCTGTTTGACATCGACCATTGAAGTGCTAGCAACACAATTCGTCAATATTGCTGATGGAATTCTTTCTGAATTTTCTGTTGCACCAAGAACATGGCCGATTGTATTTGCTGCACCAATGATGTTTGAAAATGAAGGCTTTGACTCCGGTGTGATGATTCTTCTGGGAAAGACAAGAAATCATGTGATAATGGGATCAAGATCTTAGCTAACGCAGATGAAGTTAAGCTTGTAAAAATGCTAGAAATTAGAAGGTTGACACCAAAGTCAAAGCCTCCATTATCAAACATCATTGGTGCAGCGAATACAACCGGCCATGTTCTTGGTGCAACAGAAAATTCAGAAATAATTCCATCAGCCTCATTTGGTTCAAAATCACTGGCATTCTCATCTTGAAGCCTCTGTTTGACATCGACCATCGAAGTGCTAGAACCACAATTCGTCAATATTGTCGATGGAATTTTTTGAATTTTGTGCCACCAAGAACAAAGTGGTCTAAGCAGATGAGCCGCACCAATGATGTTTGTTTTAGTTATTTTGACCCTGCAGCTGGATTTTCCGGGGAAAGACATGAAATTGTTGGATAATGGGACGCATCCGAAGCAAGGCATGGAGTTAAGCTTGTAAAAATGCCAGAAAGTGTATTAGTTGACAACGAGTCAAAGCCTTCATTTTCAAACATCATTGGTGCAGCAAATACAACCGGCCATGTTCTTGGTGCAACAGAAAATTCAGAAAGAATTCCATCAACAATATTGACGAATTGTGTTGCTAGCACTTCGATGGTCGATGTCAAATAGAGGCTTCAAGATGAGAATGCTAGTGATTTTGAACCAGATGAGGCTAATGGAATTCTTTCTAAATTTTCTGTTGCACCAAGAACATGGCCGGTTGTATTTGCTGCACCAATGATGTTTGAAAATGAAGGCTTTGACTCCGGTGTCAACCTTCTACTTTCTAGAATTTTTACAAGCTTAACTCCATCTGCGTTAGCTAAGATCTTGATCCCATTATCACGTGATTTCTTGTCTTTCCCGTAATAATCCTATCACTTTGGTTTCCTCATTTTCAAACATTTATCATATAAAGAAACATAGGTCGCCATAGTTCTTTGCAACAAATTCGTAAAGAATTCCATCGCCATCAATGGTTCAAAAATCATCGTATTCTCCCCTATCCCTATCATTTGACATCGCCCACTCATTCCAAGAACAATTCGTCATCATCGTCGATGTAATCTTTCTAAATTTTCTCGTTGCACCAAGAACATGGCCGGTTGTATTTGTCAAGAATAATGATGTTTGAAAATGAAGGCTTGGACCGTGTCAACTTTCTACTTAGCATTTACAAGCTTAACACCATCTCGTTAACAAGATCTTGATCCCATTTATTATCACGGATTTTTGTCTTTCCCAAGAACCTATACACCGGAGTCAAAGCCTTCATTTTCAAACATCATCGGTGCAACAAATACAACCGGCCATGTTCTTGGTGCAACAGAAAATTCAAAAAGAATTCCATCAGCAATATTGACGAATTGTGGTTCTAGCACTTCGATGGTCAATGTCAAACAGAGGCTTCAAGATGAGAATGCCAGTGATTTTGAACCAAATGAGGCTGATGGAATTCTTTCTGAATTTTCTGTTGCACCAAGAACACATTTTATTGTGTTCCGTCGCACCAATGATGTTTGATAATGGAGGCTTTGATCTCGTGTCAATCCTCTACTTTATAACATTTTTACAAGCTAACTTCCATTTAAATGATTAAGATTCCTGGATCTCATTTACAGGTGATTTCTCGTCTTCTCAATACCTCATCACAACTCCAGAGGTCAAAGCCTTCATTTTCAAACACAGCAATGACAATCGGCCATGTTCTTTGTGCACAGAAAATCGAGAAAACCCAAGTACCACTATTGGCCGACGAATTGTGTCCAAGGTCGATCGATGGTCGATGTCAAACAAGAGGCTTCAAGATGAGAATGCCGTTGATTTTGAACCAGATGAGGCCGATGGAATTCTTTCTGAATTTTCTGTTGCACCAAGAACATGGCCGGTTGTATTTGCTGCACCAATGATGTTTGAAAATGAAGGGAAACCAAAAGTGATGATTCTTCTGGGAAAGACAAGAAATCACGTGATAATGGGATCAAGATCTTAGCTAACGCAGATGGAGTTAAGCTTGTAAAAATGCTAGAAAGTAGAAGGTTGACACCGGAGTCAAAGCCTTCATTTTCAAACATCAAAAGTAAAGCAAATACAAATTTGCCATGTTCTTTGGTGCAACAAAATTCAGAAAGAATTCCATCAGCCTCATCTGGTTCAAAATCACTGGCATTCTCATCTTGAAGCCTCTGTTTGACATCGACCATCGAAGTGCTAGCAACACAATTCGTCAATATTGTTGATGGAATTCTTTCTGAATTTTCTGTTGCACCAAGAACATGGCCGGTTGTATTTGCTGCACCAATGATGTTTGAAAATGAAGGCTTTGACTCCGGTGATGATTCTTCCGGAAAAGACAAAAATCATGTGATAATGGGACCAAGACTAGTTAACGTAGATGGAGTTAAGCTTGTAAAAATGCTGTAGTGCGAAGGTTTGCGACCGAGTCAAAGCTCATTTTCAAACACTACGGTGTAGCAAATACAACCGGCCATGTTCTTGGTGCAACAAAAATTCATAAAGAAATCCATCGTCATCTCGTTCAAAATCACTGGCATTCTCATCTTGAAGCCTCTGTTTGACATCGACCATCGAAGTGCTAGCAACACAATTCGTCAATATTGCTGATGGAATTCTTTTTGAATTTTCTGTTGCACCAAGAACATGGCCGGTTGTATTTGATGCACCAATGATGTTTGAAAATGAAGGCTTTGACTCCGGTGTCAACCTTCTACTTTCTAGCATTTTTACAAGCTTAACTCCATTTGCGTTAGCTAAGATCTTGATCCCATTATCACGTGATTTCTTGTCTTTCCCAGAAGAATCACCACACCGGTGTCAAAGCCTTCATTTTCAAACATCATTGGTGCAGCAAATACAACCGGCCATGTTCTTGGTGCAACAGAAAATTCAAAAAGAATTCCATCAACAATATTGACGAATTGTGTTGCTAGCACTTCAATGGTTGATGTCAAACAGGGGCTTCAAGATGAGAATGCCAGTGATTTTGAACCAAATGAGGCTGATGGAATTCTTTTTGAATTTTCTGTTGCACCAAGAACATGGCCAGTTGTATTTGCTGCACCAATGATGTTTGAAAATGAAGGCTTTGACTCTGGTGTCAACCTTCTACTTTCTAGCATTTTTACAAGCTTAACTCCATCTACGTTAGCTAAGATCTTGATCCCATTATCACGTGATTTCTTGTCTTTCCCAGAAGAATCATCACTTTTGGTTTCCCTTCATTTTCAAACATCATTGGTGCAGCAAATACAACCGGCCATGTTCTTGGTGCAACAGAAAATTCAGAAAGAATTCCATCAGCCTCATCTGGTTCAAAATCACTGGCATTCTCATCTTGAAGCCTCTGTTTGACATCGACCATCGAAGTGCTAGCAACACAATTCGTCAATATTGCTGATGGAATTCTTTCTAAATTTTTTGTTGCACCAAGAACATGGCCGGTTGTATTTGCTACACCAATGATGTTTGAAAATGAAGGCTTTGACTCCGGTGTGATGAGTATTCTGGGAAAGACAAGAAATCACGTGATAATGGGATCAAGATCTTAGCTAACGCGGATGGAGTTAGGCTTGTAAAAATGCTAGAAAGTAGAAGGTTGACACCGGAGTCTAAGCCTTCATTTTCAAACATCATTGGTGCAGCAAATACAACCGGCCATGTTCTTGGTGCAACAGAAAATTCAGAAAGAATTCCATCAGCCTCATTTGTTTCAAAATCACTTGCATTCTCATCTTGAAGCCTCTGTTTGACATCGACCATCGAAGTGCTAGCAACACTGTTCGTCAATATTGCTGATGGAATTCTTTTTGAATTTTCTATTGCACCAAGAACATGGTCGGTTGTATTTGTTGCACCAATGATGTTTGAAAATGAAGGCTTTGACTCCGGTGTCAACCTTCTACTTTCTAGCATTTTTACAAGCTTAACTCCATCTGTGTTAGCTAAGATCTTGATCCCATTATCACATGATTTCTTGTCTTTCCCAGAAGAATCATCACACCGGAGTCAAAGCCTTCATTTTCAAACATCATTGGTGCAGCAAATACAACCGGCCATGTTCTTGGTGCAACAGAAAATTCAGAAAGAATTCCATCAGCCTCATCTGGTTCAAAATCACTGGCATTCTCATCTTGAAGCCTCTGTTTGACATCGACCATCGAAGTGCTAGCAACACAATTCGTCAATATTGCTGATGGAATTCTTTCTGAATTTTCTGTTGCACCAAGTACATGGCCGGTTGTATTTGTTGCACCAATGATATTTGAAAATGAAGGCTTTGACTTCGGTGTCAACCTTCTACTTTCTAGCATTTTTACAAGCTTAACTCCATTTGCGTTAGCTAAGATCTTGATCCCATTGTCACGTGATTTCTTGTCTTTCCCAGAAGAATCATCACTTTTGGTTTCCCTTCAGTTTCAAACATCATTGGTGCAGCAAATACAACCAGCCATGTTCTTGGTGCAACAGAAAATTCAGAAAGAATTCCATCAGCCTCATCTGGTTCAAAATCACTGGCATTCTCATCTTGAAGCCTCTGTTTGACATCGACCATCGAAGTGCTAGCAACACAATTCATCAATATTGCTGATGGAATTCTTTCTGAATTTTCTATTGCACCAAGAACATGGCCGGTTGTATTTGCTGCACCAATGATGTTTGAAAATGAAGGCTTTAACTCCGGTGTGATGATTCTTCTGGGAAAGACAAGAAATCACATGATAATGGGATCAAGATCTTAGCTAACGCAGATGGAGTTAAGCTTGTAAAAATGCTAGAAAGTAGAAGGTTGACACCGGAGTCAAAGCCTTCATTTTCAAACATCATTGGTGCAACAAATACAACCGGCCATGTTCTTGGTGCAACAGAAAATTCAGAAAGAATTCCATCAGCCTCATCTGGTTCAAAATCACTGGCATTCTCATCTTGAAGCCTTTGTTTGACATCGACCATCAAAGTGATAGCAACACAATTCGTCAATATTGCTGATGGAATTCTTTTTGAATTTTCTGTTGCACCAAGAACATGGCCGGTTGTATTTGCTGCACCAATGATGTTTGAAAATGAAGGCTTTGACTCCAGTGTCAACCTTCTACTTTCTAGCATTTTTACAAGCTTAACTCCATCTCCGTTAGCTAAGATCTTGATCCCATTATCACGTGATTTCTTGTCTTTCCCAGAATAATCATCACACCGGAGTCAAAGCCTTCATTTTCAAACATCATTGGTGAAGCAAATACAACCGGCCATGTTCTTGGTGCAACAGAAAATTCAGAAAGAATTCCATCAACAATATTGACGAATTGTGTTGCTAGCACTTCGATGGTTGATGTCAAAGGGTCAAGCGAGCTTCAAGATGGCAAATCGGTGATTTTGAACGGATGAAATTTGCATTAAAATTCTTTACGGTACTACGTTGCACCAAAGAACATGGCAGTTGTATTTCTTTGCACCAATGATGTTTGAAAATGAAGGCTTTGACTCCGATTGTCAACCTTTTTTCTAGCATTTTTACAGACTTAACTCCATCTATGTTAGCTAAGATCTTGATCCCATTATCAGCGTGATTTCTTGTCTTTCCCGAGAAGAATCATACACCCGAGTCAAAGCCTTCATTTCCAAACATCCATTGAATTAGGCAAATACAACCGGCCATGTTCTTGGTGTAACAGTTGTAGTGAGAAAATTCCATGAGCAATATTGACCAATTGTGTTGCTAGCGCTTTGATGGTCGATGTCAAACGAGAGGCTTCAGATGATAATGCCGGTGATTTTGAACAGGATGAAGTGATGGAATTCTTTACAAGATTTTCCTATTGCACCAAGAACACATGGTACATTTGTATATTCTTTGCACCAATGATGTTTGAAAATGAAGGGGGGAAACCAAAAGTGATGATTCTTAGGGAAAGAAGAAAGAAATCAGCGTGATAATGGGATCAAGATTCGTGGATTAGCATGAGATGAGTTAGCGCAGCAAAAATGCTAGAAAGTAGAAGGTTGACACTGAGTCAAAACCTTCATTTTCAAACATCGTGAAGAATAACACGACCAAATACAATAGAGCCATGTTCGCTAGTGCAACGAGAAAATTTAGAAAAAATTCCATCAGCCTCATTTGGTTCAAAATCTTGGCATTGTCATCTTGAAGCGTACTGTTTGACATCATTATGAGTGCACTAGCAACACAATTACGTCAATATTTGATGTAATTCTTTTTGAATTTTGCATTTGCACCAAGAACATGGCGATTGTATTCTTTGCACACCAATGATGTTTGAAAATAGAGAGGCTTTGACCTCCGGTGTCAACCTTCTGCTTTCTTAGCATTTTTACAAAGCTAACTCCATCTGCGGGTTAACCTCGATCTTGATCCCATTATCCGTGATTTCTTTTCTTTCCCAGGAAGAATCATCACACGAGTCAAAGCCTTCACATTTTCAAAACCATTAGTGCGAAATAAATAAAATGACATGTTCTTGAGGAATCAACCTTGAAGAGAGTGAGGAAAGAATTCCATGCGACCAATATTGGCGAATTGTGTTGCTAGCACTTAGATGGTGATGTCAAGCAGAGCTTCAAAGTGAGTATGCTAGTGATTTTGAGCAAATGAAATTTGATTGAATTCTTCCACGAATTTTAATTTGCGCACCAAGAACATGGGGAGTTGTATTATTGCACCAATGATGTTTTGAAAATAAAGAAGGCTTTGACCTACGGTGTCAACCTTCTACTTTCTAGCATTTTCAAGCAACTCTCCATCTGCGTTAGCTAAGATCTTGATCCCATTATCGTGATTTCTTGTCTTTCCCGAGAAGAATCATCACTTTTGGTTTCCCTTCATCTCCAAACATCATTAGTGCGACACAAATACAACCGACCATGTTCTTGGTGCAAGCCAGAAAATTCAGAAAGAATTCCATCAGCCTCATCTGGTTCAAAATCACTGGCATTCTCATCTTGAAGCCTCTGTTTGACATCGACCATCGAAGTGCTAGCAACACAATTCGTCAATATTGCTGATGGAATTCTTTCTGAATTTTTTGTTGCACCGAGAACATCGCCGGTTTTATTTGCTGCACCAATGATGTTTGAAAATGAAGGCTTTGAACCTTCTACTTTCTAACATTTTTATAAGCTTAACTCCATCTGCGTTAGCTAAGATCTTGATCCCGTTACCTAAGGGAAAACAATATTTATCACTTAAGTTATGAATTAGGTTCATAACATAATCACAATTTTAATTTGTGAATTTTGTATAATTGTTTAATTTGTATAATTGGGATGTTTCAGAATGTACAGCCCACTGAATTTATTTATATTTATAAAAATAAATTTTAAATAACAAAAAAATAATTTATTAATAATTATTTTATTATTTCCAAAAAATACTAAAATAAATATAAATTTTCAATTTAAAAAATTATTTAATTATTTAATTTTTAAAATATAAATAAAAACTTTCTACAAAGTAATTAATTTAAAATTTCTTTAAAATATAAAACATAATGATTAGTCAAAAGAATTGTTTGGCCACTTAAAAGTGGCTTGAAAGTTAAAATGGCTGGAATCTTGGCAAAAAAATTTCAAAAAATCTAGCATTAAGTAAGAGTGTTTGAATCATGTTTTTTGATAGTGGAAATGGATTCAGCCTATAACAAAATTCAAAAAATTTAGCAATAAGTAACAGTGTTTGAATCATATTTTGATGATGGAAATAAATTCAGCCCATCGAAAACCTCACTCAAATTCTTGAAATTTGACCACTATAACCTGGATTTACAAAACTATAACCTAGATTTACAAAAATTCTCACTAAATTTTATGGATTTATAAAAATTCCTACTAAATTTTATTAAAATCTTAACAAAATTTTCAAATTAATTAAAATAAATAAATAAACAAATAAAATAAAATTAAACTACTGATTAATCGACAGACGGTGGTTTTCTAAGGAACTGGAATTTCGAAATATTCCTTCCATCATCTTAAAAAAATCGTAATCGAAGGCATGATTATACACGCTTTACCAGACCATTATTAAACGAAAAATAATGTCCAGAGATTCAGATTCAAAAACTATCAAGCTCCCCAGCATTCAGGTGAATCTAATCGAATCGTACTGCAAATTCGTAGATATTTCGAAAGTGCGTGCCCCTTGCATTGCTTTCTTTATAGCATAACAAGACAGTTTTCATCATTGAAGACAGATCAGTTGTGCCCAGAAAAAATTGTACAGAATCTATGAGGATGATCTTGTTTATCAGAAAAGCCTGGATGAGATTTTATACTGATAGCAGTTATTTCAAAGAATTATGATTAGAGATCTATACTTACAGAAAGGCCCATAACTAAATTATAATATGTTTCCAACTTATTACTCACTCAGCACCAAGGTAGGAATTTCAACTCTGAAGCACCTGTTTCTGCAATTCTAATACCCTTTCTATGTTTTAACATAAAAAGGCCGGAAAACTTTTGAACAATTTATCCATCAAATTCCACCCTGGTCATCACAATCTAGTCAGTAATAACTAACCGATGACCGGATTTCCCATTAGCCATTTCTGGCCGTTGATGAAGGAGGTGGAGAGAAAAGGTGTGGCTTCCTCATCGCTTAGTGTACGTCCCCAGTGCACTCTTCCCGTTGTGTTTGCACCAGGACCTCTGCATTTGTACTGCCCATAATATACAGTCCTGCAGGCATTTCCATTTGAGGATAATACATATCATTAAACTAAGGTAAATATTAAGTATTATGTTGTAATAGTAAGTTAATTATTATCTAGTTATTTTTCAATCTTATTCATTAAATATCACATTAATTTGATCCAATAAGATAAAATGGATAGCCAATCATTGAATGTATTTACAGACAATTACAATCCAAACAATTTATCAATAGTATGACTACATAAATGCATATCTTTCTTAATCAAAATACCCCAAGAATTATTACATGGTACTTGACAACCCAATAATAATCTATCAGCAGAATGACTACACAGATGCATACCTTTCTCGGTCAGGAAACCCCCAGTTATCCCAGCCTTGTGGGAGGACTATCTTGTCCATGTAAGTATATATAAAGACAACTCTGGAATGATCACCCCAAGCTCTACCAAGGTAAACTAACCCAGATCCAGATATTAAACAGTTCAAAAACGAGAAACCACTGGAGAGTGAAGCATTATTCCTTTTCTGGGCTGTAAGAGCTGCAACTCCTCTGGCTATTGAGTTGATATGGCAATTCTGACAGTAAACAACCATGAATTCAGCAGGAATATTGAGTTTCATACCACAGTCTACTTAGCCCATTTTCTTTTTTGGAAACTTAGGTTTGCTTGAAGAAAAATACCAGAATGTTGACAAAATATGCATGAGTTAATCTAGATCTCAGTAGAATTAGAAGAGTACCGCATAAAGTGACCTGCCATAACCAAAGATGAAATCCATAGATCCCTGAATGAAGCAGTTCTTGAAATAGTGAAGGCCCTTGTGATCATACAGAGTATCCTGAGTTCCATAAAAGCTACATTTATAGAATGCTGCCTTTGTGCCAGAGATTCTCAGGGCCACAGCTTGGCCACCGTTGCTTCCAGTTTCTGGATAAGGAGCTGCGTTCTGCATACAAATCGAGAATTCTGAATTTAATTAGACATACAGAAACACTAGCTAGGAAAGGAAGACCTGAATTTCACAGTCATTTTTCTGAAATAAACCTCAAATCTGATGTTATAGGCTATGAAATAATCAGAGTTAACAGCCACAGTGGCACTGCGGAATGTTTTCATTGGCAGACCATCCATTCCTATAGTCGCTGCTGTGTCGTTTCCTGTGATAACAGGTTGCCTAGCATCATCTCCAATGAAAGTCACAAAAGGCTTAGACCTCGGTACTAAGACCTTCTCCCTGCAAGAAATATATGCATAAATTAACCAAACAATTTAAAGAACACATCCATCTTGACCCATAATTTTTTTAAATAAAAAGTGAACATATAGACCTTGAACAGATTTTTGGGCTGAAAATGAGTGTACTAGCACCAGTCAAATCCCTAGTGAAAACATCTATCTTAGATTTGGGGAGGAAACGGGAATCTACTGGTACCTTTTTTCAGATGAAAATACATCAGTACAAGTACATTCTCCAGAATAAAACAAAAATGCATGTTTTCTATATGTCTCTATCCAATATGGTGCTATATCATAAATATCAACAAAAACAAATATACGCGTTTCGAACCAACCAGTGTGGTTCATCATCAGGACTACGTTCCATTATATGTGATTATTACCGAAAGAGATTTTACAATGACCCACCAGCTATGTTATGAAATGTACATCTCAAAATACTATCACAACATGTATGCATCTAACAGGGTATGTTATCAAATGTACATCTCAAAATACTATCACAGCATGTATGCATCTAACAGGGATCTATTGGTACTTATCAAATCCCTAGTTAATAAATTGTTGTTAAAACTTTGTATAATTGCTTAAATTTGTAGGAATTTATAGGGTAAGTTCTGTAGATCAAGAACCAAAGGTCACCGCTCACAAACAGATCAGAAATTAGTATATCAGAGTAATCACCTGGTTAAAACCTTCAAAGAGGAAAACAGTCCACGCCCTGAGCCAGTGATTAATCACGTGGTTAAAACCTTCAAAGAAAGATACAGTCCACACCCTGAGTCAACTTGGCCACTTCAGCGAATTTATTAATATATAAAAAAAAGTTACATATGTTTCTCTCATAAACGGTTACTAGACAAATGACCCTCCATGCTCTTTAAATAGAAATCATGGACCAATCGGTTGTTAAGCCACGGATCAAGTGCCGTTAATACTAAGGTGAAAGATAACTGGCAAATCGTAACCGTCGGATTATAAGTTACAAATGTACATGGTAAAGAAACACACTTTACCTAACTCTACACTAGACTAAATTATTCTTAACTATTTCCTATGTATCAAAATATCCTAACAAAATTAGATAATATAAAATTTTTAAAATTTTCCCTATTTTAATTTAATTATAATTATTTAAATTAATTTCAAATTAAACCCACTTTAAAAATAATGTTTCGATGTATAAAGAGTTTAGATACTGATAAATCTTTAACAATATAGGAAACTATCACTACATTTTTTTCTTGAATTTAGAAGATGATAGATCATTCACAACATAGGAAACTTGTACTCTCCTTTTTCTCTAATTTTTTATTTAGATTATGATGTTTCTATATATATATATGGAACTTTACACTAATTTTATTAGATTGAGTAAACAGATATATTTGTTACCCAATTAACTTATTCCTCTATACTCTGGTTATGGTCTATGTTTTTATTCCCATCTTAAAACCCGAAATGGGATTCCTGAAATGTATCCCATTTGTCAAAATCATACACATCCATCAAAACCAAAACCGGTTTCATGTTTTTATTCCCATCTTAAAACCTGAAATGTATCCCATCTGTCAAAATCAAACACATCCATCAAAACCAAAACCATGAGCTTTTACCAAAGACCAGTTAGAAGGACCCATCTTGCATGCTGGACAGACAACACAAATTAGGAGCACTATATGAAAACAGACATCTCCCCTGTTTAAAAATGTGAATTCAAATGGCAAAACCTTTTAACTTCTAGGTACAGACCCTTAAACAAAACACTAAACCCAGTCATTATACCTGTATAGCAGGAATCCCAAAACTTTAACATTGCTTATATACCACTATGTACAAGAACTAACCTGTATATTCCAGCCCTGATATATATAACAGTCCTCCTGGTACTATTAACATCAATGCTATGTACAGCGTCTTTAATGGTTAGGAAATCACCATTCCCATTTTGGCATACTGTAATCACCCTCTTGTTTTCCTCAGCCTGCCTAATCTTCCGCTCTAGCTGCCTGCTCCATACATTATGACCAGATTGATTCATCTCGTCCTTTTTATAATGAAAACTGGGCTGTTCGTTGCTTCTCTGCAAATGCCATGAGATCCATTCATCATACTCTTTCTTGGCTTCCTCAATGGCCTGCACATCCTCACTCAATCCCACACTGTAAAACTTACAAGGATTGGCTACCATGAATATGAGTAAAACTACTAATAGCTTCCTGCATTCCATGATCGAGTACTGGGAGCTTGAAATTTTTCACTCCAGATCTTGAGCACTATTATGATTTGTTGGCACAGAATTTGTGGCCTTCCATGGGGATTTCTATGTGCATATTCCCCCAAAACACAAATGTCTAGATATGGAAAAACAGGGCAACAAATTCTGTGTCTATAAATAGTTATGAAAAACCAAGGCAGTAGACTCTGTTTCGGCCTTGGTAAAATCCTTCTGCAAACCACTTGGCATTCCACTGTGTAATGGCAACGGTTAATTTACGAGGCATTTTCAACAGGGCACTAGACTAGAGTTTATTGGTACGAATGCAGAAAACTAAAGCACCAGAGCTCTTATTAGCTATTTTCGATAGCGTTCCAGTATATAAAAGACACAGATAAAGGCTTTAAAGTGCAATCCATGTGAAGATGTTAATGTGGACCTCAACATGGCCGCCCGAGTCGCAGATGACAGATCCCACTTATGCAACGGTCATGTACAGCTTCATAAATTTCTGACATTTTCTTCGCTCCCGTGATACCATGATCGTTTGGCTTCTCTGATCGCAGATTTTAAAGCAGGTCATATGATCACGTGTGTTAAGTATAGTGATCATGATCTTGACCCTTCGATAAAAACGCCTTATTTCTTTTATGTTTTTTTTTATGGGACTGTTATTGTATGGAGAGGCATATTCTACAGTCTTGTGATATGTGATTAGTCTGTATTAAATTGTGTTTAACTGAATATGAGAGAGACATTTTATAATCTTAGTCTAGTATGAGTGTGATGTGTGATTTAGTCTGTGTTCAACTTAATATGAGTCTGATGTGTGATTTAGTCTATGTTCAACTTAATATGAGTGTGATGTGTGATTTCGTATGTGTTCAACTTAATACGAGTGTGATGTGTGACTTTTCTCAAAATGAAGTTAGCATGTGTAGCTCAACATACAAATTAAATATACTATAAATAAAAAATATATATACATATTTGGTTTGTTTTAATTAAAAATATTATAAAATATCAATAATTTCATTTAGTGTGCTCTCTTGGTTTCATGTCAATATTACAACCTAAAATGAAAAAAATTGGTAAAAATATCACTTTCACTATTTATATTTCAATATTATAATAATACAAATATTCAATGTGAATAAAAAATAAAAATAAAATATTTTACCATGCAATGTTAAATAATATTGACAACAAACAATATTCCAATGTTATATATATATATATATATATATATATATATATATGTTAAAACATTATAAAACATGTACTCTTACCATTTTATATTTTGATCAATTTTCAAGTATATTTAAGGTCAATTTAATCTAAAATCTAACAAAAATTTGTTAGAATTGTAAATTTAAGTTGTGTAGTCTACATAACCCAAGTGTGGTAGGAGATTTTCAAGGTATTGTATCTATTTATATATTAAAAAATGTAATTTAAACAATGAAAACTTACACATGGCTTGTGTATCCATCTTAACCACGAGACAGATTAAATCTCTTGAGATGCAATTTTTTTTCCAGTTTTGCACTTGAGATTTGATCCCTCTCAAGCATGGTAAATTCATGGTTAAGATAAATCTATATTGGTAATTTAAATCTTTGGCCTTTTTGGTATATTATATAAACAATTTGAACATAATTTGTTATGAGTGTTTTATAGAGTATTGAATTCATTTATCATTCAAAAATACATTTTAAATAACAAAAAATATATATATAGTTTTATAAAAAAATGTATTATTATTAAATTTTAATTAAAATAACCAAATTGTAAAAGAATTAAATTACATCCTTATCAATCCCTACCTGTTGAACCCCCCTTAGTTAAACTGAGAGGGGGTTGGGGGAGGAGGGGTAGGGGGGGTGTGAATCAGTTTATCACATTCATGGACTTTTGAAAATTTTCATTAAAACTTATTTACACCTTCATTTCATGTCCAACTTAATATGTGAGTAATCTTAGAATGTGAGCAGTAAGTATTAATATAATATAACATTAGACTTAATATGAGAGCAACGGGTATAAATCAGATCAACGCATAAACATCATGCACAGAGACACCAGATATAAGAGGAAACCCATAAAAGGAGAAAACCACATCTTATTATTGTTGTGATGCAAAGGCAAGCTCCAACTCCCTCTCACCACTGTTTTTCTGCAGACACCAACCTACAAGAGGCTCCAATCCTCAATTCTGCAAGCTACAACTTGCAAGGAAGCACCAACTCCCTTCAATTTTCTGCAAGCACCAACCTACAGGAGGCTCCAACCTCAGTCAGCTACAACTGACAGCTATCAAGCTGCAACTTGATAGGGAAGCTCCAACTTCCTCAATTTATCAAACTAAATGTTTGCTGATTTATCTCAGATATTAGCTCTGTTCTGTAGCTTCTCTTTCTGCTTTTCTTTTCTTAATCTTCTCTGCCTCTCTCTTCTATACTCTGCCTTCTCTATATTTACTCTCTCTAACCTCTCTTATGCATATCCAGTTGATATTATTTATAGAGTTCCTCACATGACTGTTTGTATTTCACAAGGAATTTTGAGTGAACAGTCATGACTCTTTGGCTTCTGTCTTCTCATCCCTTTATCCAATCTCAATTTAAAATTGTAATGATATGTACAAATTTCCATGCTACAGTGGGATTTTTCTTTTCCTTAGGATACTTGCCAATGCATCACAAACAATAAAAAATTTAATTACAACATTTACATTCACATTTTCGGTTACACACTTCAATTTCACTCAGCTTCTTTTCTGGATTTTGGCTTGACTGGATTTGTCTTTTCTGCTGATGTTTCTCTCTCTTTCGTTCTTGTAGGCTCTCTTCTTCATTGCAGTTATATAACTGTGGTACATATAACTGTCTTTTAATATCACTGCTGGGAAATTTCAATACTTTTAATTTCTGCAGTGGCAACCTTTACATGCTGAATCTTTGTCAATACACTTGTAAGGATTCGGGTCAACCTTCGACCTTTATAATAAATTTCAACCTCTGTGTAAAATACATTCAAAGTTCTTTGCCCAACCAACCCATAATTCGAATAGTTCAATTTCTTGGTTTGTTCTATTAATTCAATAAGGGAGCCTTCTACTTCAGGTTCAATTATAAAATTCATAGACTTAGACTAAGGAATGTGTTGACGGGCTTAGTACCAACTGATATAATAGACAGCCCTTATGTGACCCAAGACCTTTGATATTTAAATAAACCCGAAAATTATTATTTCATTTCGGGGGCTTCCTTCACACCTCATAACTAAATGTTCGAACCTTATAACTATGACCCCAAAGGTTAATAAATCCGCAAATCTTAACGATAATCAACACATTCGTATGCATGGGCCCCACAATACAATCGATGGAATCAATCAAATGCACACGCTCGTACCTTAAGTTAACCTTCGCGCATATTCCCACTATGATCACCGTCCGATGACTTCCCTCCAGATCGACGGCTTGTATCGATATCGCACGGGGTCCTTAGTCGAGAGTTAATGCGCGATGGCGCGCAGTGAGAGTGGTTTTTCCAACTTGCTCTAGGACACGCATCGTCCGTCCTGTGGAATCGCTCCTAACTCCTCAAATACCGCCCACCGTGTAAAGGTGGTGCGATGAAAACCATAAACCACCGTCATTGTTCATCTGGTCATGGTTCTGCCCTTTTGGCTTGAGGTTTCGCCTAACTCCGCGTTCCGCTACTGGGTTCCATCTTCCGAGTTCCACTTAGCTTTCGCGTACAACACTAACTCATGGTTCCAATACCGTTCAATGATACTACTCAACTGTTATCATTATAACGAATCTCCATTGTAGTTAAATCTCATTCATAGCAATCGGACTACGTCGTCGATCTAATTTCACGATCTCTGCAATGTGATACTCCAAGAATGCTACACACACATTGAAATTTTCATCTACTCACTTCCACAGTAATGTACATTCACCATAAAATACATAATTTCTTCATAAAATAGATTATATGAATCCAACCCAAATTTGTAACATATCAATTCAATTTAATGCTTCAACCCAGAAGTTTTAAACTTGACTTCACCAATATCGACCACAAAACCTCTACACAGAAATTCATTCAGAGCATTTCCCATACAATTATTACTGTGCCATCACCTGATTTCACAGTTTCCTTTGCGGGTTCACTGTGTTATGACTGTAATTTCCTTAGTATATATATAACCTCACACACTATACTCCACAGTAAATCCATGTACAAAGTTAATCATAATTTCACATAGGAGCCATTTATACTTCGAATTACAGAGTCTCACCATACCCTTGCAATGTTGAACACTTAAAGATACCCACTCTGCACCTTGAATATTTTTCTGCTTCTTTGCTATCCTCTGCTCTTTGACTGATGCTTCTCCTTACTTCTCTTTTGCTATCTCTCTTTGTCTCTGTTTCCTCTGATGTCTCTGCTGCCTTTCTAGTGCTCCTCCTTTGTCATCTCCTTTGCCATCAATGACAACATTTCCAACACTACCAAGATAGGACTCTAGCAATCGATTTTCTTGTTGAACAATATTAGTTTATTATTGACCAATGCAACTTATAATGTTTAACTTTGAAAATTAAATATTTATTTTTCAATAGTATTAAAAAAAAACTAATATTCAAGCATTTATTGGACTTATGAAGGTCTTATTGCAACCTTTAAACAATATAATTCCATGTGGGATAACTGCTTCACATATTTTAAGATATTTGTGTAGTAAATAACATGTCTACCATCAATTACTTTCCACCATAATTTAAGCAAGTCTTTGCATAAAAAATGGACGGGAATCGGATGTAAATAAATATATTTACTAGAGTTACTTCTCACTATTATTTTTGTTTTCCTTAGCACTTATGTAGGAGTGAAAATGTAAATGTGTACTAGTGGTTATTATCCACCAAAATATATGCAAGTCCATGTGCATGAGCAAACAATTAATTTATCCACTTTTTATCCACTTCACATCTCAAATAATTAGTTCCTCCCAAAGTAAGACTATAGTATTCCATTTGCCTAATAACCACTATTAATTTAGTTAACATTGACCAATGTAGGTTATAATATTTTATGCAATTTTTCTCATAACATAATTTTTAAATTGAGTGGTGGGATTAAATTATTTTGCAACACATGTTATATACATGTTTTATTGACTAACAATTGGTGTTAATATTGTTGTTTTATTAAACTAAAGACTTGTTTTGAGTCTCATTACATAAGGAATTCCAAATATTAGGTTCAATTCTTCCTTAGGCCTAGAGAGTTGTTATACCTAGATATAGGAAGAAATACCATGGACACAAACCAGTCTAAACTACCATGTTAAGTTAAACTTGACTCGATGAAAGAATCAAAGTTCTTAGGTCCATAGTGTCAGTTTCACAAACATGGTTTTTAATGGTTCATGGTATTAGAACCCATGGATTACATGTGATGAAACCTTTAAAAGGATTAGGGATCTCCATTATAGTATGCTTAAGTTGAGTTGAGGGCTTACTTCACCAAGCCAACATGTCATTCCCATTTGCAAAATGAATTCCAACAAGGACGAATGCATGAATTTTGGCCCAATGTTAGAGGTTAATGTTGTCAAATCCCTTGGACACTTACTGGATGAATGGATAACCAAATTCGATTGTGGTTAAACCTCCTACGCGCCGACAATAATTGGGACAAAGCCCTTACGCCCTATCTTGGTTGGTAGATTCTCAATTGGTTATCAAATGGAGGGATCTTCAGTTAAGACCTGATAACATTGACATCTTGGAGTCTTTGAATCAATGCCATGGCAATTTTGAAATGCTTAGCCTCATTATAACTGTAGATATGACCTTCATATCATATAGAGATTAGATAACCATCTCAACAATTGTTAGGGTTCATAGGAATATATATATATATATATATATATATATATATATATAAATTAGCAATGAGCTCTATTTCAACACACTCTATATCATTAATCCACAAAAGAAAATCAAAGGTAATAACATAATAATTATTATGCACCTTCAAGCAAAATCTTCATTAAAACAAAAATAAACAAGCTTGTGTACAAAAAGAGGAAATATCTTCTTTATATTAAAGGAGGATAGGGTTCTGAACATGTCAAAATGGTAACAAATATCTAGCTCAACATCTCCCCCCCGCTAGTCATGTTTCATGTCCCCATGTAATCCCAACTACTTAAGTTTAGGGAACTGTTACACAGTAATTTGTCACTGTCCCTGCAATCCCCCGTCTTGCACATTGGAGGGCTTATTCTATGACCTGTGAGCAGTGACATGACCTGAAACCAATTTCATGGAATCCCCCTTGACAAGGACAATCATTCCCCTGAAGACAATTTTCTGTGAAAAGCCCTAAAAATAGCATTTTTAGCCTTGGCGCGACTAGCCAGTTCAGCCCTCGCGCCAATGGGGGAAATCCACCAAAGAGGGTGTGCCAACTGGCGCTCTGTCCCAGTGTATCACCTATGCCAGGCTTAATAAGTAGTGTTTTTTAAAAATAAATGGTGGAAGTTTGATTCCAACCAACTCCTGAACGAGTCTCTAAAATGAGTTGGGAGGTTTGGCTTTGGATCTCCATGTAGGGGAAGTGGTTTTCCACCTATCATGGAAGCTTCCTTGAGGATAGGGCCAATCCCACCATTGTAGGGATCCCAACTCCCCTTCCACCATCTATATAAGCTTGTCATTTTCCCTTTGCAAGCGAGCCTGAATAGAGCTGAATCAATTGTAAGGAGATTATCGTCAGACAGTTGAAGAGAGAGAGACTTGTCCTTTTCCCGACGAGCTTTACCGAGACGTACTCCTCTGTCGACCCATTGAAGGAAGATCCAGCGTCAGAGCTCAAGTTGTATCTTTTTTGTTCCGATTAATAATAAGCGACTTCGATTATGGTTCCGCTCAGATGTTCATGTTTTATGTTATGAGTTGTATCTTCTCTGACTGATGCATAATTGCATGTATTAGGTTTTACGCTTGTGTTTTTGTTGTTTCTTTTTGTACGTGCAGGTGTTCGATCGCATCAAGCGGGAGAATTATGATCTGCCAAAGCAAGGGACGGAAGCGCCATCTTCTCCACAAACGACGACAGCGTAGGACTTAAGGTAGGCCTCTTGTCGCATCTTGGTCTTTTGAAATTAGGAACTTGCATCTTAGCGTGACTCGATTGTTGCTAGACCTGATCTGGGCTAGTAGGGATCGCCTCTGTCCGCAGAGTGGATTTACCTCTCTAATAGGAACCCTACATGAATTTTCCCCCATTCAAAGGCTAGGCAGCTATATTCTCTAGGGTTGTAATACCCTAATGTACTATCAAGCTATAACCACTGAGTTCTTTCCTCATGTTCATGCAATTATGTGGTTTTCTTGTATAACCATGTAGGGCACCATATAAGTAGAAAATGAAACCTTAACCCAATCGAACTTGGTCTAAACCTCATTTAATGAATTAGCATAAAACAAATTCATATTGAGAGCCAAACCGAAGTACGGGTAACCCATAGGGTTCCTACTCTTGAGATAATTAGGTTGTTTTTCCCACAGGTCATGGGAAACCAATAATGCTTCCAAAGCATGAGTCCTAGCTACTTTGTTAGTCTATTAATTTAGTTTACGGTGAGACCTATAGAAATCCATTGGAAAGCAGTGAAAGGCATACTCAGGTATCTTAAAGGAACAATTAATTTTGGTATTAAGTTACTGATTCATTTGATGTTGAGTTAACAGGTTACGTAGATTCATATTGGATTAGTTATCCGGATGATAGGAAATCTACTTCACGTTATGCTTTTAGTATTGGATTCGCGATTGTTTCATGGAGTAGAAAGAAACAACCTACTGTATCTTTTTCATCCACTAAGGTGGAGTATAAATCTTTGTGTGCAGTAACTTGTGAAGCTATTTGGTTTAGGAGAGTTCTTTAAGATGTTGGAGAGGAACACAAAAAGGCTACAGTGATCAAATCTGACAACGAGAGATCAATGAAGTTGGAAAATAATCTAGTTTATCATGCAAGAAAAAGCATGTTGATGCTCAATTTCATTTTGTTAGAGAGAAAATATTGTCCAAATATTTTTTTTTGAATTTTGTAATACTTGTGAAAATGTTGTTGACATTTCCACCAAGCCTCTTGGGAATATTAAATTTGAATTTTTTAGGGAGATATTAGGTGTGGAAATAAATCATTTCTCCATTAAGGGGGAAACTTGAAAATAATGGAGAAAATATTTGTTAGGTTGTTCTAATTTTGTTTGTATTTAGGACTTAGATCCTATTTTTTAGGGGTTTATTTGATCCCCCTATTCGAATGTAACTTTATAAGATATGTATTGATTGTTTGATTAATTAATGAATGTTTAGCAACGCTACTTGGCAACTGCTAGGTGCATATTGTCTCACCTATGAGTTGTGTGGTTCATTCCCTAAGATTTTTCTTCCTTTTATTAACTCAGAAGGTTTCCAACAATTCATAATAGTTGACCGCACATGTTAAAAATGGTATTCGATCTAGTCAAGGTAATCCATGGGAGTGTCAAAGTCACATTCTCTTGGAAGTATGTTTTCTTAAGGTAATCCATGGGAGTGTCAAAGTCGTATTCTCTTGGAATTATGTTTACTTTTTGCACAGTAAATATCTTATTAAAGTAAGTTTTTCTTGAAAATATAATTCCTCTTTTACTAAATAATTTCTCAAGTTATTCAAAATTGAATGAATTATAAGTCAATCAAACTTATCTAAAACTTAAATCACTTATAAGTAATAAATAAATCAATTTTATTACCTGTGGAGACTTTCATTGTGTTGAGGCTTTCATTGTGCAAAGTGTAGAGGTGGTTTTCATCGTACAGAGTACAAAGGTGTAGAAAAATCACAATGAAACCTTCCTCTGTGGAGGCTTTGATTATGTGGAACGTAGAGATATTTTTTATTCGACCTATAATATGTTTTCTTAAATTGATGATCTCAATGTAGAATGCAAATTTGTGGCCTTTTAAGAATTTTTATTTTGTTGTATAGGGTTTACTCATAAATAACTTTTTTTGGCAATTTGCAGGGATTAATCTTCTTAGTCGTGAATTAAAATTTTCACTATTAATTTCTTCCCTAATGGTGGTGAGAAGAGCGTTTCAAGGTATGAATTATAGTTGGTTTTTGGTTGCAGTGTTATTGGTGATAATCTCTTTAATTACCACAACTATGAAGATTTTTTTGGTGGAGAAGAAGAACTTGATATTTCTCTTCGAATAATATTAAGGGCACTTATGACAATGCTATAGGAAATTTTGGGATCACTCAATAGAATGGAACCATGGTTGGTATGGTTGTTTATCCAAAAGAGAATCAGAATGGCTATAATAATTTCGATACTTTTAATATTGTGTTTAGTTCAAAACCAAGATGGCTTCCTAATGTCATGTTGGTTAATCATGAATGTAATCTTTCAATAATTTATGGCTGGTTTAGTTATCAGATACAAAAATTTTGACTAAGAAGTGAGTTGTAAATACATAGGATTGGACATTTTTCCAAGAACCCATAGTGGATTGTATTTAATGAAGTTATTTTTCAGGTTTGGTTTGTGAATTAGTCTAAGCTTTAAAGCATATGGAACAAATTGTCCAAAATTCTTCCAAAGGGAAACTATAGGTGGACATATATGTTAGGGTAATATTTACAATCTCTTCACAATACAATCTGTTGCTTCAATTTCATTATTAATTCTTTTTCTTTATTATTATTAGTTGATAGGTGAAAAATGGAAACACTTCCTTCAATAAGAGACTAGTATCACATTGTCAAACACTTTATTCTTAATTATTTTTTTCTATAATATGATTTAGTTGGTTGGAGGAAATTGCAAACACATTCAACTTTAAAGCTTATGTTAAACAAATGTCTTTTCTTCTGATATGTCTTGTCCAAGGGCTATCTATGTAGAAGTTTTACAAACAATATGTATACCAATGGATTCGATCTGATCGTGCGATATGCTAAAGGAAGATATTGAATCCTTCTACATATAAATTACGGAAAATAAACATGATCGCCAATCACAACAAGTAAAAGAAAGAAGCAAATCAAACCACAACACATATATTTTCCCAGGGAAAGCTTACTTCTCAAAACCCCTCTATCTTATATTGTATATTCACCAAGGAATCATGAAACAATTACAACGTACTCTTCTCACAAGAGTCTCCTGCACTCTCATAACTATCTCACACTGACCTGGAAAAAATCGACCAACACTTAGCCAATTTCTTTCCTCTAATCAACTTTTCTTTCTTGTGCAATTCATGTGGAATAAAATCCCTATTCTTTAGGAAATTCAACCTTCCAAAATTGTGCAATGCTCATGGGAAATCCTATGGTTGTCTTACTGCATGTGGGCAACCTACTAATGATACAATTGATAGTTAACATCTCTTTAACTTTTGTCTCAACTGGGTCTCCACTGGAACTGAAATGCATGCAACTATTAATAGTAAATCATCATTTGCATGGCAGATCACTACATGTGAATTAAATCTGATTTAATTCACTTGATCTTTCACTAGTGCAACAAATAGTTACAACTAGTTCAACTGACTTTAACTTAATAAATCGAGTTAACTGATTTCTCATGCATTAAACTAATGCACTAACTGCAACTCAAACTCCATAACTAATAGAATCACTCTGCATGCCTCACCAACCACCCTCAACTCTAAATTCATGAGCTAACTAAGTTTACCACACTCAATTAACTATTACAAGTGATTATCATATAAGATTACATTTTATTGTCCAATTTAATTAAGGGAAAATTAAATTAGACATAAATTTCTTGTTGAGTTCTAAAGACTCCCTCTCAACAAGTAAGGGATTATCAACTACCCCAATCCTCCCTCTACGGTATTCGAATTTTCTTTCGGCGAGCGCCTTCATTAGAATATCTGCATCCTGATCTTTCGTGGGAATGTACTAAAGTAACATAATGCGCCTCTGAACACAAACTCTGAGATGGTGGTACCAGATGTCTATGTGCTTGGACCTATCATGGAATACCAGATTAACCGAGAGTTTAATGCAACTCTGGTTATCACAATGTATCGCTGTCAGATCCATATGATAACCAAACAAACCAACCAGAATCTTCCTCATCCAGATGGACTCGAATGCAATCTGACTTGCTGCAATGTACTCTGCCTCGGTTGAACTGAGTGCCATAGATCGTTTCTTCTTGCTGCACCAAGAAACTGTTGTTGATCCTATGCTGAAGATCCCTCCTGATGTACTCTTTCTATTTAATAGACTTCCTACCCAATATACATCGGTGAAGCCTTGAAGCTTCACTCCCTCTGTCCATCTGTACCATAATCCATACTCTGTATTGCCCTTGAGATATATCAATACATGCTTCCCCGCATTTCAAAAGATCTTGGTCAGATTAACCTAGCTTGACTCAGCTGGTTAACTGCGAAGAAAATGTCTTGTTTCATGTTCACCAAGTATATCAATGAACCCAATAGCTGCTTGTAAACAGTAGCATCCACTACCTCACTTGAAGTAGCATCCTCCTTCCTCCAGTTTCTTGGAAGAGGAGTCTCCATGGGTTTACATCTCTCCATGTGAAACTTACTCAGAATCTCTTTGGCATACTTGCCTTGATAAACAAATAGCTCACCATCCCACTGCTATATTTCCAAACCAAGGAAATAGTGAAGGAGTCCCATGTCCTTCATTTCGAACTCCCTTGCAAGATCCTCTTTGCAAGAATTTATCAATTTCTCATCCATCACCTGTCAAAATTAGATCATCAACATAAATTACAATAATCAAGAGCTTACCATCAACCACAATCTGGTACAGGTTTGCATCCGCTTCACTTTTGATGAAGCCCAACCCGGTGAAATAGTTACCAATTCTAGTGTACCAAGCACGAGGTGCTTGCTTCAACCCATACATTGCTCTCTTGAGTCAGCACACATGTGATTCACTGTCAAAGATCTCAAATTCTTATGGCTGCTCTATGTACAATTCTTCCTCAATAAATCCATTGAGAAACACAGTTTTCACATCCATCTGATGTATCAGCCACCCCATATGCGTTGAGAGTGAAAGGATAGATCTAATCGATGAGTATTTCACAACTGGTGCGAAAGTCTCCTCATAGTCAATCCCTTCAACTTGTGAGAATCCCTAGGCTACAAATCTAGCCTTGTACTTCTCCACACTCCCATCTGTTGCCTGCTTCACCTTATAGATCCATCTATATCCAACCACTGATTTTTTGACCGGTCTTGGGACAACTTCTCATGAACTATTCTTGACAATGGAGTCATACTCTTCAACCATAGCGTCAACCCAAATTGGTTGATGCACTACTTCATCAAAGGAAGATGGTTCTTTCACAATACATTTGCTCATAAGATCCATGTATCCAGTAAACCTATCTAGAGACTGTATCTGTATGCGCAGTGAAGTAGGTGCTCCTACATGCTCTGTCGCATCAAGTCTCATTCTATTAGCTTCCGTAGTGCACCTTCTACCATTTCTGGTGGATGGCTCTGCATGAGTGTTTTCTGCCACTCCATGATCCTCCGCATGTGGTTGCTCCACATCTTGAGGTTCATTCTTTGGAACCAAGAGTTCCTCCTCTGCATGCAAATCTAGCTCCCTCTCAAGGAACAATTGCATGGCTTTCTCCTCATCAAATTTTATATCATGTCTCACAACATTCATCCTGGTGTTTGGGAAATACACCCGATAGTTGTGGGGAGTATCAGTGTACCCCACAAATATCCCAATCTCAGTTATTGGTTCGAGCTTCTTCTTGGTATCTTTGGTCACATGGCAATAGACAGATGAGCCAAAAATTTTAAAATATGAAACATCAAGTTTCTTACCAGAAAAATCCTCCTCTGGTGTACTCATGCCAAGTATCCAATGATGACTATGATTTTGCACAAATACCGTTGTGTTGCATGCCTTCGCCCATAAATGCAACGACATGCCCTAATCATGCAACATCGCTGGTGTTGCACCCACAATTGTTTTGTTCTTTCTTTCTGCGACCCCATTCTATTGTGGGTTATGAGGTGCAATCAACTCTCTTCGAATTCATTCTTTGCTACAAAATTTCTTGAATTCATTGGAGATGTAATCACCACCATTTTCGCTCCTAAGAGCCTTCACATGATTCCCCATATCTTTCTCCACTAGTACTTTGAACTCACAAAATTTTGAGAACATCTGATCTTTCTTTTGCATGAAGTAGATCCAACACTTTCTAGAAATTTCATCAACAAAGATCACATAATACATGTTCTTTGTTGTCGAAGATGTAGAGAATGGTCCACAAATGTCTGAGTGAAATCTCTCAATGATTTCCGCTGCTCGGTTCCCCTTCTCGTGAAAAGTGGCCTTTTCATAATTCCCCATGGTACATCGCTTGCATGTGTCTATCTGTGCAAGAGTACCCTTAGGAAGCCCCATAGAAATCTATTGCATGACCTTCAAGGCTCTGTGGTGTAGATGGCCCAATCTCCTGTACCATAACTCACCATCATCTCGGCTCACCACTTTGTTTGCCTTACCCATCAATGTTGTGCAGCCATCTACATCAAGTTTATAGAGATTCTTCACACGAATCCCAATATTCTTGGCTTTTCCTATGGCTTTGTGTCGAGGGAAATTTTTCCCTTAGCTGAAAACCACATCATAGCCTCTATCCTCCAACACTGCGACTGAAACTAAAGTCTTTTTCAAGCCTGGTACATGCATTACAACTTTTAATAAGAAGGGTTTAACTGATTGTCTCTGGAAGGTAACTGTACCAATCCCAATAGCACTGTACCACCCATCATCACCCATTTTGATATGCATCTAGAGGTCCTTCTCCTTCAAGCTATTAAAAAGTTTTTTGTCTCCCGTCATGTGGAAATATGCACCACTATCCAAGTACCACACCAATCCTATCACACTTGACACCATGCATGCAATGAGCGAGAATTCCAACTCAAATTGTGACGCCAAAGCCTCATCAGTTGCAGATCCTGAAGCCTTCTTATTCTTCTTCTTTTGTGGACAATTAGTGGAATAATGTCCATGCTCGTGACAGTGAAAACACTTCACTCTGGACATGTCACGCTTCTTGCCTCATTTGTCGGACTCAAATTTAGAATATGATTTTTTCCTTTCCCCTTCTTCACCTTACCAGCCAAAGCACAATTTTTTTCATCATCTGTCTTAGATGAAGATCCATCCTTGGTATTCCGCCTGAATTCTTCTTGCACCAAATCCAACCAAAGTCATTCCCAATCTGGCAGCTTCTCCCTCCCATTGACAGAGTCCTGATGACTATGCCAACCCTTGGGAAGTACTAGAAGAGCTAGGTTCACTAAGTCATCATCTGCGACAATAATTCTGACGCTCCCAAACTCATCTCGACATTGGACAAACTTGGTTAAATATTTCGGAATAATGTCACCTTTCTCCATTTTGATTTTCCTGAGCTTTTCCTTCATTGCTAATTTTCTATGATCATTAATTCTCTTAAAAAGATCTGTCAAAAGCTTCCACATTACATATGGAGTCACTTTTCCATGGAGACTTGAGACAGTTATGTCCTGTACTCCCTCCAATAAGATCATCCTCGCCTTTGCAACCTTCTTTTTCCAAGCATCAAGAAGAGTGACATCTGTTGCAGCAGGTTTGGGAATTTCATTATCAATGAATTATTTCAACCCATTGTCCTCCAAAACTGCCTCCATCTTGTCTTTCCACACAATATAATTGAACTACCCTCGAGTGCATACTCCAATCTCAAGCCATTGAAAGTCATCTTCATCCTGATCTGCCTGTCACACCAAGAATACTTTTACAAGTTCAAATGTTATTCAGTCACAAACTCAATTTCTTCTCCACTCTAGTGATTTCATGTGCTTTTATACCATGTAGAAATTATACAAACAATATTTATACCAATGGATTCAATTCGATCATGTGATATGCTAAAGCAAGATATTGAATCTTTCTACAAGTAAAAGAAAGAAGCAAATCAAACCACAACATAGATATTTTCCCGGGGAAAGCTTAATACTCAAAACCCCTCTATATTCTATTATATATTCACCAAGGAATCATGAAACAATTACAATGCACTCTTCTCACAAGATTCCCTGCACTCTCACAACTGTCTCACACTGACTCGAACAAAATCGACCAACACTTAGCCAATTTCCTGCCTCTAATCAACTTGCCTTGCTTGCACAATTCATGTGGAATGCAATCCATATTCTTTAGGAAATTCAGCCTTCCAAAACTGCGCAATTCCCATGGGAAATCCTATGGTTGTCTTATTGCATGCGGGCAGCCTACTAATGATACAACTGATAGTTAACATCCCTTTAACCTTTGTCTCAGCTGGGTCTCCATTGGAACTGACATGCATGCAACTATTAATAGAAAATCATCAGTTGCATGGCAGATCACTGCATGTGAATAAAATTTGATTTAATTCACTTGATCTCTCACTAGTGCAACAAATGGTTACAACTAGTTCAACTGACTTTAACTCAATAAATTGAGTTAACTGATTTCTCATGCATTAAACTAATGCACTATCTGCAACTCGAACTCCATAACTAATAGAATCACTCTGCATGCCTCGCCAACCACCCTCAACTCGAAATTCATGAGCTAACCGAGTTTATCGCACTCAGTTAACTATTACAAGTGATTATGAGATAAGATTACATTTTATTGTCCAATTTAATTAAGGGAAAATTGAATTAGACACACATTTCTTGTTGAATTTTCAACAATCTATGCCATAAAAATTCACCCATGACTTTCACTTAGCCTCCTCAACTTTCCACACCTTAAGACGGGCTCATATGAGCATAGTGGGTCATATCTTACCTCAACGCAAGCCCATATACACATAGTGGATCATTCTTGAGAGGCATTAAGTGCAAATCTCATGAAGGAAACAATTATACCATGGCCAACTCAAAGGAATGCAATTTTTTGAATATTATCCTAAAATTAGCACTAATATGTGCAGATTTTTTACTATATCTAGATCATCATGAAGGAAACCACTATACCATGGAACAATTGTATTTTTTTCAGTTAAATTTATCCATATGGACTGCATCTTGTTGAATATTATCCTACAATTAACTTAGCCTATCTTGTGTAGTTTTTTAATTATATCCAAAGGCTTAAGTTAATATATTCTATGTTTGGAAAACAATCTAAGCTAGTATTGTATATAGTGTGGAGGTGTGGAGGAAGCACAATGAAATTTTCCTCCACACCTCTACACTCCACACAATAACAACTTAGAATATTCCATCTTAGATTATTTTCCAAGCATATAATATAACAACTTAAGACTTTGGATATAATAAAGAAGCACAATGAAAACTTCCTTTGCACTCTTCACAATACAAGCTTGCAGAGTTAGATTCGGGTCTATTTTATATAGAAATGAAAAAAAATGAATTAAAGAGTAGTTTGAAATACAAAGCTCAGGCATACACAAAGGTAACAATGCAAATGCATTTAACATTTCAGTTATGTGATACAATATATATGAACATTGGCTTTCCTCAGTAGCCTTTTCCTATTTCCTTCAATTGTTTGTTCTTTCAATTGTTAGTCGTTGCTCCTTCAAATTTTCAGCTTCCAACATTGAGACAATGCATTTGTTCTATAGATGATTCTATATTCAGATGCAAGAAATGGTTCACTAATTTCTTAAGTGACATGGAAGTGACCAACCTTTGGTGATTTTAAACAGAAAGGTAGTGTTGGATGATTTGAAACAATTTTCCAGAAATGGATAAATTTATGTTGCATAACATATCTCTTAAAGGAAAGGTTTTCCACACACGTGAAAATGAAACGTATTCCAAAGGTACATGGCTATGCCGCAAATTCTTTGAACCAATGACTATCGCATATGTCAGCTATGAACTTTTCTCTATGTTTCATTCCATAACCTTTGAGGAATTGAAACTTAAACGAAAATTATTTTGATAATATTTCAAGATAACATTTCCAGGAACAATCCAAATGACAATATCTAAACATGAACAATATTCATATGTGTGTGTGTGTGTTTGTGTGTGTGATAATTCTTCATACATGAAAGCAGGAAGCCATGGGAACTTGTAAAAATTTACATTCAAGGACATCTTCAATCCTTTGGCATCGATGGGAAAAATGAAGCCTTTAATGTTGTCTAATTCATATTCTTTGAGAGGAGAATTGTAGATTGACGACATCGAGCAAATTTCATAACTTACAACCGGTAGGAAAAGGACAACATTGAGGTATTTTTGCACCACCCCTAAGGAAATGAAGCCACCATCACTATGCCCAACCATGATCATACTCTCTATCCCCAAAAATTCCTCCTATTCTTCATGCACTCCACTTGGAAGAGATCAGTTTGCTTAGATATTGTCATGGTCGAGTCCCCACAAAATACGAGGTCGGGGATTAAGAGATCAAAAATATTTCCGAGATGGTAGATTTGGGTATCTCATACAATCATCTCGTCACTCCTGAAATTGTGAATGAGAAGAACAATTTTCACTCCGTAATCAATATTTAGTTTATAGTGTGATTTTATAATTTGAGGGGAGTGTAGAGGTGGCTTCACACTCCACATAATGAAATGAACCTCCACACAATGAAAGCCAACAAATTATTACAAATATATTTAAACTACTATTACTATTATGGATGGAAGAGATGCATAAGTGGGCATCAAATTTTGAATAAATTATTTATGTTTCTCATGCAAGATTCTTCATCATGGAGTTCCCATTATCCTAACTTCTTTATCTGGTATTTGATTTATTTCATTTTTAGAAAGTAACATTATAGTTCAAATATGGATTATTGGGTGGCCACATATATGGGGTGTGGAGGTGTAGAGGAAGTTGTTCGAAAGTGGCTTTCATTGTGCAAAGTGCGAATGTGCGGAGGAAGTGTGTACAAAGGTGGGAATAACAATATATTGTGGAAATGGAGCATTTTTGAATAATGAAAAAACACAAACCTTGCACCGCCTTTATCATTTAATTAACAGTAGAGGCAAGGACTATGTAGTTATCCATTTATCACCCTTTTTCTCCTACTAATAATCTTCTATCATTTACATGTGAGTTAATTGACCAATTAATTACATGATTGATCAAATGCAGATTCATGAATCTTACTTTACTCCTATGACAATCTTCTATAATTTGCAAATTAAATTACTAGTTAAATATTGAGAATACGGCCAGATGATGGAGCAAAGACGAAATAAAATCACACTTATTACTAATAGTGACACTTATTCGTCTGGCATAAAGATATTTTGAATATGTCTATTTTTGAACATACGAACACAGACCGGAATTCTTGGAATTCTTGAAGTATCTGCGACATCAATAAATAAAAATAAGTGAGATATTTTAGGACTAATTTATTTTAGACTGATCTCCTAAAAATATGGGAGTCAAATATTATTTACCCTTAATAATATTTTGACTATAAACAGCAGTTTACTCTCTTGGCGCACTTCAGTTTGAGTCATGGAGGTGGCTCATGCAACTGACACAAGGAATCACGTGGTTCCTATGGTTTGATGGCATCTTGCATGGTTGGCTTCAGTTAGACTTCAGTGGCAGGAGTTTTGGAGGAGTTAACGGGACAAGTAGTGGAGTTGTGTTCTGTTTGTTTTAGTTGAACTAGTTGGGATTAGTTAACTAACTACTCAACTAGATATGAGTGGAGTAAATTAAATAATATTTAATTTACTAAATATTAACTCATTAGTCAACTCAAGGGAGTGGGTCACTACGGGTACAGTGATTCGATGGGGGGCAGTGGAAGAGGTAGAACATCAAAGTCAGCTATCGGTTGGTGATTGGGCTGACATGAGATTTGCATTACAGTTGGAAGAATTATTAGCGACACAACCATGGCAGTCAAACGAAAGGATTAAGACATGGATCTCTTCATATACAGGCCATGATTGCGCAATAATATACAAGCCATGATTGCGCAATAGAGGCAAGGCAGTCAGCAGTGAGTTTTGAACCCGAGACTTGTTCAAAACTGAGTTAGATTGTGTGTGACTTTATGAGAAAGTACTGAGTACTTGTGAGGAGTATTGTAATTTGTTGGTTACATGATTTCTCCATTATAATATACACAATAGCTGCGGGGTTTTCAGCTATAGGCTTTCCCCATACATACTGAGTTAATGTGTGATTGATTTGATGTGAGATTGCTTTTGTTATTTCCGCATGTGACAATTAATTGTAGAAGAAGGTTATGTGTTATGTATGCAATTCGAAATTGATATATGACCAGGTTAATCTTCAGTGAATAAGTGATTTATTCAGCTAAATTTCTACATGGTATCGGAGCGAGATTAATTGTCGAGATCTATTACGGTGATTGCAAACTTATTTCCTCGGACAGAGTCTGCATGCGGGCTAGGTAGCCTCCGGAATATTCATCCTTCTTTGTAAGGTGAAAGATCTGGTGAAAGCCCTTTGCAGTCAATCTCTGATTTGGAAATAATTTGTTTTCAAGTATAGATCGGAAGCGATAGAGCTTGGAGTTTGGAATTCGAATTTTGCAGAAGGTTGATTTTCTTGGTGCCGGTGTTGAAAGATGTCTTCTTTCAATGGTTTGCGGCTCGAATATGCTCTTGAAGGCAGTTCGAATTATGTTGCATGGAAGGATCGAATGGAAGCAGTGTTAGAAGATAATGGTCTGAAGGAGTTCGTGGATGCGGATGTCCCAAAGCCCACTGATGCAGCTTTGGTCGATGCATGGCAAAAGAAGATCGCGAAATGTCGAAGGATCCTGTTGGAGGGCGTCAAGGATCATATTGTATCCAGCCTGCATGGAAAGGCTACTCCATATTTAATTTGGAAAGCTTTGACGGATCTATTCCAGAGTAAGAGTGACCAAAGGAAGCTGGCGCTCAAAGATAAGCTCAGGAACATCAAGATGGAGAAGGGCGACAGTATCGCCAAATACCTCACGAGGTTCACTCAATGCAGAGATGAACTGGGAAGTGTGGGGGTTACTGTCGATGAAGAGGATATGGTCGACCTGGCTCTCCTTGGTCTTCCGAAGGCTTGGCACTCATATCAAGATAGTGTCAATGGTCGGGAGAAGCTGCCGGGATGGGAGCGCCTTTGGGCGGATCTCATGGAGGAGGAGATAAGGAGGACTACTCGAGATGGATCTTCATCAAAGGGAGCTGATGAAGAAAACTGCGCTTTGGTGTCCAAAGCTAAGAAAGGGAAGGGTTAGAAAACCTCTCATTCTGGAGCTAAGGGCAAGAAGCAGGATATGGCGAAAGTGAAATGTTTTCACTGCCATGATCACGGACATTATGCTACCAATTGTCCAAAGAAGAAGAAGAACAAGCAAGCGGGAAGATCTGCAGATGGAGAAGCTTTGGCTTCACAGTTCGAGCTTGACTTTTCACTGATTGCATGCTTAGTTTCAAGTGTGATGGGATCGGTGTGGTTCTTGGACAGCGGTGCGTCATTTCATATGACGGGAGATCGGGAGTTGTTCTCAGATCTGGAGGACAAGGATTTGGGTATGCACATTGAGATGGGCGATGACGGTAGATACAGTGCGACTGGTATCGGTACCGTATCCTTTCAGAGGGAGTCTGGTAAACCCTTTGTCTTAAAGGATGTCATGCATGTACCTGGATTGAAGAAGAACCTGATTTCAGTAGCAATGTTGGAGGATAAGGGGTATGATGTGGTCTTCAGCGAAGGAAAAGCCTTCCTGCGCAGTAAGACTACTGGAGAGACCCGGAAGATAGGGGTTCGAACTCAGAACCTTTATCAGTTGCAGGTAGATGACTGCGCAGCTATGGCATGCAAGGCGGGAGATGTGGTGAGTCGGGATGATGAGGGCGAACTATGGCACAGGAGATTGGGCCATCTTCACCATGGAGCTTTGAAGATTCTGCAGCAGATTTCTACTGGACTTCCTAAGGGCACCCTTGCGCAGTCAGATCAGTGCAAGGGGTGTACTTTAGGGAAGTATGTGAAAGCCACCTTCCACGAGAAGGATAGTCGCGCCACGACGATCCTTGAGAGAGTTCACACAGACGTGTGTGGTCCTTTCTCAGTTGCTTCGACAGCAAAGCACAGGTATTATGTGGTCTTTGTTGATGATTTCTCTCGAAAGTGCTGGATCTTCTTCATGCAGAAGAAGAGCGATACATTCGCGAAGTTCTGTGAGTTTAAAGCACTGGTCGAGAAGGAGTCGGGGAAGAAGGTGATTGCTCTAAGGAGTGATCACGGTGGTGAATTCATCTCGGATGAATTCAAGGAGTTCTGCAGCGCAGAAGGGATTCGGAGAGAGCTCATTGCCCATAACCCACACGAAGCGAGCAGGGTGGTGAGCGGAAAGAAGCAGAACGATCGTGGGTCTTTGCCACCGGGCGTGTATGTCATTAGGGGCCTACCTTCATCCAACGTGGTGACATCTGTCTGACGATGTATGTCTTTGAGGGCAGTTGTCCTCCAAGGTTCTTGGCATGAGTACCTGAGAGGAGGCTTATTCGGCAAGGACGATATTTCCCATTTGCGGATTTCGGATCTCTTTGTCTACATGTGCATGTGGCAGAGGATGAGAAGGAAGCTTGATCAAATCTTGAAGTTGGAATATTTTGTGGGAATTTGTGATACACCTCATAGCGTGAGTGTATGTGCAGACAGTCGAAGAAGCGTTGTGCGTGGGATATAAGACCAGGAGGAGGAAACTATTATGCGTGTTAGGAGGAGCTACACTTGCATGCGAGAATGAGAGGCTGTTAGTTCCTAATGAGGAGCTTCCGGATGTGGATCAGCCACAAGAGGAGGTTCGGGAGGTGGAAGAAACCACCCAGGCAGCGCCAACCATCAGAGGGCGCATGCGCACTACAGAAGCTGAGCGACTGGCTCGGGATGCAGAGAAGGTTGTAGGACCACCTCCAGCACAGCGCAGACAGAGACAGTCACCGGATCGGTACACTGGATACATGGCTCTTATGAGTCAATGTGTTGTGACAGAGCCATCCTCTTTTGAGGAAGCTGTGGAGGAACCCGCATGGGTTGATGCCATGATCGAAGAATATGATTCGATCATCAGGAACAGTGCATGGGAGATTGTCCCAAGACCGGTTGGGAAATCGGTTGTAGGTTCGCGATGGATCTACAAGGTGAAGCAGGCGGCTGACGGGAGTGTGGAGAAGTACAAGGCGAGATTTGTCGCCCGTGGCTTCTCACAGATCGAGGGGATTGACTATGAGGAGACTTTTGCAACTGTCGCAAGGTACTCTTCCATACGGACGATCCTTGCTCTCTCAGCGCAGATGGGGTGGCACATTCATCAGATGGATGTGAAGACTGCGTTCCTCAATGGGGTTATTGAGGAAGAGGTGTACATAGAGCAGCCTGAAGGTTTTGAGATCTTCAGCAGTGAGTCGCATGTGTGCCGACTCAAGAGAGCACTGTACGGGCTGAAGCAAGCACCTCGTGCTTGGTACACTCGGATAGACAGCTACTTCACAGGGCTTGGATTCTCCAAGAGTGAGGCGGATCCAAACCTGTACCAGATTGTGGTGGAGGGGAAGCTGTTGATCATCGTACTGTATGTAGATGATCTGATTTTGACTGGCGATGAGCAGTTGATACTTTCATGCAAGGAGGATCTTGCACGAGAGTTTGAGATGAAGGACTTGGGCATCCTTCATTATTTTCTGGGATTGGAGATTTGGCAGTGCAGCGGAGTACTGTTTGTTTCTCAAGGAAAGTATGCCCGGGAGATTCTGGAGAGGTTCAACATGCGAGTACCAAGCACATTGTGTCTACACTCACTGGTGGATGGAGGAAGGGGAGATGCGCAACCGGAGGAGAGTGACTGGTGGCTGCCTTGTGTCAAGCAGTTGGTGGGGTCGTTGATATATCTGGTCAATACTCGACCCGATATATGCTATGCAGTTAACCAGCTTTCGCAAGCTATGGTTAAGCCTACCAAGCTCTTTTGGAAGGCGGGCAAGCATGTATTGCGCTATGTCAGAGGCACATCGGGATATGGTCTATGGTACAGACAGGAGGATGGAGTGAAACTTTCTGGTTTCACTGATGCAGATTGGGCAGGGAGCCCAACAGACCGGAAGAGCACTTCTGGAGGAGTTTTCAACATTGGGTCGACAGCAGTTTCCTGGTACAGCAGGAAGCAGAGATCCGTGGCACTCAGTTCAGCAGAGGCCGAGTACATGGCAGCAAGCTTGGCGGCATGTGAGGCTATTTGGATGAGGAAGATCCTCGCAGGTTTGTTCAGGTTGCATTTGGAGCCTACAGTGATCTACTGTGATAACCAGAGCTGCATCAAGCTCTCGGCTAATCCATTTTTTCATGATAGGTCCAAACATATCGATATCAGGTACCATCATATCAGAGATTGTGTTCAGCGGAGAATCATGATGCTTTCATATGTTCCCACGGAGGATCAGGATGCCGACATCCTGACGAAGGCGCTCACCAGGAGCAAGTTCGAATTCCACAGAGGCAGGATAGGGATTGCAGATAATCCATATCTTGCTGAGAGGGAGTGTTGAGAATGCGGCAAGATGATGGAGCTTAGTGAAATGAAGTCGCCTTCACTAAGTGGGCCCGCAGGCAAATTCTGGCGCAAAGTCTATTTTTAGACTATGTCTATTTTTAGACATACGGAGCATAATTTGGAAATTCTACTTGGAGATTCTTGGAGTATGCGACATGTCGGTAAAAATAGATGAGACCCTTATTTTTAGGACCCAGGCTATTTTTAGACTGATCTCCTAAAAATATGGAAGTCAAATATTATTTACCCTTAATAGTATTTTGACTATAAACAGCAGTTTACTCTCTTGGCGCACTTCAGTTTGAGTCATGGAGGTGGCTCATGCAACTGACACAAGGAATCACGTGGTTCCTAAGGTTTGATGGCATCTTGCATGGTTGGCTTCAGTTAGACTTCAGTGGCAGGAGTTTTGGAGGAGTTAACGGGACAGATAGTGGAGTTGTGTTCTGTTTGTTTTAGTTGAACTAGTTGGGATTAGTTAACTAGCTACTCAACTAGATATGAGTGGAGTAAATTAAATAATATTTAATTTACTAAATATTAACTCATTAGTCAACTCAAGAACACTTCAGTTCACTACAGTGCAAGATCAGTTCAGTGGAGACCATTGGAAGAGGTAGATGAAAGGGTGAGTAAAGCTATCGATTGGGTAGATTGGTTTGCATGAGATTTGCGTACACATTGATGGATTGTGCATGACAATTGCGCGATTAAGAGCAACCGGATTTCCGAACCTTGGATCTCTTCATATACGAGCCATGATTAGCGCAATAGAGGCAAGTGATCAGGTGGTGAGTTTTGAGCAGAGACTTGTTCAAAAGCTAAAGTTACTATGTGTGTGACTTTGTAAAATCAACGAGTACTTGTGAGGAGTATTGTACTTGTTTGGTTGCATGATTTCTCCATTATAATATACACAATAGCTGCGGGGTTTTCAGCTATAGGCTTTCCCCATACATACTGAGTTAATGTGTGATTGATTTGATGTGAGATTGCTTCTACTATTTCCGCATGTGACAATTAATTGTAGATGAGATTATGTGTTATGCATACAATTCGAAATTGATGTATGATCGGGTTAATCTTCAGTGAATAAGTGATTTATTCAGCTAATTTCTACAGTTAATTACATAATTAAGCAAATTACATGATTAAATTTTAATTTAGATTACAATTAATATCAATAATAATATCATAACTAATTATAAGCCATCATTTTTATTAACTTAAGAATATAGTAGCTCATATAACGAGAAATGAGGTAGAAAATAAACAACCTCATTTTTCCTCTATATCACTATAGATTAATATACAACTTAATTAATAACTAACTCGAAAAATTGTATCATATATGATTTCTTCTAAAACTAATATAAAAACACATAATTAGTTACATATAATAAATTAATATCTAATAAACATAAAAATTTATGTAAATGGGATAAACAATAATGAAATTATATTGTTTAATAACCTTTGACCAAAGAAATAATAATGAAACATAGGATGTTTATTTTACATGTTCATTTCACATGATTGAATAGTTGTGAATTTTGGTAGGATTAATTTAGAAAATGGGGATAGTCACGAGAGGGGTTACTTAATTTAGTCATATTTATTTGATAATGGAACATTAACAAGAGAATAATTGAATGGTTTAGAATTTAAAGATGGATATATATTAAAATATTTAAAGTGTTATGTATTTAGATTCTCATAGTGATTTTTCAATAAATATGAGAAATAATTATTTATTTATAATTAAATTTAGATATAGTTGGATATAAAATTGATAAAGAATTTGATTGAAGCTCTTTAAAATTTATTGTGCAATTATAATGATATTAATATTGTAATTGTAATATTATATATTTATATGGGTGTCGATTTCATAATATATCTTTCATAATTTTTATTTAATTATAAATAAATATTAGGTAAATGGTGGAGATTTAACATGAAATATGATGAAACATTCATAATAGTATTCATAAATCAAGATTGAATATTTATCTCCAAGTAAGTTATGTTGTTTAAATTAATTTAGCTCAAATTAATTAATTAATTAAAGTAAAAATTATATCAACGCTTATCATATTGGGCATATAGTATTGATAAGCCATGGTATTAGCCCATAATATTATAACAAAACATATATACAAGTTAAGAATATCCATAGTAAAGTAAGGATGCATCTCATTTTAAAGTGTATATATAATTTTTAAAATGTATATAATGTTTAATTCATATTATTTTTTTAGTTAATAACAATAATATTAAATAAAGTTATAATTAAGTTAAGTTCTATATAATTTTTTCTATGCTCATAGAAAGTGAGATATATTATAAAATAAATTGTTTACGATGTTTTATTATCTATTAATATGTTAGATATTTACCACCCATTTAATTATATGAGTATTATATTATATATAAATTACATAATATTTATCAAATATATAAATATTTATGTATTTAACTTTTATCTAAATGTAATATATATATATATATATATATATATATATATATATATATATATATATACATATATATATATATATATATATATATATATATTATAAAAATTAATTTTAATTTACTCAATTTAATAATTTTAAATTCATACTTGATAACTATATTTAACTAGTATCTCTAACTTTGTGATATTGAATAACTTTATAAAAGTTCATAAGTATTGGTTAATGCTGTTGGTTATGGGCCTACTTTCATTGGTGAATAATATAAAATAAATTAATATATTTTGTGCAATGAAAGTGGAAAACGAATTCTTGGCATTCATATGCTATCATAAATTGAACCATCTTTAAAACTGCATAACTGTAAATGAAGATGATACTAAGTTTGCAAATATTATGCGTGTATATGTGTCATAGTATTGAACATATCGTAAAATGTATGTTGTTTATTTGTCATAGTAGTGAACATATAGTAAAATAGTAACTATTATGAAGTAAAGTATGATTGTTTATTTATGCTCAAAGGATTCCTTGTTAAGTTATTTTGCCTTACATGTCGCTTCAACCCAATGTATTAAATTAGAACTTTGATATCACCAAAACCATTATATCTAACTTAAATTGAAAAATTAGTTTAAACCATTAAACAATTATATACACATACATGAAACTTAGACTTTAGTTTAGTATTGGTACAAAATAAATTTTGTATTTATTTTTGTTTAAAAAAATATCTCAATTGAATACATGTTACTAAGTTAATAATTGATAATGAAGGGTGTTATATGTGGTATAAGAGCGAGGGTTACACACTAGAAACTTGGAACATGATAACTTTCCACATTGTTATTATTTATGTGATGAATTGATGTGGTTTTATTTTTGTTTATAATAGGTAGTATGGACAAAAGACGGAGAGGAATGAGTATACCTACAAGAGGACACCGCATGGCACCTCCATCGCAGTCTATAGATGTACCCGCCAAGAGATGGGGATCATACTACAATATAAGAGAAAAATCTTCTTGCAAAAGTACTAAACCTGACGAGATCCTTTCAACATATTTCATAAGCCTTAATGTGTTGCTTCTGTAAGGACCCTCCGTTTTCTGTTCATACTAATAGTGCCATATATACAAGGAATGTTATCAACAAAATAAATTATGTATCTAAGGTCACATAGTTATAAAAATACTAATCAATAGTAGATGTTCCTTTTAAATTAAACCATCTATCGAATGATGACAACCAACATAAAGAATTATACACATATAAGTAAATACATACACCATCCATCAAGGATTTTGTAACTATGAATCATTCATTCAAGCCTCTACAATTAAGTAACTACTACAACCAATAATAATACATATAGAAAACTTTCTAAATGACCATTAACATCATGCACCAAGGAGATTGAACTTGAAACTTGGATTTGTTGATTCCTCACACTCTCTTCATGTAGTCCTCATGCACGTGTGAAATTTTTTCTTGATGACCAAATGTCACTAAATCACCATTTGACCATTCATCCTTTCCTTGGGTACTCTTCTTCCTCACGGACCCCCAAGCTATGATGGGGCTATATAAAAGACAAAAAAACACTATCAAGTGGAGGAGGGCACCCAAATTCAATATTTTACCACTCACAGAGCTTCCACTTCGACCAAACCACTACAAATATCTATATTCACTCTAAGTACATAATGGCATTAAGATAGTCATCCAACAGTAGGGTAAAGAAAGATTTATTTTCTCATGAATTGCTCTTTCTTTTATATAAGGTTTCAAATATGACACTTGTCACCTCATGCAAAGTAATTACTTTCTTTATTACAATATTTTGATTAATATTTATCCATGTGTCACCCTCTCACCAAATATCTTCTAAAACTATCTTCTTAATTTCTTATTAAAAGGTTATTTTCCCTTTTCTACATATGTTTCCCTATTTTTTCTCCTAGTTGTCCTTAATCCCAATTCATGCTCCCTATTTTGTGTTAATTAACTTAAGTCAATAGGTAGGTCTCATATTTTGTCCCCCAGCTACATATTGTTTCTAAAATCAACATCTTAGTTAGATATTTTTGTATTATGTTCTTGCCACATGGAGGTTTTCTCGTGAAATCCAATTTCTCTAATTTTTAATTATTATTCTTTAATTTCATGCACAACCCCCTTTTCTTAGCGAGAGTAAATTGTCATTGGATTAATGTTTCCATTTTAAATCTATGTCCCATTTTCCATTTGTTATTATAAAAATCTAAATACTTAGGGTTTATATATATATATATATTCATCGCATAGTCTAAAAAGCCCACAAAATAACCCAGAAATTATAGCAACATTATGAAAAATTCCAGTAATTGTTTTTGAAAATATGGGTTACAGGTGTTATACTTCAGGATTTTGGGTGCCCGAGGGGATTTTGATGGTTCTGAATCCATTTGCACCATCAAAAAAATGATTTAAACACTCAAAATACCTGATTTTTTGAAAAAAAATTGCCAGATTCTGGCAAAAAACTGTCGTCCTAGCTATTTTGTTGCGTCGATAGACAACTCCTATATTCATTATATATTTAATGTTTTCCAACAATGAGGATGGTAAGTATACTTATTCAGTTCAACTTTTATAATTGTACATATTCTCCCTTTCCTCAAAGTTTGCTTCTAATTTAATTTTCCTAAAATCCTCTTACTTACATTATGTGTATTTGTGTTTATCATTGCATGAGCATGAACCATAATTTATCTTTCAGCTTTTTTCTGATGCCAAGAATGCCAAGTTGGTTATTCCCTTTAAGAACTTATTTTCTAAGCTCCAAGGGTGCCATGTTTCTTTTTGTTTAGGCATACATGACTAAGAGGGAAAACTAGGCATGATAATGGAAACCATTGCCATCTCTCATGTTTCCTGCTAAGGTGAGACTAATGGTTCTAGGGACCAAGGAATCCACCTTAATGTGTGCCCTCCATTAAATCCTATTAAGCAATCCAGTTCAGCGTCTACCCTCATGGCATCATGAGCTTCAAGGTGAAGACATCCCAATATCGTGCAACCATAGTCACAAAGGGAGTGCTAGCGGGTGAATTAGGGATGTTGTCCCACCCCTCCCACAAAGTTCCATTTCTCCTTTACATCCCCATCAACCATTTGTGAGTCGTTTGGCCAAGAAATTGACATATTCCATCATAAAATAGCATGACATAGTAACGATATCGGAATATTAGTTAAAACTTGAATTATAGTATCAATAGTATGCAATCGATCAAATTAGAGGTCCTTGATTCATCACATGCATGTGCATCTAGGTGGCCTTTTACCACACTCAAATAGTCATCAGTAACATCTACTCACAATATTAATTATTAATATAATTGCACATGCTAGAACATCAAATTATAACATAAACATTATTGAATTTTGTAACTATGGTCGATCTTCATAATGTACATTTGGCCCTTGATGTATCTATATTAATTATTGTAAAGCATATTTTAAATACTATAGTCAAAAGAAAATTTAATTTTAATTTGAGTCCCATCTTGATTTTTAAAAGAAGAAAAATTGGAAATTTTGGCTCCAATTTTATCAAGTCGACGTCCCTCCAAGTCAAATCGTCCCAGGAAAATTCACACCAATTTGACCCAACCAATCATTATATAAGGCAACTTGATCTCCTCCTTAAAGTATAAATATGCATCTCTCTCAAGCAAGTTTCTTCTAGGAAAGAAAGTAAAGGATAAGAAGGAAAAGGATGACGAAAAAAAGGACAAAATACATATCTTTCTCTCTCTCTAACTTGAATGGGTGGAAGGTCTATCTCTCTCCTGGTTCACATAATTTATGAGCAGTTCCTATTGCAGGGGGCAGAAATTTTCTAGGAAACTATATGTGCCAAAATTCTGGGTTTCTAAGCAAAACAAGGAAGTTGAAATTTGGCCTAGGGGAGATCAAAAGGCAATGTTGCTATATCATATTCAAAGGATTGACTTGGAGGGTTTGACCATATATTTTTTGAAGGTCAGTTTGACCTAGCTGATGACTAGAAGGTCTAGGTGTGTATCTTGTTGAATAAAATAATTTCTCTATTGAAAAGGTTATTGGGTTTTTCCTCTTAGTGGGGTTTCTAAGGGTAAATCTTGTGCTCTCTTTGTGCATTTTGATCTCTACTATTCTACTATTCTTGTATGATTTAATTTCTGAAGTATAATTTCTTAACGATATATTGGAAAAATTAAAAGAAGATCAACAACATTAAAAGTAATTATCAGTTTTCAGAAATATTGTGTTGGTATGTATTGCACTTGAAAACTCAACACGGTATTAAATCTTTGGTGAAGGATGGAACACTAAGATCACTCTTGAAGAAACCCACATTGAGATCACTACTATTGAAGTCTTTCTTGTTGATTTACATCCATGGATTTTCTATGAAATCAGAGAACAAGTTATAATGGGCCTCAAACTTTACAGCTTGGAAAAACAGAATTGGTATTATTATTGCAAAGAAAAAATTATTGGATATTGTGAAGCGTAAAGTTGTTGAACTAGTAGATAATGCAGGAAATAAGAAGTTTAAGGAAGATGAAATCACTTCCATGAGTCTTATTGTGGATTCAATTAGATATCATTTGATTCCATATATTGCAAAGCTTGAATCTTCAAAAGAAATGTATGATGCCCTAAAAAAACTATTTATATTCAACAAAATTGGTCAATTCATGAGTTTGAAGAAAGAGCTTCGTGATGTGAGGATGAAAAATGACGACACCATGTCTTCATATTTTGTAATAATCTCTAAAATAATGCACCAGCTTCAAGAAATTGATGATGTCATCTCTGAAAAATAATTTTTGAGTATAGCACTCAATGGAATACCTAGATCACGATATGCATTTACAACAAGTATAAGTAGTAGGGAGGATGTTCCCTCTTTTAAAGAACCATGGACCTCTTATGCTCAAGAAGAATTAAGGCTTGTATCAAGAGATAGAAAGGAAGAATATTCTCAAGCATTTACATCTCGCTACAAGAAGCCTAGAGGAAAGAAGAAGTTTGGATTTCAAAACAAGAAATTAGGAAGAAGATCACCTCGTCCCAAAAAGAAGAAGGATATGTCAAAATTTGAATGTTATGGTTGTCACAAATTTATACATTATAAAACAGAATGTCCTAAATGGCTAATAAAAAAAGAGAAAAGGAAAAATGCATGCTTCCATAGCCAATATTGACGATGAACATCCAAAGAAGTATAAAGGTAATAGAGATTTCTTTTACTTTTTTGCTCTAACAGGTTCTTTACAGATGATGATGATATGTGGCTAGTAGATAGTGGTGCTTCAAGGCATATGATAGGAGATCATGGAAATCTCACTAGCATGATGGTAAGAATACTATCTCATATGGTAGAGCTTGGAGAAAACCACGACTATCTCAAAGGAGTTGGAAACGCATCCCTTGAGCTAGAATCTAGTAATAATGTCCATCTCAACAATGTTCTATATGTGTCAGTTTTTAAAAAGAATTTAGTCTATATTTCATGTTTGGAAGGTAAAGGAGATAGAATAAATTTTGTTGATAGCAAAGTACTAGTGTGGCCCAAGGGCTCTAGTATAGATGATGTTAGAGTTATTTGAATTCATGAAGGGAGATTGTATAGGCTTGTGGGTCAACCATATCAAGATTTATTACATGATTAAATTAGTACAAGTGAACTATGGAATAGCAGATATGGTCACCTTCATTATAGAGCATTACATGATTTGAATCAAATAGTCTTAGGTGCTCTTGAATTGTATATATATTATAAAGGTGCATGTAAAGGTTGTGCACTTGGAAATAATATCAAGAAGCCATTTCCATGTAGTGGAAATAGATCTAAATAATTTTTGTAATTGATTCATTCTGATGTACGTGGTCCTATGCCTGTGAGATCTCTTGGAATTTCATTATACTATGCGATGTTCATTGATTAATTCTCCTATAAGATATGGATCTATCTCATGAAGACCAAGGATGAAGCCTTCAACAAGATTCAAAAGTTCAAAGCTAAAGTGGAAAACTTGACAGGTAAGAAGATCAAGATTCTGAGATCTGAAAATGGAGGAGAATAGACCTCAAAAGAACTTGTTGCATTCTATAAGAAAATTGGGATTAAGAGGGAGTTGATTATTCCATGTGATCCTAAAAACAATGGTGTGGAAGAAAGAAATAATGGGTCCATTTAAGAATTTGGAAAGGCTATGATGCATGATTAGGATTTGTCGATGTTATTATGGGGAGAAGCATCAATGGGAGTTATATACATTCAAAATAGAAGTCCTTGTCAAATTATGGAAGATATGACTCTTGAGGAAGTGTTCACTAGATGAAAGTTGGAGGTTGGGAATATGATAATATTTGGTTTACATGTTTATATCCATGTTACTAAGGATAAAATGAATAATATAGAACCTTTGGGAAAGAAAGGTATATTTTTTAGTTACAATGATTCATCAAAGTTCTAGAGAATCTACATTCTAGAGCAATGATGGATCGAGGTTAGCCGAGATGTTACCTTTGATGAGAATGTTGTGTATTAGAAGTCTAAGTAAGTTTCCATGGACTCCTACGATGAAGTAAAGAATGAGGTTCTAGGGAGGAATGTTCAAGTTCTATAGAATGTCCCAAAGAGACATTAGGCCTTGTGAACCGATAGAATCCATTATTGTTCCAGAAATCAGAAAGAGACAAACATGGATTAGATCTACATTGGAAGAAGTAGAAGGACATGCATCTCTAGATGGCACACCCATAGAAAGTAAGAAACATAAAATGTTTTCTAGTTATGTAGCACTTATGACTAACCTTATTGATGAAAAACCTTCAACTAATGAAAAAGAATCTATCCAACAATTGTTGAAAGAGGCCATGAATGAAAAATACCAATCCATCATGAAGAATGATGTATGGGAGATTGTGCCAAGACTTGAAGGGAGGTCAATGGTGACTTCCAAGTGGATATACAAGATCAAGAATGTTGTATATGGAAGTATCAGCAAATACAAGGCGTGATTTGTGGCTACATGGTTCTCCAAGAAAGAGGGATAAGACTATGATGAGACCTTTGCTCCAGTTGCTAGGTACACCTCCATTAGATCTATTATTTCTCTTGTTGCATTGTTGGTGTTATCACTCAGGTTTTCCTTGAAGTTGTGGAAAAGGAAAGTATACCTGAGGTAACCACAAACCAACCTTCAGATACAGAATCTAGCCAATCTGTATCCAGAGAGGGCTCTCTCTTTAAAATTTAGCTTTGTTCTTAGAAAGTTTTAGGCTAGTTATAAGTCCAAGAAATTTGGTTTGAATTTGAATGGTGGAATTCGCCAACTAAGGGCAAGGTTGAATATTTTCAGGCCATTGGGCTATGGAGTCGAAATGATGGCTTTACTGGATTAATATTCTACACACAAGATGGCTTTGCAGAGAAAGATAGCCAAACAGAGAATAATTTTTAGAAATTAAAGTGAATGGAATGGATTTTGAAGGGATGAAAGGCAATTAATAATCTTTCAACATGTTCAAAGAAAGAAATTGAATGATTACAAATAAAGAGCAGCTAAGAATTCTTTACTATAGTAATCAAAATGTTTAAACCAACGAAACAAGAGCAATTAAGAATTCGTTGCTTATAACCAGTTTAGAAGAAAACATTTAGAATAATCACAATTGAAATCAGAGTACACTTAAGTAAGTTCTGATTTATTCTTTTATGTCAATTATTCAGAAATGGAACACAGTGATATTATAAACAGATATAAAACTTAAAACATAGGATAGAAAAGACTTATTGAACTGTAGTTTGACACATGAATCCTGCAAAAAGTCTTGAGCTTCAAATCATCATCCAGCAAGCCACAAAGAAGTTTCTCCAAAAGCACTTTATTCCAAAAATGTCAATGTTACAGCAAAGTAGAAGAATCCACCCAAAATAATTCCAAGAGTGAAGTATTTATACAAATTCTAAACTAAAATATCTAGAAAAAATATCAAAATTGGTTCACAAATCTCTCCAACTATTTTACATAAATAGAACTTAAGTAAAGGACACTCAAACTAATGCATCTATTTGGAACTATTTTGTATCGATAGGTGATGAAAAAGAGGAGAATTCGAATTTGATCCAACTCTTAGTTGATGATGAGGCATCCAAGTCACTAACTGCTTCCTTTCTTTGTGCAATTCTGCTCCAACAATTCTGCAAATTTGGGGTCCAATGAGACCTTTTTATTTCTCAATCCGTAATATATGTGTAACAAGTGAAAGAGGTTATTGTATATTAATATGTTGGTGAGATAAACCGCTTTCAGTTTCCCCACATTCCTCTCCAGATGTGCACAAAAGGCTCTGAAAAACTATGTGTAAAACAGAGTTTTACAGAGTTTGAAAAATAGCCTGTAAAGATGTGCATGTATCTTTCATTCTGAAATCACTATGAAACAAGTGAGATAGGATTTTGTAGATATGTCTCTTAGGAACAAAAACCTCCTTCAGTTTTGTATGATGTATTTTTGATTTACCACAATATTCTCTGTAAAATGATGACTTAACTGGTATTTTTTGCAAAAAGTGCTTTCCATAATTGTTTAATATTTCCAAAACCATAATAGCTGTTAGAAAAGTGAGAGACGTTTTTGTAGATGGTCCTCTTAAGAACATAAACCTCCTTCATTTTTGCAAAATTCATCTTGGATTGATCACAATAGTTTCTGCAAAACAATGACTAAAACATTAAATTTCTGCAAAATGTTCCTTCTTGTTGTGTTTTTTATCTTTTCACTTTTTTGTTCTTTTAACTGTTTTACTTTCACTTTAAATAAACTTCAATGTTGGTGAAATTATTTTCATCTCTTTTTACCATTTTACTGCCTCTGTAATTACTTTTACTGTTTTACCTTTGACTGCTCTGTAACTTCATTTTAACTTTCACTCTGACTTTTACCTGATACACTTTAACCACTGATACTCTTTAACTGTTATGCTCTCTAACCATTATTTACTGTGTCCTTTTACCTTCAATGTGTAGTTTAGGTTTTTACTGTCTGTTTCAATAGTAAATCGTTTAATATCCTGTTTCCTTTGCTTGTCTTTCAACTGTATGTTTTATCTTCCATCTCTGTTTGAATATATTTGATAACACTCTTGGAGTAAACAAGTCTTATGACAAGTATTAAGACTGTTTATCCAAGGATGTGGTCTTCTGATCACCTGTAAAACAAAACAAATTTTCAAGAAAGCATTGGTTTGCAGGGGAGGTCGAAAAGGTTTCATTTGATTTTGAGAGGTCTATGGAGTGAATCTAGAATGATTTTTGAGAAGTAAACCATGCTTGAATTGGTTAACAGAGGCTTCAGGTGGCATAGTTGGGTTACAAAGGGTTTTACTGCACAATCAGGTGAAAATGAGCAACACTAGGGTGTTTGTGTTTAAACGGGTAAACGATTGATATTGGAAGGTAAGCTTTGAATGAACAGTGATTTGAACGGGTACTGGTTATGGCGAACGAGGTTCTAGGAAGCTTGACTGCAATTTTCTTCGATGAGACAAAGGTTGGCGAACTTCAGAAATTCGAAATTTGAATTTTCTGCGTGGAGGGTGTATTCGTTCACTGCGTAAAAAATAATGGAAAGGACACGAATTTTTGTTTTATTGGCAAAGTCAAACAGGGTGACGGGGTTTTTAACAAATGACGTCAGCATGTACTGGAGGTGAGTCACAGGGGGGAAGATGGTTTACAGTTTTTTCCACACTGCTTTTAGAGGAGGGTGGTTTTGGGCGGAATGGCAGCGAATCAATACAGCAAGTGACGCGTGGCCACGACACTATTCAAAAACCACTTTTATATCGTGCGTTAACTTTTGAATGGGAGATGGCCAGTGGAATCGATGCGAGCCGTTGATCTTGGGCGGATTGATCCAACAGTTGACGGGATATGGAGTTGATGGAGTTTTAACAAGCGCAGGCCAGTTGTAATTAACAGTTAATTAATCATTTCGGGAGGTGTTTGATTGGCGGGGAGGTTATTAATTAACCTGGAGGGTTAATTAATCCCTTAAATATGTGGGCAAGCGATCGGGATTTGGTTTTAAACCAGAGTTTAGAGTTGGAAAATGGGAAATTTAACTCTAGTTAGGGCGTCGGGTGTGAGGAAAATACAAAGGGGATGGGTTATTTTCTTTGAAGTTTAAGTTTAAATTAAACTTTGAGTTTTTTTTGTTTTTAAGCACATATGAACGTGTTTAAACATTTTTTTCATATATTTTTATTATATAGTAAACAAATCAAAGTGATTTACTTACCATAGGGGGCGGGAATAGAATTAATGTTATATTTTTTAGCCAAAAGGGGGTATATTGTGGGTTTTTTATCTGAATAAATAGGAATTAAATACTTTTGGCTAAAAAGTCATAATATAAGGGTTTTGGGGATATTATTATAAAAGGATTTATATATAATAGGACAAGGTCATTTTTATGTGAATTAATACATAAGTTAGAGTTAATATGACCAAAGGACAATGTGAACTCAAAATACTCTAATATAACCAAGAAAGTGAAGATTCAAAAGTAAATGGCATTATTATACTTTCATCACTTAGACTTAGAATAAAAGTGATTTTGAGGGCTTTTCATGAAATATTGAAGGATTTCCTAAGTAAAATGGGATTTTACTTAGGAAAAGATTTTTGAGAGGTGAATGAATGTGATAATGGATGATTTCAAGTACTTAGGTTTTTTCAATTATTGGGCCGAGGGTCCGGTCCCTCCAAAAGTCAAGGAAATGCCTTGAGCCCCTCTAATCTTCAAATACCTTAGCACTTAGGGGAAATTAGTGAAATGTTTAGGGAAAATGAGAGGGGAAGTTAATAATTTGACTTTGCTTTGCTTGTGAACTTTTCCAATGTAGTATCTGCCTTTGTACTTGTGATGAAAGTAAAATTTAAACACATTTGGAACCATCATTCATCACATGCAATTCTGCAACAACATCTACCTACCCTACTTACTTTACCCTACCATTTTCTCTCCTTTATTAGGGTGTACTTAAACTGGCAAACCCTTATCAATATTCTTTTTCTTTTACATGGCAAGCCTATCTAAGTCTACACTTATTACATTCAAGGGCTCAGATTAAACTTTGGAGCACCTTTTATTAAATCTACCTATCTACTTATCTGCCAAGATTAAACTGTTTGGTCAGATTTTATTCTCTATTCTACAACATGAAATTGAAAAATGAATGAGTCAAGTTTAAACAGTTTGACTCTTCATAAATTGTGGCAAAAATTTAACAAGCTGCACACAATTGCTTATTACAGAAAATGAAATAGTAGTGGCATTTAGACTTGCACACTTTCCTTGGCCCTTTTTTGTTTGGGGTTCATTTCTTTCACTTTTTTGGGCCATTTTTATTCTTTTTACCCTTTGATTTTTCTTTTAGGGTATACCCTCTTTACATTTTTCAAATTTTTTGATTTTTTGATTTTTTAAGAATATGGAACACCTTTACAACAAGAAAAAGGTTTGACATATTGCATAGTTCAATAAGTCAATCATGAAAAATGACACCTATTGGTATAGGAGTCTAACAGTTGGTGTGAAATCTACATCATACGAATGTGAAGACTACTTTCCTAAATGGTGTAATTGAGGAAGAGGTATCCATAAAGCAGGCTGAAGGTTTTGAGGTGCATGGAATGAAATCTCATGTTTGTAGGTTGAATAAGGCATTGTATGGAATCAAGAAAGATCCAATATCTTGGTATGTGTTGTATCTCAAGAAAAAATCCCTTAGTTGTGGTAAGGAATCAATGATTAAGACATTTTATAAATGTATGTCCCAGTCACAATATCAAATGACCTCTGTTTAACACCATTGGAATTTAATTACTTAATATCCTCAATAATATGATATAATGAAATCCTTCACAATGCCATAAACTGCTAATACTTGAATGAAATGAAAAGAAGAACTGTAAGAGAAACTCAAAATGATATGATGAGAAACAAAATCTATCACTTTTAAGTTTTAGAGGAAATCATGGAGAGAGAGGAAACTCGAAATAATATGTTGTAAACACATAATCTATTACTTTAAAGTTTCATCAGGAATTTGTGAAAAGAGAAGAGATGAAGTGAAGGAGCGAAAATGAAGGTGAATTAACTCTTACTCACAGATGTAATTAAGAGACCAGCTGCTACATTACTTCACTTCTTTCAAAGAGGAATAAACACAGAGCGAAACTCGAAAGACATATCAACATCAATAGGTGCAAGAAACTTGATCTTCTTTCATTAATTTCTCAGAAAATTCAGTACCAAATTAACAGTCATCTAGAGGTCCAAAACTCAGAACCTATTTTCTTTATTTATATCTACTTAAATACGTCAAGGTAGTTCATAACTACTAAAATTCTTGGAACTATTCAACTACCTAAACTGTTAAGATTACTTATGCAATCATACAGAGAAAACAAATAAAAACTGGAAATATTGTTTGTTGTGCTGAATCTGATGTTGCCGATGTGTCCTCACGAAGTGTTGAGGTATCCTTTCTGGTTATGATGCAACAACTGCACAGTTCTGTAATGAAACCTCGGTGCCCGACTTGACCCAGCTGTCATTCTTCCCATAGTGCCACTATACATTCTTTTGCCTGACTCTGCTTATGCCTTTTTATTCATTGGCCACCCCTTCGCATTACCTTATCGCATACACGACTGCAACTTTATGAAAACCCCGCAGATCTGTGGTTTACGGGCCCACACACGACCTGACCAATTAGAATAAATCACACTTCCCAACTTATTCGATATCGCACGTTGAAAACTATAACAAATAGCTTAAATGGTAAATTATAATAATGCCGATGTGCGAAAGTGCTCTGTTTGCGATTTAACCTCCACCGTTGATCTGTGCCCCAATCCAACGGTCTTGTTGTACTATCTCACACCGCCATCTCCCATTTGTCACATCGCAACCAAAATACTTTACCTTGCGAAGTCTTAATGTGAAACTCTAAACCTGCCGATGTGCGATATGCACTGAATAGATGTGCCAACACGTGGCTCCTCCCTTTATCACATCACAAGTTTCCCTTCTTACCGCATCACAAGTTATTTTTTTAACTTGCGAAGGTCTTAATGCATAAAATAAATAATCGTCGATGCGAAATCGCGCTATGCTTACACATGTCCACTTCGCAACTTTTCAAACTTAACTTTGTGATGCAACCTAGTCCATCCATATCTCACTTTAATTATGCGATTTAATCCTCGCCGTCATATCGCCTCCTTTGGGAATCTTCTAAAGGTTTTATGACTTAACCAATTTCTCTGTTTTTTCGGTTGTGGCCACTCTACAGCTCCATCTTCTCCACACTACTCCATGCGATAGTTCGTTCAATGAACTCATGCAACTCCATATTTCTCCACGATGTTAAAACCCTCCTGAGCTTTATTCTAGTTCTCCAATCCTTCGACCTACATTCACATCTAATCAAGAAATGTTAATGTAACAACATATAAATCAAAATTCTTCTTCGACATCCAAAATTTTACATTTTCTAACATATATGATTTTTCGGTGTTTTGAAAAATATTTCAAAGGTAAATGAAAATGAGAACGCTGAGAACCACAGATTAGTGCCTTATCCATTGGGCATGGAGTCAAATATTGCTTGGTGACATATGAACAATGAGCAATCCGATATTTACAATGGTGGAATGTTGAATTTTAATGCTGGAAATAATGCTTTAGATACTACCCGTTCACGGGAAGCTATATTGACTCTCCATCTAGATCTTGCAGAATGAATGTGTTATTTGACCTTGCCTCAGAGTTTTTGTATGGACCATACCAGAGAGGGTCAAATTTACCATGCTTCCCCTTTTCTTCTTGTCTGGTGTCCCATATTAGTACCAAATCTCCTGCTTGAAAGAGAACTTATTTTGATTTTATGTCAAATATAGACTTCATATTTTCTTGATAAGTAATCAAGTTATCCTTGACTTTGCTTCTGTTTTCACTTGATTCAATTATCTTATTCAATCTTCTTACCAGAGCATTAGGTTCTTCCTGAGCTTCTTGAAGGAAAGAAATCACTGGTTTGGCCAACTGAGTAGGAAATAGTGCTTGAGTCCCATAAATAAGTTCATAGGGAGACTTCCTAATAGATCTCCTGGGGTGACTCGAACTGCCCATAGGGCGAACTTCAACTTCATATCCCAATCCTTCTGATTCTCAGTGATTGTCTTCTTCAAGATTCTGACCAATGTCTTATTTGAGGACTCTTCCAATTTGTTCCCTTTGGGATGATATGTTGTGGAATGTGATAAAGTTACATTATATGTTTGACAAAAATTAATGAAACAAGTAGAGTTGAATACCTAAGCATTATCAGTCACAATTTTGACTGGACATCCAAATCTGCTGAAAATGTTTTCCTCCAGAAACTTCATCACTACTTGGGAATTCGCCTTCTTAGTGTGTATTGCTTCAACCCATTTTTTAAAGTAATCAGTGGTAGTCAGAATCCACTTGAAATGTCCACTTGATGGTGGATTGATCTCTCCAATAAAATCCAATCCCCATTTCTTGAAAGGTTCTTCAATAAATACTGGGATGAGAGGTAACGAAGCAAGTTTTCTCTTTTCAACAAACAACTGACACTTTTGACAACTTATGATCGGTCTATAAACATATGAAAACATGGTTTTCCAATAGAAGCCTGAATTGATAATTTTATGAGCAGTGACCTTCCAACAATAATGTCCTCCACACAGACTTTCATGATATTGTTTGATGACTTCAATAGATTCTCCTTCAGTCAAACATAACAACAAAATACTAGTAGGATCTTTCCAGCATAACTTTGCTTCAATGATAACATATGGCTGAGACTTAAGCTTGAGAGCTCTGTATTTTGTTCTATTTAGTGAAGCTGGACAAGAAAAGAAACACATGTAATGCACAATATCTATATACCAATCAGAGCACAAAAAATTGTATTGAATACCTGTTTTGGACTTGTTTTGACCTTCTTCATTAACAACTCCAACCAATGGTGCCAACAGATTGATTCCCAAGGCTTGAAAATTTGTTTCTGTCAAAAAATTCATTAACCCCTGTCCCTTGACCAACTTGGTGGGTTTGATGCCCAAATCATACTGTTGGATTTTTGCTATCCACTTCCCCCTTTTTCCTTCAACGTCGCTTTGGACCAGCACATATTTCACAGCTGAATTAGGAACATAAGCAGTTATTTGGGACTGTAACACATAAGTCCTGAAGGCTTTCAGTGCTTTGACCAAAGCATATACTTGTTTCTCTAGAATATTGTATATGAGGTCAGCATCTCTGAGAAATTTACTGAAAAATGCAACTGGTTGCTCCTTACTATCTTCATTTTTCTACAACAACAATAGTAGTGGGGGATAAAAATGAGAATACCTGAAAGGCCTTTTGATAGTCTGTACTAATCAGAACTGGAGCTTCCTTCAGTGCTTCCTTTATTCTAGCAAATTCTTCTCTTTCTCCCTTGTCCCATTTCACTTCTGCATTTTTCTTCAACATATATATTATACTTCTCATAATCTCAACATAATTGGGCACAAATCTCCTTAGAAATCTTATTTTTCCCAAGAATCTATGGATATCTTTCTTGCTTCTGGGTAAAGGAATAGTCTGAATGGCTTCCACCCTTGCTGGGTCAATATTTACTCCTTTTTTAGAAACTATGTACCCCAATAATTTACCTTCTTCTAAGGCAAATAAAGATTTATTGGGATTTAGTGACAGACCAAATTTTCTGCACTTTTGAATTTTTTTTTGCAAATGCTCCAAGTGTTCATCATCTGACCCTGAGAAAACAGTTACATCATCTAGATATATAACTATAAATATGTCACCAACGATGGCTATGTCCATGGCCCTATGAAATTTTGCACCTGCATTCTTAAGGCCAAATGGCATCCTTGCGTACATGAAGGTGCCCCAGGGCATAGTGAAAGAAATATTCTTCTAATCTTATTTTTCTACTGCAACCTGATTATACCTTGAAAATCCGTCAACCATAGACGACCTGTGAGCTCCTGTCACCTTATGTAAGACATAATCCATTTTCAATAAAGGATAATTATCTTTTAGAGATGCTCGGTTCAAGTTCCCGAAGTCTACACACAGACTTATCTCTCCATTCTTCTTTCTTACATGGACTAGATTAGAAACCCAGTCTAAATATCTAAGAGGGACTATAATTTTCACCTGCAACATTTTCTTCACTATTTTTATTAGAGCTAACAACAATGGATTGATATGTCTGAGCTTCTGTCTGTGTGATTTGAGTCCTTCCTTCAATGCAATCTTATGCTGAATTATGCTTTTGTCATATGTTTTCAGGTCTTCATATGACCAGGCAAACACATCCATATATTTCTTAAAAATATCAATGTATCTTTCTTTGTAGTTTTTGGGAACACCTTTGAACAATTTCACTATTTTGGGTTCCTGCTGAGTTCCCAAATTACAATATTCCATCTCTTCTTCTTGATATGTTTTCTTTGAATCAACAACAACATCATTAGCATCGAATAATATTTCAAGGGGAACCAACCCTTTGGGGAGCACATTATCTTTCAGTTGGATAATCTTTTGTTCACCTATTGACTGCTTAAGGTTTCTTATATTTGATTTCTGCTCTGTTTGTTCTTCCTCTTGGTCTATCTCAACATCTTCAAATTTTCCAATCATGGTCAAGAACTGATTTATTTGTTCATCACCATTAAACACCGGCCAATGTTTGACATTGTCAGGGATAGAAGGTCTATGTATAATTTCAATTTCATACCTTAACCTTGGATTTATTGGAGGTTTGAAGGTGTTGTCTGCAACTGCTAAAGAATCGGCCAATCTATTCTCCTCTCTCGGAATATACTGAAGATTGAAGGCTTCAAAATAGTTTTCTATCAGATCCCAAACTTCATTCCTATATGATCTCAATCTCGGATTCTTGGTTTGACAATGATTTTTAATCTGCCTTATTATCAATTCAGAGTCACCAAAAATTGAAATCCATTGAACTCCCATCTGTTTAGCAACTTGAAGGCTTGAGATTAAGGCCTCATACTTAACCACATTATTTGTTGAATCAAATTCTAGTTTAAAAGAGAAAGACATGAGGTTACCTTCTAGTGATATCAGTAAGAATCCAACACCTGCGCCCTCCTTGGAGTAGGCACCATCAAAGTAGCACTTCCAAATCTTCCTTGAGTGCAACTCATTATTTACAACTGCTGAAGAGAGTTGCTTCCCTATGTCTTCGACAAATTTTGCATCTTCATGCAACATGAAACAAGAAATATCTTATGTTTCTTGACTATAAATGGGGGAATTTCCTGCATCTTTCTTGGAGGTAGTCTTCACAAACCTTGTTTCCCTATACAATATCCTTTCTTCCCCATTTCAAACCGGAATGATAGCATAAGTGAAATCTAATTTTAGTAAACCTCCCAACTTTGCTCCCCAAGATCTTGACAGGAGCATTCCAAACTTGGATGGGATGTCAACAACCACTACATCCATGACTATTCTTTGCTTGGATTTGTGCCAAAGAAACTGCTACGTCTTTAATTAACCTAACACATTTCACCATTTTGGAATCAAATGAATACAAATCCCTATAAGGTTTGGTAATATGCAAGTTAATTTCCTTCATAATGGACAATGACATGAGATTATGGGACGCTCCAGAGTCCAGCATGCAATTATGTAGAGTAAAATTATGAAGCAACAGAGAAATATAGAAGGATGGAACAGGGGGATCTACTTCTTCTACATGAGGACCAAAGGTGACCACTGTCTTTTCTTCTTGTAAGTTCACCGCGTCACTTATATCTTCTACCCGTGTCAGATTAACAAATTTTGGAATTTCTTTTTTGTAAGCTGGTATTTAGCTAATTCTAGAAGAGGTACATGGATTTTAACCTTCTCCAACTCTTTTTCCAAACTGAAATCATGAGTTTTCTTAACGTTATTTTTAGGTTCTTATTCACTCTTTCTATAATTTTTCGCTAGTTTGGGTATAGGAACAACTCTCTCCAAAATATTAGTGTCAACAGATTTGTTTTGGGAAGATTCAATCTATTGCACATTTGTTCTATTAAGTGAATTTATAGGTTGTTTCCTCTTACTGACCTATTTCACAGGGTGCTTTTGTCGTGGAGTCACCATTGGAGGAGGAAAAAAACCTTGTTGTTCACCTTCATTATTCTGCAATCTAGATCTCTTTCTAGACCTTAAATCATACTTTTTATGTAACTAAACTTGCATGAAATATGTGAATTATCTACATTATTCATCCATTTCATCTTGATCAAAAGATACTTCAACTTCAACATATTATCCCTCACAATCTTCCTCTTCATCCTATTCTATTATAGACATAGTAGATACCTGATCCTCGGCCTCCGTTTGGTCATATTCTGCCAGTTCTGCGGGCGCTGCTTCTATATACAACGATGCTTGAATCTGGTCTTGATCTCTTCTTTCCATATGCAAAATTTGCAGGGGATGTCTTCTGAATTGAGGGTTAAACCCCCCTCAGTTTTGTTGTACTTTTCTTTGGGAGTTTTTATTTTCCAATTCTATCTTGGCTAGCTTATTGGTTAGATGCTTCACCACCTTTGTTATATCTTCAATTCTTAGATCTTGTGATGATTCTTCTTTTTCTTTCCCCTTCTCTTGGACAGGTTGTTTCCCTTTCACTTTTCTAGCTGCATTCATATTAGCTTCGATCTCTAGATAATATTTCTTTATTTGCTCAAGAGTAGGGGCTCTTCTCTCTCTCAATGTAAAGCTAAAATCATCTTCAAAATCCCCAACAAAAAATACCTTTGCTCCTAAAGGGGGGGGCTTCATCTCTATGGGTAAACTATTGTACAATTTGTTGAATCTTTTTACAAACTCAGAAATTCTTTCATTAGGCCTTCTTTTAATTGCATTAAACTCTTTCAATGAGTAACCATGATCTCTCTTTTCTCCCCATCTCTGAGTGAATTGAGTTTCTAACTCTTCCCAGTTATTTATTGAACCATTCGGTAAACCTATGAACCATTTTCTAGCCTCTCCATCTAGAGACTACACAAATAGTATCATCACAACATCAAGATGTTCTACATTTAAATTCTCAGCAAAAGTGAAAAACAAGGGTAAATGTTGTTTTGCAGTTACTTCATCTTCTCTAGTGAAACGAGGAAGTAATTTGAGGTATTCTTGAGGCATGGCATTCATTGGTTGCGCAACATTTAGTGGAGCTTATATGTTCAAAAAAAAGGTTGGTGCTGCCATATTTACACCTTGGTTAACTGTTCCATGGGTAGTTGAGGTTGATGAACCTTCTATTAAAGTGAATGAGGGTGGAGGAAAAACTGATATGGGAGTGGGTTTATGAACAATGGCAGAAGAACCAACAACTATATTTGGTTGAGCTTGAGTGAAGGTAAAACAAACAGACTTGAAATAATGTTCTTCTAACTTAGGTTCTTGAAAATGAATGGGTGTGGAAGGAGAATCTTGTTCCAAGAAAGAGAGTTCCTCGGAAATATATTCAAACAAAGGGTTACGAGAAATACTGTCAGGAGCAAACAATGTAGGATCAAGTATTGAAGGAATTTAAGGTTTCTGAGCCTTTTTATAAACTAATATTTTTGGGTTTGGAAAAGTAGGGACTATTTTTTGTGAGCTATCTGACCTCATGTGAGGCCTTTTGAAAGCCAAAATTTTGAAAATAACAAACACAACCCAATATTTCCTCCTCACTGAACAACCAGAGGAAATAATGTAAAAAACCCAGGGAAGAATAAACTTCGTTTCTTCGTCCCCGACAACGACGCCAAAATATGTTGTATCTCAAGAAACAATCCCTTGGCTGTGGTAAGAATCAGTGCTTAAGACATTTTATAAATGTATGTCAAAATTACGATATCAAATGGCCTCTTTTTAATGCCTTTGGAATTTAATTACTTAATACCCTCAATAATTTGATATAATGAAAGCCTTCACAATGCCAAAAATTGCTAATACTTGAATGAAATGAAAAGAAGAACTGTAAGAGAAACTCAGATTGATATGCTGAGAAACATAATCTATCACTTTTAAGTTTCAGAGGAAATCATGGAGACAGAGGAAACTTGAAATAATATGCTATAAACACAGAATCTATTACTTTAAAGTTTCATTAAGAGTTTGTGAAAAGAGAAGAGATGAAGTGAAGGAATGCAAATTAAGGTGATTTAACTCTTACTCACATATGTAATTAAGAGACTGACTGCTACATTACTTCACTTCATTCAAAGGGGAATAAACACAAAGCGAAACTCGAAAGACATATCAACATCGACGTGTGCATGAAACTTGATATTCTTTCATTAATTTCTCAGAAAATTCAGTACCAAATTAACAGTCATCCAGAGGTCCAAAACTCAGAACCTATTTTCTTTATTTCTATCTACTTAAATACATCAAAGTAGTTCATAACTGTTGAACTTCTTGAAACTATTCGACTACCTAAACTGTTAAGATTACTTATGCAATCATACAGAGAAAACAAATAGAAACTGCAAATATTGTTCATTTTGCTGAATCTGATGTTGCTGATGCGTCCTCATGAAGTGTCGAAGTGTCCTTTTTGGTTATGATGCAACAGTTTCACATTTCTGTAATGATGCCTCGGTGCCCGACTTGACCCAGTTTTCGTGCTTCCCATAGTGCCACTATACATTCTTCTGCTCGACTCTACCTACGCCTCTTTATTCATTGGTCGCCCCTTCGCATTACCTTATCGCATACACGACTGGAAATTTATGAAAACCCTACAGACCTATGGTTTATGGGCCCACACATGACCTGACCAATCAAAAGCAATCACACTCCGCAACTTATTTGATATCACACGCCGGAAGCTATAAAAAATAGCTTAAATGGTAAAAAATAATAATGCCGATGTGTGAAACCACTCTAATTGCGATTTAACCTCCACCGTTGATTTGCGCCCAATCCAACTGCCCCGTTTTACTGTCTCACACTGCCATCTCCCGTTTGTCGCATCAAAACCAAAATAATTTACCTTCTGAAGTCTTAATGCTAAAATCTAAACATGTCGATGTGCGATATGCGCTGAATTGTTGTGCCAACACGTGGCTCCTCCATTTATCGCATCACAAGTTTCACTTCTTACTGCATCACAAGTTATTTTGTTTAACTTACGAAGTCCTTAACGCATAAACTAAATAATCACCGATGCGAAATCATGCTATGCCGACACGTGTCCACTTCGCAACTTTTCAAACTTAACTTTGCGATGCAACCTTCTCTTTCCATCTCTCACTTTAATTCTGCAATTTAATTCTCGCCGCCAGATCGCCTCCTTTAAGAATATTCTAAAGGTTTTCTGCCTTAACCGATTTCTTTGTTTCTTTGGTTTTTGCCACTCTACAGCTCCATATTCTCCACGCTACTCCCTACGATAGTTCGTTCAATGAACTCGTACAACTCCATCTTTCTCCACAGTGTTAAAACCCTCCTGAGCTTTATTCTAGTTATCCAATCCTTCGACCTACCTTCACATCTCATCATGAAATGTTAATGTACCAACATATAAATCAAAATTCTTCTTCAACATACAAAATTTTACATTTTCTAACATATATGCTTTTTTGGTGTTTTGAAAAATATTTCCAAGGTAAATGAAAATGAGCCACAACAATATGCTTGAACTAATAGCTACCTGATGAGACTTGGATTTACCAACACCGATGTTTATCCAAACCTCTATTTCAAGGTTTGAAGAATGCACTTGTGGTTCTACTGTTATATGTTGATGATTTGTTTTTGATAGGTGTTAAGCCTCTCATCATTCAATGTAAGATGCAGTTACCCTCTTGTTTTCCTCAGCCTGCCTAATCTTCCACTCTAGCTGCCTGCTCCATACATTATGACCAGATTGATTCATCTCGTCCTTTTTATCATGAAAACCGAGCTGTTCTTTGCTTCTTTGAAAATTCCATGAGATCCATTCATCATACTCTTTCTTGGCTTCCTCAATGGCCTGCACATCCTCACTCAATCCCACACTGTAAAACTTACAAGGATTGGCTACCATTAATATGAGTAAAACTACTAATAGCCTCTTGCATTCCATGATCGAGTACTGGGAGCTTGGAATTTTTCACTCCAAATCTCAAGAACTATTATGATTTGTTGGCACAAAATTTGTGGCCTTCCATGGGGATTTCTATGTGGATATTCCCCCCCAAAACACAAATGTCTAGATATGGAAAATTAGGGCAACAAATTATGTGTTTATAAATAGCTATGAAAAACCAAGGCAGTAGACTCTATTTCGGCCTTGGTAATATCCTTTTGCAAACCACTTGGCAGTCCACGGTGTGATGGAAACGGTTAATTTATGAGGCATTTTCAATAGGGCACTAAACTAGAGTTTATTGGTACGAATGCAGAAAACTAAAGCACCAGAGTTCTTATAAGCTATTTTCGATAGTGTTCCAGTATATAAAATACAGACATAAAGGCTTTAAAGTGCAATCCATGTGAAGATGTTAATGTGGACCTCAACATGGCCGCCTGAGTCGCAGCTGACAGATCCGACTTATGCAACGGTCATGTACAACTACATAAATTTCTGACATTTTCTTCACTCCCGTGATACCATGATCATTTGGCTTCTCTATTCGTAGAATTTAAAGCAGGTCATATGATCACGTGTGTAAGTATCATCATCATGATCTTGACCCTTCAATAAAAATGACTTTTTTTATGGTTTTTTTTTGGAATACTATTGTAGGGAGAGGCCCATTCTACAATCTAGTATGTATAGTATGTAGTATGTGATGTGTGTGACTTAGTCTCTGTTCAACTGTGTTCAACTCAATATGAGAGGTACATTTTACAGTCTAGTCTAGTATGAGTGTAATGTGTAACTTCCACTTTACTTCTCTCAAAGTGGAGTTGGCATGTGTCTAGCTCAACATACAAATTAAATATACTATAAATTATATATATATATATACCCCCGATCGGGGTGCTTGAGGTTCTCTACCGCCAGACAGGCCATAGGATAGGTGTAGGCAAGGTACCATGCAAACACCGCACGATAATCATATCTGACAAGCATGCCATTCATTAAACAAATAAGGAGGTATGCGGGGGATATGGGGATGATTGAGCATTTAGTAAGACAACCTGTGTTGTCAGAAGGGCGATGTAAAAGATAGTACAGAGGAAGTTTCAAAAGGTATAGTTTGGCTCTGCAAACACCATTTTCCTCCAAAATAAATGGTGATTCAAGGCGACGGATGGAAGCTGGTGTAACCATCTTTCAATGGGTTTATGCTTTGGTTTAGGGGTATGTTCTTCTTAATTTCAACCTCATGTTTTTAGCTATCAATTATTACCCAAAGCCGGATAGTGGAGGGTCTGAAAGGATAGGAATGCTTTTACCCATTTGCTGCTCTACGGCCAGGAATGGAAAATTCATACCGCCGAAGGCTATTCAGCCTTGTTTTCGTGACCCTTGTAAGGTCCGAAAGTTCAATCAAAGATCTGTGTTTTTTTATGGGCATTGTAGTATGTTTGATAAATTTCATAATTCTTTCATGAACGGGGGTCAATTTGCTTCTGTTGGTTTTTGCCAGCGCTTGTTATATATGGAAAATAGAAGGGTTAAATGGGGGAACCATTGCTGTCTGTGGGTTACTGACTTATGGAAAAGGAATTTCTGTAATTTCATTGTTGGTCATTTTATTAGTAATTGGTTTTATGTCGACCTTGATAGGTATAGGTAGGGTATTATGTTGCAAATCCGTCATTTACATGCTCTCTATTCTGGCATTAATATTAATCCTTGTAATTCTGGGAGACAGGGTATTATGTTGAAAATCTGTCAGGGTATTATGTTGCAAACCCATCATTTACATGCTCTCGAGTCTGGTTTTAACTTTAAACCTTGTAATTATGGGAGGCAAGGTATTATGTTGCAAATTCGACAGTTGTATGCTCTCCGTTCTGGCTTTAATTTTAATTCTTGTAATTTTGAGAGTCTAACTGTTGTTGGTAGAGCCTTTATAGCTATGATAAAGAGTCATTTCTGGGTCTGTCTATATGTCAATTATAAAACTTGTGTCGGTAAATTTATCGGTCTTCGGCATTATCTCTATCATGAGGAGCATCATGAACCTCGAGAAGATTTTTCTCAGCAGATAAGAAATTTCATTACTATACCTTTGTTCTTCCATCATACAAGAACACAGACTGTTATTATAGGTTTAATTCAACAAAATATCTAGAACAGAACAATGGTTAAGAGGCAGACGAGGCAGAGCGTGGCTCAAAATCAAGACAAAGGAAAGCAGAAGATGGGAAAATCTGTAGCTGAGACTAGTAAGTGAGGGAGAAAGACAAAGCAAGAGGTGTTAGAGAATCTCTCCATAGCTTACTCCTTTGGAAATCCTCCACAAGTCAAGAATGTGATTCAAGGCTGGGAAAGAGAAAGTTATAGTAATGAAGAAGATAATGAAGCAGAAGTGGAAATTATGGATTTTATTACCGATTCTGGAAATACCAGAGGTCGTCTTTCATTGTTCAACCAAATTTTTCATACATATTGGATCATGAAGTATGTTATGGCCAAAGCTATGCAGAGTTTTCATCCAGGAAAAGAGACTCAAGAATCAACAGTGATGGAATTGCTTCAGGATATTAACATTCAACTCCAGCATATCAAGGTGACACAGTATCAAGCAACGGACCGAATCAGCCGAATTGAAAGGCAGATTCAATAACTGCAGCAAGTAGACATGCCTGGTTCAACGAAGAAGGATCTGGCACCAATTGATTCTTCAGATAGATAGTAATCCAACTTAAAGTTTTATGATTTTTGCGGATAGTGTTTTATTTTATAGTTGTTATTTAGTTAATGTTTTAAATAGTGAAATGACCAGTGCAGCAAGTAGAAGAATGAAACATTTTCAATTTTGGATGGCTTTCAATGCATTAAGGTGGCCAACAGACCTAGTTTCCTTCGGGCAGGTTGAGGCCACTAACTTAATCTCTAATGTAACCTGCTTTTTGATGTTAAATAGAAAATAGCAAGGTCCTACCAAATTGAATATATATATATATATATATATATGTGTGTGTGTGTGTGTGTGTGTGTGTGTGTGTGTGTGTGGTTTATTAAAAATATTAGAAAATATCAATAAATATATATATATATATATATATCTGTGTGTGTGTGGTTTATTAAAAATATTAGAAAATATCAATAATTTTACTTAGCGTGCTCCCTTGGTTTAATGTCAATATTACAATCTACAATGAAAAAATGTGGTAAAAATATCACTTTTACTATTGAAGCCACAAAAAAATTCATTTCAATATATTTCAATATAAAACATAAATAAGCAATTAAAATATATATACTTCAATATGAACTCTCTCTCTCTCTCTCTCTCTCTCTCTCTCTCTCTATATATATATATATATATATATTGGTCATAGGAAAATATTTCAATATAATAATAATAAAAATATTCAATATGAATCAAAAATAAAATAAAATATTTTACCATCCAATGCTAAACAATATTGACAATAAAAAATATTCCAATGTCATATACATATGTTAAAACATTATAAAACTTGTACTCTTAGGGTTTTACATTTTGATTATTTTTCAAGTATATTTAAGGTCAATTTAATCTAAAATCTAACAAAGATTTGTTGGAATTGTAAATTTAAGTTGTGTAGCCTACATAATCCAAGTGTGGCACTAAACTTTCAAGGTATTGTATCTATTTATATATTAAAAAAATGTAATTTAAACAATGAAAAATTACACATGGTATGTGTATCCATCTTAACCACGAGATTGATTAAATCTCTTGAGATGCAATTTTTTGTTTCAAGTTTTGCACTTGAGATTTGATCCCTCTCAAGCATGGTAAATTCATGGTTAAGATGAAACTATATTGGAAGTTTAAATCTTTGGCATTTTTGATAAATTATATAAACAATTTGAAAAAAATTTGTTATGAGCGTTTTATAGAGTATTGAATTCATTTATCATTCAAAAATACATTTTAAATAACAAAAAAATTATAATTTATAAAAAATTGTATTATTATTCAATTTTAATTAATACAACCAAAATATAAAAGAATTAAATTACATCTTTATCAATCGCTCCCAAGATAGGACTCTAGCAATTGATTTGCTTGTTGAACAATATTAGTTTATTATTGACAAATGCAACTTATAATGTTTAACATTGAAAATTAAATATTTATTTTTCAATAGTATTAAAAAAATCTAATATTCAAGCATTTTATTGGACTTATGAAGGTCTTATTGCAACCTTTATATAGGTTAATTCCATGTGGATAATTGTTTCACATATTTTAAGATATTTGTGTAGTAAATAACATGTCTACCATCAATTACTTTCCACCATAATTTAAGAATTAGATGTAAATAAATATATTTACTAGAGTTACTTCTCACTATTATTTATGTTTTCCTTAGCACTTATGTAGGAGTGAAAATGTAAATGTGTAAACTTACTAGTGGTTATTATCGACCAAAATATATGCAAATCCATGTGCATGAGCAAACAATTATTTTATGCACTCTTTATCCACTTCACATCTCAAATTATTAGTTCCTCCCAAAGTAAGACTATAGGATTCCATTTGCCTAATAACCACTATTAATTTAGTTAACATTGACCAATGCAGGTTATAATATTTTATGCAGTTTTTCTCAAAACATAATTTTTAAATTGAGTGGTGCTAGGATTAAATTATCTTGCAACACTTGTTTTATATACATGTTTTATTGACTAATAATTGGTGTTAAAATTGTTGTTTTATTAAACCGAAGACTTGTTTTGAGTCTCATTACATAAGTAATTCCAAATCTTAGGGTCAATTATTCCTTAGGCCTAGAGATTTGTTATACCTAGATATAGGAAGAAATACCATGGACACAAACTAGTCTAAACTACCATGTTAAGTTAAACTTGACTCGATGAAAGAATCAAAATTCTTAGGTCCACAGTGTAAGTTTCAAAAACATGGGTTTTAATGGTTCATGGTATTAGAACCCATGGATTAAATGTGATGAAACCTTTAAAAGGATTAGGGATCTCCATTGTAGTATGCTTAAGTTGAGTTGAGGGCTTACTTTTCCAAGCCAACATGTCATTCGCTAAGCCATTATGTCATTCCCATTTGAAAAATGAATTCCAACAAGGACGAATGCATGAATTTTGGCCCAATGTCAGAGGTTAATGTTGTCAAATCCCTTGGTCACTAACTCGATGAATGGATAACCACTTCAATTGTGGTTAAACCTCCTACGCGTTGACAATAATTCGGACGAAGCCCTCACACCCTATCTTGGTTGGTAGATTCTCAATTGTTATAAGTGGATGGATCTTCAGTTAAGACCTGATAGCATTGACATCTTGGAGTCTTTGAATCAATTCCATGGAAACTGTGAAATGTTTGGCCTCATTATGATCGTATATATGACCTTCATATCATATAGAGATTAGATAACCATCTCAACAATTGTTAGGGTTCATAGGACTTGATATATATATATATATATATATAAAGTAGCAATGAACTCTATTTCAACACACTCTATATCATTAATCCACAAAATAAAATCAATGGTAACAACATAATAATTATTATGTACCTTCAAGAAAAATCTTCATTAAACCAAAAATAAACAAGTTTGTGTATAGGACTCTAGCAATTGATTTGCTTGTTGAACAATATTATTTTATTATTGACAAATGCAACTTATAATGTTTAACATTGAAAATTAAATATTTATTTTTCAATAGTATTAAAAAAATCTAATATTCAAGCATTTTATTGGACTTATGAAGGTCTTATTGCAACCTTTATATAGGTTAATTCCATGTGGGATAATTGCTTCACATATTTTAAGATATTTGTGTAGTAAATAACATGCCTACCATCAATTACTTTCCACCATAATTTAAGAATTAGATGTAAATAAATATATTTACTAGAGTTACTTCTCACTATTATTTATGTTTTCCTTAGCACTTACGTAGGAGTGAAAATGTAAATGTGTAAACTTACTAGTGGTTATTATCGACCAAAATATATGCAAATCCATCTGCATGAGCAAACAATTATTTTATGCACTCTTTATCCACTTCACATCTCAATTTATTAGTTCCTCCCAAAGTAAGACTATAGGATTCCATTTGCCTAATAACCACTATTAATTTAGTTAACATTGACCAATGCAGGTTATAATATTTTATGCAGTTTTTCTCAAAACATAATTTTTAAATTGAGTGGTGCCAGGATTAAATTATCTTGCAACACTTGTTTTATATACATGTTTTATTGACTAATAATTGGTGTTAAAATTGTTATTTTATTAAACCGAAGACTTGTTTTGAGTCTCATTACATAAGGAATTCCAAATCTTAGGGTCAATTATTCCTTAGGCCTAGAGATTTGTTATACCTAGATATAGGAAGAAATACCATGGACACAAACTAGTCTAAACTACCATGTTAAGTTAAACTTGACTCGATGAAAGAATCAAATTCTTAGGTCCACAGTGTAAGTTTCAAAAACATGGGTTTTAATGGTTCATGGTATCAGAACCCATGGATTACATGTGATGAAACCTTTAAAAGGATTAGGGATCTCCATTGTAGTATGCTTAAGTTGAGTTGAGGGCTTACTTCGCCAAGCCAACATGTCATTCGCTAAGCCATTATGTCATTCCCATTTGAAAAATGAATTCCAACAAGGACGAATGCATGAATTTTGGCCCAATGTTAGAGGTTAATGTTGTCAAATCCCTTGGTCACTAACTCGATGAATGGATAACCAACTTCAATTGTGGTTAAACCTCCTACGCGTTGACAATAATTGGGACGAAGCCCTCACACCCTATCTTGGTTGGTAGATTCTCAATTTTTATCAAGTGGAGGGATCTTCAGTTAAGACTTGATAGCATTGACATCTTGGAGTCTTTGAATCAATTCCATGGAAACTGTGAAATGTTTGGCCTCATTATAATCGTATATATGACCTTCATATCATATAGAGATTAGATAACCATCTCAACAATTGTTAGGGTTCATAGGACTTGATATATATATATATATATATATAAAGTAGCAATGAACTCTATTTCAACACACTCTATATCATTAATCCACAAAATAAAATCAATGGTAACAACATAATAATTATTATGTACCTTCAAGAAAAATCTTCATTAAACCAAAAATAAACAAGTTTGTGTATAGAAAGGAGGAAATATCTTCTTATATTAAAGGAGGATAGGATTATGAACATGTTAAAATGGTAACAAATATCTAGCACAACATCTCCCCCTGCTAGTCCTGTTGCATGTCCCCATGCAATCCCAACTACTTGAGTTTAGGGAACCCTACATGAAATTTCCCCCAGTCAAAGACTAGGCGACCATATTCTCTAGGGTTTTAATACCATAGTGTCCTATCAAGGTAGAACCACTGATTTCTTTCCTCTTGTTCATGAAATTATGTGGTTTCCTTGTATAACCATGTAGGGCACCATATAAGTAGAAAATGAAACCTTAACCCAAACAAACTTGGTCTAAACCTCATTCAATGAATTAGCATAAAAAAAATTCATATTGAGAGCCAGACTGAAGTACAGGTAACCCATAAGGATCCTACTCTTGAGATAATTAGGTTGTTTTTCCCACAGGTCATGGGAAACCAATAATGTTTCCAAAGCATTATTCCTAGCTACTTTGTTAGTCTATTAATCAGTTTACGACGAGACCTATGGCAATCCATTGGAAAGCAACGAAAGGAATACTGAGGTATCTTAAAGGAACAATTAATTTTTCTATTAAGTATACTAATTCATTTGATGTTGAGTTAACATGTTACATAGATTTAGATTGGACTAGTATTTCGGATGATAGGAAATCTACTACATGTTATACTTTTAGTATTGGATTCACGATTGTTTCATGGAGTAGAAAGAAACAACCTACTATATATTTTTCATCTGCTAAGACATAGTATAAATCTTTGTGTGCAGTAACTTGTGAAGTTATTTGGTTTAGGAGAGTTCTTTAATATGTTGGAGAGGAACACAAAAGGGCTACAGTGATCAAATGTGACAACTAGAGCTCAATCAAGTTGGAAAATAATCTAGTTTATCATGCAAGAAAAAAGCATGTTGATGCTCAGTTTCATTTTGTTAGAGTGAAGATACAGTCCAAATATATATTTTTTTGAATTTTGTAATACTTGTGAAAAATTTTCTGACATTTCCACCAAGCCTCTTGGGAAGATGAAACTTGAGTTGTTTAGGGAGATATTAGGTGTGGAAATAAATCATTTCTCCATTAAGGGGGAAACTTGAAAATAATGGAGAAAATATTTGTTAGGTTGTTCTAATTTTGTTTGTATTTAGGACTTAGATCATATTTTTTTGGGGTTTATTTGATCTCCCTATTCGAATGTAACTCTATAAGATATGTACTAATTGTTTGATTAGATAATCAATGTTTAGCAGTGCTACTTGGCAACCTATAGGTGAATCTTGTCTCACCTATGATTTCTGACAGGTTCATTCCTTAAGTTTTTTATTCCATTTATTAACTCAGAACGTTTCCAACAATTCGCAGTAGTTGGCCACACATGTTAAAATGGTATTCGATCTAGTCAAGGTAATCCATGGGAGTGTCAAAGTCGCATTCTCTTGGAAGTATGTTTGAATTTTGCATAGTAAATATATTATTAAAGTAAGTTTGTCTTGAAAATATAATTCCTCTTTTACTAAATCATTTCTCAAGTTATTCAAAATTGAATGTCTTATAAGTCAATCAAACTTATCTAAAACTTCAATCACTTATAAGTAATAAATCAACAAATTTTATTGCCTGTGGAGGCTTTTGTTGTGTTGAGGTTTTCATTGTGCAAAGTGTAGAGGTGGTTTTGATTGTGTAGAGTGCAAAGGTGCAGAAAAAGCGCAATGAAACCTTCCTCTATGGAGGCTTTGATTATGCGGAATGTAGAGATAGTTTTTATTCGACCTATAATATGTTTTCTTAAATTGACAATCTCAGTACATAATGCAAATTTGTGGCCTTTTAAGAACTTTTCTTTTGTTGTATAGGGTTTTCTCATAAATAATTTTTTTTGGCAATTGTGGGGATTAATATTCTCAGTCATGAATTAAAATTTTCAATATTAATTTTTTCCCTAATTGTGGTAGGAAAAGCGTTTCGGGCTATGAATTATAGTTGGTTTTTGGTTGCAGTGTTATTGGTGATAATATCTTTAATTACCACAACGATGGAGATTTTTTTGGTGGAAAAGAATAGCTTGAGATTTCTCTTCAAAAAATATTAAGGGCACTTATGACAATGCTATAGGCAATTTTGGGATCACTCAATAGAATGGAACCATGGTTGGTATGGTTGTTTATCCGAAAGAGAATTTGAATGGCTATAATACTTTCGATACTTTTAATATTGTGTTTAGTTAAAAACCAAGATGGCTTCCTAATGTCGTGTTGGTTAATCATGAATGTAAGCTTTCAATAATTTATGGTTGGTTTAGTTATCATATACAAAAATTTTGATTTAGAAGTGAGTTGGAAATACACAGGATTGGATAGTTTTCAAGAACCCGTAGTGGATTGTATTTAATGAAGTTATTTTTCAGGTTTGGTGTGTGAATTAGTTTAAGCTTTAAAGAATATGGAACAAATTGTCCAAAATTCTTCCAAAGGGAAACTATAGGTGGACAGATCTGTTAGGGTAATATTTACAATCTCTTCACACTACAATTTGTTGCTTCAATTTCATTATTAATTCTTTTTCTTTATTAGTATTAGTTGATAGGTGAAAAATGGAAACACTTCCTTCAATAAGAGATTGGTAGCACATTGTCAAACACTTTATTTTTAATTTTTTTTTTCTATAATATGATTTAGTTGGTTGGAGAAAATTGCAAACACATTTTGATTTAAAGCGTATGTTAAAAAAAGGAGTCCTTTCTTTTGATATGTCTTTTCCAAGGGCCATCTATGCCATAAAAATTCACTCATGACTTGCACTTAGCCTCCTCATCTTGCCACACCTTAAGACAGGCTCTTATGAGCATAATGGTTCATGTCTCACCTCAACGCAAGCCCATATACGCATAGTGGATCATGCTTGAGAGGCCTTAAATGAAGATCTCATGAAGGAAATAGTTATACCATGGCCAATTCAAAGGAATGCAATTTTTTGAAGATTATCCTAAAATTAGCACTAATGTGTGCAGATTTTTTACTATATCCAGATCATCATGAAGGAAACCGCTATACCATGGACCAGTTGTATGTTTTTGACTAATGTTAGCCATATGGACTTCATTTTGTTGAATATTATCCTAAAATTACTTTAGCCTATCTTGTGTAGTTTTTATATTATATCCAAAGTCTTAAGTTAGTATATTCTATGTTTGGAAAAAAATCTAAGCTAGTATTGTGTATAGTGTGGAGGTGTGGAGGAAGCACAATGAAAGTTTCCTCCACACCTCTGCACTCCACACAATAACAACTTAGAATATTCCATCTTAGATTATTTTCCAAGCATATAATATAATAGATTAATACTTTGGATATAATAAAGAAGCACAATGAAAACTTCCTCTGCACTCTTCACAATACAAGCTTCCAGAGTTAGATTCGGATCTATTTTATATAGAAATGAAAAAAAATGAAATAAAGATTAGTTTGAAATACAAATCTCAAGTATACACAAAGGTAACATTGCAAATGCATTTAACATTTCAGTTATGTGATACAAGATATATGAACATTGGCTTTCCTCAGTAGCCATTTCCTTTTTCCTTTAATTGTTTGTTATTTCAATTATTAGTCGTTTCTCCTTCAAATTTTCAACTTCCAAAATTGATACAATGCATTGGTTCTATAGATGATTCTATATTCAAATGCAAGAAATGGTTCACTAATTTATTAAGTGACATGGAAGTGACCAACCTTTGGTGATTTGAAACAAAAAGGTAGTGTTGAATGATTTGAAACAATTTTCCAGAAATGGATAAATTTATGTTGCATAACATATCTCTCAAAGGAAATGTTTTCCAACACACATGAAAATGAAACGCATTCCAAAGGTACATGGCTATGCCCACAAATTATTTGAACCAATGACTATAACATATGTTAGCTACAACCTTTTCTCTTTGTTTCATTCCATAACCTTTGAGGAATTGAAATTGAAACGTAAATTATTTTGATAATATTTCAAGATAACATTCCCAGGGAACAATCCAAATGATAATATCTAAACATGAACAATATTCATGTGTGTGTGTGTGAGAGAGAGAGAGAGAGATAATTATTCATATATGAAAGCAGGAAGCCATGGGAAATTTTAAAAATTTACATTCAAGGACATCTTCAATCCTTTCGCATCGATAGGAAAAAGGAAGCCTATAATGTTGCCGAATTCATACTCTTTGAGAAGAGAATTGTAGATTGACGATATCAAGAAAATTGCATAACTTATGATTGGTAGGAAATTGACAACATTGAGGTATTTGTGCGCCACCCATAAGGCAATGAAGCCACCATCACTATGCCCAACCATGATCACACTCTCTATCCCTATAAATTCCACCCTATTCTTCATGCACTCCACTTGGAAGAGCTCATTTTGCTTAGATATTTTCGTGGTGGGGTCCCCACAAAATCCGAGGTCGGGGATTAGGAGATCAAAATTCTTTCTGAGATGGTAGATTTTGGTATCTCATACAATCATCTCGTCACTCCTGAAACTGTGAATGAGAAGAACAATTTTCACTCTTGAATCATTCTTTAGTTCATAGTTTGATTTTATAATTTGAGGGGAGTGCATAGGTGGCTTCACACTCCACATAATGAAAGGAACCTCCACAAAATGAAAGCAAACAAATTATTACAAATATATTTAAATTGCTATTAATATTATGGATAGAAGAGTTGCATAAGTGGGCATCGAATTTTGAATAAATTATTTATGTTTCTCATGCAAGATTCTTCATCATGGAATTCCCATTATCCTAACTTCTTTATTGGGTATTTGATTTATTTCATTTTTAGAAAGTAATATTGTAGTTCAAATATGGATTATTGGGTGGCCACATATGTGGGGTATGGAGGTGCAGAGGAAGTTGTTCGGAAGTGGCTTTCATTGTGCAAAGTGCAGATGTGCGAAGGAAGTGTGTACAAAGGTGGGAATAACAATAGATTGCGAAAATGGAGCATTTTCAAATAATGAAAAAACACAAACCTTGCACTGCCTTTATCATTTAATTAGTGGTAGAGGCAAGGACTATGTAGTTATCCATTCATTACCCTTTTTCTCCTACCAATAATCTTATATCATTTACATGTGAGTTAATTGACCAGTTAATTACATGATTGATCAAATTACCCGATTCCCTATGTAGCTATCCAATTATCACCTTTTTTCTCCTACCAATAATCTTCTATCATTTACATGCGAGTTTATTGACTAATTAATTACATAATTGATCAAATTACATGATTAAATTTTAATTTAGGTTACAATTAATGCAATAATAATATGATAACTCATTATAAGCCATTAGTTTTATTAACCTAGAAGATAGCAGTTCATATAATAGATTTAGGAGTAAAAAATTGTAATGTATCATGTTTCCTAATAATTATTGACTAGTTAATTACATAATTGATCAAATTACATGATTAAATTTTAATTTAGGTTACAATTAATGCAATAATAATATGATAACTCATTATAAGCCATTAGTTTTATTAACCTAGAAGATAGCAGTTCATCTAATAGATTTAGGAGTAGAAAATCGTAATGTATCATGTTTCCTCTATATCACTATAGATTAATATCACAACTTAATTTTAATAACGAATTCTGAAAAATTATATCATATATAATTTCTTCTAGGACTAATCCCTACATAAAATATACATAGTTAGTTACATGTAATAAATTAATATCTATAAAAATAAAAATTTGTCAAATGGTGTAACACAATTTAGCATTCATTATTTTCACATATTTTTGCACATTTGGTCTGATTTTGCAAAGAATTGTTTTGGGTTTAAGGACTTTTCTTGGAGGTACATTCAAAGGACATTTTTGCAAAGGATTGTTTTGGGTTTAAGGAATTTTTTTGGAGGTACATTCAAATGACATTTTTGCAAAGAATTGTTTTGGGTTTAAGGACTTTTCTTGGAGGTACATTCAAAGGACATTTCTTGGAGGTATGTGATACATTTTTTGGATGTTTTTTGGGCTTCATTTGTTTTTTGAAGATATGGATTTGGGCTTAATTTTCATTGTTTTTAGAGGTTTTGGGCTTAATTTTCAAAGGAATCTTTTTAGGCTTGATTTCAAAATGACTCTTTTTAGGCATAATATTCAAAGGACATTTTTTGAAGGTATTTTTTAAAGTGATATTTTTTTAGAGGCATTTTTAAAGTATTTTTTAAAGTGGCATTTTTAAGAAGTTGGAAGTAATTTTCAATCGACATTTTTTGGAGGTATTTTCTGAAGTGACATTTTTTTAGAGTACGTGTTTTGGGTTGAAGTAAATTTTTTAAAATGAGTTTTTGTCTAACTTTTTAAATGAATTTTTTTTGCAGGACTTGGAAGGAAATATTTTGAGCTTCGTTTCATTTTTATAAGACATTTTTTTCTCGGATTTTTTAAAGTAAGTGTTTTGGATTGAGGTATGTATTTTTTGCAAAATTTTTAAAATGAGTTTTTTTTTTAAATTAAATCTTTTGTGATTTTTTTTTAATTGAGTTTTTGTCTAAATTTTTGAAGGAAATATTTTGAACTTCATACTTTACTATCATGGGAAATTGAAGGAATTACACGAGAAAATATGATCGAAAAAGAGACCTTGAGGAACGTAGAGAAGAGACGAGAGAATCTCGCAAAAGAAAGAGAGAAGCACTCTCAAATATTGAAAGGGAAAATCAACCTCAACTAGAAGTTGAAACGGGTATGTAAATGTAAATATTATGAATTTGATATTTAAAATTTTCCTAGTTTAAAATGTGAAGCTTAATTTTTATTTGATGAACTAATTTGAAAAATATTTTGTAATGTAAATAGAGAGAGATATTCCTCAAAATATTGATGATGAGATACAAAATTTTGAAAAAGAAAGTGAAAGAGATATTGAACCAATGATTGAAGATGGTGAAAATGTTGAAAGAAATTCAAGTGAAGAAATTGAATCACAAGGTATATGTGTGTGTGTGTGTGTGTGTGTTGAACTTATGCATGTATTATTGAAATTATACATATTTATTAATTTAGTTATTTATTGAATATGTAAACTTATTATGTACTATTCATTCGAATATGTATAGATGAAATCAATGTTGATGATGAGATGTTAGAAAATGTTGACACTCACACATATGGAGATAAAAGAGCTGACCATGTTATAAGATATCATGTTAAACACATCTTTTATACGTACTTCATAAAGGAAAATGTGACAGTTCAAGCCCAAATGTTGAAAGGTATCCTATCATTAAGGAAATTAAAAGAAGCTATGACTTTATTGAGTATTCAAAAATCAACAAAAGATAAAAAAATGAAGGAAAATGTGATACACAATATAAATAGTGCTATAAATTCAATTAGAAGATCTAGACAGAAAAATGTTTCAGTTGTATGTAGAGAAATACATATGGCAGTGGTTTCATTAAGTACTAAAGAGAATCGCTTGGTAAAATCTATGGCACGAGCATTAGGAACCTCATGAAAAAATTTGCACAAACATCAGAAATTTCGGTTGCAAATAGATGTAAATGATGAACTCGCTTGTTGGAGAGCTATTTGTAGGCAACTATACAAAGATAGATTTGGAGAAAATGTTAAAAAAAACAATATATGAATATTGGAAGAAAAATTCACGTGTTTCACCAAATGCAAGGGATGTGATGCGAAGAAGAATAACACGAAATCAGTACGAAGAACATGAAAAAAAATTCTTGGAAACCACTCAGATAGAGTTGTTCAACAAGTTAAAATAAGAGAATCGTGAAATTCATGTCTCAATTAGTGCTTTTGTTCAAGAAAAACTATGGTATGTAAAACCTATCACCGTACGCGACACTTGTTGTTGTCGTTATCATGTGGAATTTGAGTTATATTATGACACATTCCTTAATTTTGGTAGAAAATTTTGGAAAGATTCACCTCCTCCTTCCACTATCCGTGATTTCATATCTCAAATTCTATGTGAAAGAGAAAGCGATGTATTATTTTACGAAAATAAATGTGTTGATGGTAAAAAATGCGATGATTGTGGAAATTTGACTAAATTTCAAAACAAATATCGTATTGATATAAATGATCAATCATTGTCCAACATGAAAGTGAAATGGAAGAGATATGAATATATCCATACATCGATTCAAGGTTCAAATAGTGCTAAAAGAATTGAATTACAACAAGAAGAAATTTGTGTGATAGATTTTTTGAGAAATTTCAAGGCAAAAATTTATAAATACACCAAGCATTCCCAAAGAGCTCGATGGCAAGACTTGAAATTCAAAAAATCCCGTGATTTTTTTCCACCAAGGACCATTTTGTCAGTAATTGATTTTGCAGAAAACTACACATTTGTTCCATAAAAATAAATTCAGAGTGAATACTATCATTCTGACCAAGTATCCATGCTCATTCATATTCTATATAGACATGCTAAACAAAATGTAAATCATATAGAAAGCACCAGTGAAAATCGACATGTTTTTAAAGAATATCACTTTTATATCAGTGACGACCGTACACATGATACATATTTTGTACAACATTGTTTTGGAAATATTTACGACTCCTTGAAAATTCGTGGAATAAAATTCAATGAACATTGGATATGGTCAGATGGATGCGCAAGTCAATTCAAATCTTCACAATCATTATTTTGGTTGTGTTGTCTTCATAAGAAAACCTGCATTAAACATTGTTAGAATTTGAGACTGGCCATGGAAAAGGAGAACATGATGGTGCAGGGGCATGCATAAAACGAGCACTTCAAAAATATCAAATGAACCCTCTACAAACTGACTTGTGGATGCTAAAGAAGTTTTTCAATGGTGTGTCACTGCTCTAAGCCATGAGACTAACCGATCAAGGGAAGTGCGAAGGTACATTCAATTTATTTTTTATTGGATATCTATTTTTAAACAATGCACATTTATCATGTAATGATTATCTTTGATGGTATTTTGATATCATATTTACATTCTTCTTTGAATTTTCCATATATAGGTTTTTTTGGCATATTGGGATCGAAGATGTAGATAGATCAATTGGAAATGATGTTGAAACAATAAAAGGGGCCCGAAAATTGCATTCAATTAAAACAAATTTGTCCACAAATGTGTTTGCATTGGATAAAAGAAAATATTCTTGTTTTTGTTATGTTTTCATAGACAACACAAAATCCAATGACGTTTGTGAAAACAAAATGTATGTAAAAGATTGGAAACATACAGAGCTAAATACAAAGGGGAAAATGTTTGTTGCAATGTTTGAATAAATGTAATCAGAGGAGACTCAAATATCATCTAATGGTGATAAAGTTTCTGATCTTGTTAGAGAAGGTAACATTTGAATTGCTTTCAAATGATAGAGATCTAGAAATAAATTTACATACATAAGTTTGTTAAGTTTGTTTTATTGTGCAGGAGATGTTTTTGCTGTAATTGCACCAACTGACAACGATGAAAATGTGAAGTATTATTTGATGCGTTGCACTGAACGAAAAATTAAATTATTAGAAAACTATAATGATCACGAGTTTCCATATGAAAGAGGGTCTATTATACTGAAAAATTATTTTTTCAAACAAACTAATCAAAGTGGGGATTTGTTTACTTTGAAGACTATGAACCTGATGTCATAAGTTTTCAATATAGTCACTTGGTGTGTGCAACACGCATAAAGTTGATAGAGGTTCAATCAAAGAAAAAAATGAAAATTAAGAAATGGAAAATGTCAAAATCCGATCATGAATAGATCATTGAAGATGGCATTCCATTGGAATTTTTTTTATTGAACTACCCAACAATTTCTTCTCTTTGGATTCATGTTTTAGAACTTCTAGAACTCACCTAAAAATTGAGTTTCCTTGTTATGTTATATGTGCAAGTGTTTGCACATGTACATTGTTTTGGTACATGCACACTAGTATCAACTGAAAGTAGCTTTTCTATACATGCATTGATTAAAAATGTTTCATGTATGTATATATATATATATATATATATATATATATATATATATATATACATGTATATATATATACATATATATATATATATATATATATATATATATATATGTTCTGAAATGCAATTCTTTAGTAGCTTTTCTATGTGCATTGATGAAAAATGTTGCAAGTACTAAATATATATGTTCTAGAATGCAATTAACTGAAAGTAGTTTTTCTATGTGCATTGATGAAAAATGTTGCATGTACTGGATATATACATGTTCTAGGAAATTAACTGAAAGTAGCTTTTCTACATGTGCATTGATGAAAAATGTTGCACATATTGGATATATATATGTTCTAGAATGTAATTAATTGTTCCAGTTATTATGTGCATTGATGAAAAATGTTTCACGTACTAAATATATATATGTTCTAGAATGCAATTAACTGAAAGTAGCTAAATTCTATTGCCATTGATGAAAAATGTTGCACGTACTGGATATATATACATTATAGAATGCATTTTTAAAATTTTATGATTGTTTTCAACACATCTAACAAGACCTAGAATATTATGATTTTTATTATATATATATATATATATATATGTATGTATTTTATTTCGAAGCTGTATCGGAGAAAATGGCTCCTCACCCAGCTAAGAAGCTCGCCGTAGCAAACCCTACACCGAAGGAGGAGAAGGCTGGAGGTGCTCAGTCAATGCAGCCAATGCCAAAGGCTGAGCCAGTCACAGCTGTTAAGGTTGAAGCTGAAACACTGAAGCAGTCACCTGATAAAACTATTGGAGCTAAGGCGGCATCTGAAACCGATACAACTCTCGCGTCGCAATGGACCTTGAATTACCTCGGTCCTGCATTTTTTGCTCCGCTCAGGCCCTGCTCTGCAATTCTGACTCGTCAACTGAAACTTGCAGGAAAAAGGTGGTAGCTACAGCTTCTCAAAGGTTGTAAAGATTGGGTTTTCAGGCAGGAGAAGATCGACTGGCTTCTCAATCACTATGTTTCTTCCCAGTCCTCTGTTTCGGATCTATTTCTATCCATCAATGACAGTATCTTTTTGAAGGGGAAATCTCCTCCCCATCAAAGCTATGGCAGAAATGCTCTCGGAAGCACAAGAGGTCCTGGCACTGTGGCTAGGAACCTCCTTGACTCCTTTCAGATCCAAATTTCTCAACCAATAGGCAAAACCATCCTACAATGGGTTTGTTCTATAGATTTGGTGCTGGATCTTAAGCTGGATCTAGAACGGCGGATTGGGATCCCTTCAAGCCTTCAGAGACTTCTCTTTCAAGGTAAAAAACTTGAAGACCTTCTTCCCATCTCTACTTACAGCATTAACAGGAATAGCTCTTTGGTGTTAACCCTTCGTTTGAGAGGGGGGGCAGTGGGAGAGTCGTCCTCTTCTCCTCCCTTCTCTTACAAAGATGCAGTACACTCTGAGATCCCCAAACCCCCGGAAGGCCTTAAATCCAAGCCTTTTTTGCTTAACAAAACAGAGGAAGTTCCCTCTGTCGAAATCACCCATGCAGATCCTGTAAATCAACTTCAAGAATTTGCAGAAAGAGCCATCATTTGCAGATTCAACGGACTGTGGCCGCGATCTAAGGACCTTTATGATTGGATTCATGCAAACTGGACACATCATTGTAAGGTCAGTTTCTGTTCAAAAGGATATTTCATTGTTCATTTTAATGACAGTAAGCATTATGAAAAGGCTTTAGAAGAAGGCCCTTGGTTCATGGGAACTGCAGGGTTCTTCTTAACTCCTTGGTTCCCAGATTTTGACCCAGCAACTGCAGTCATCACCAGGACACATGTATGGATCAAGCTTCCAAACCTACCTGTCCACCTATGGCATGTTGTTGTCTACAAAGCTATAGGCAACACCTTGGGCAGTTTCATTACGGGAGATTACAGGCGGGAAAAGATTGGTCTCTACACATATTCCATAATATGTGTGGAGTTAGACTTAATCAAGGGACTTCCAGACCAAATCATTCTCAAGATAAATGACTCTGTTTGGACCCAGACAATGGATTACGAAAATACTGCCTTCTGCTGCCGCCATTGCCACCAAACAGGGCATTTGCAGTCCACCTGCCCTTCTCTCTCGGAAAAAAAGAAAAAGGATAACCTCTCCAAGCACAAATCCAAACGATGGGCTCCTTGCTCACCACCTCCAGTCGTGGATTCTGATTCCTCTAGCTCTGAAGATGAAGCCAGCGATGCCGATTTGGATCATGCCCCTCAATCTGTGGTTCTTTCCACTGATGGGCCGGCGCATTCCTCCGATATAGCCATCGCCCAGAAACGCGTCCATATGACCTCCTCCTCAGATTCAGAAAAGGAGGGCCCCCCCTCGGAGAATCCCAGTCTTCAAGTTGTTGTTGCTCATTCGCCCCTAGATGGGTGGGTCAAATTCAAAAAAATGAAAGGGAAAAAGCTTCGAGTTGAGACTTCTACCCATTCTGGGTAGAGATCAGTCTTTTAGCTTTCCAGTCTTTGGCTGTAGTTCTTTGCTTGCTTCACTTCTTCTCCAAAACCGAGGTTGATAGTCCTATCATTTCTGGCTGCCGATTTTCTGTCTCTCTTGATTGTATCATCATCTTGTATCATATTTTTTCTTAATAGATTTAGTCCAATTCAGAATAAGAAAAAAAGAAAAAAAGTATTTTATTTCAATCGTTTTAACATATATATTCAAACATGTGTAAAATCATTTCTACATGTACATATATTCATGTGATTTTTTTTTGTTTGGAAAACAACAACTTGAATTTTAAAAACAAAACATAATATCATAATCACATGCCAAATGTAGTTCAACCATCCAAAACTTGAGTTTTAATTTTTTTTTTATTATATCACAACATTACTTCACATGCCATGCCAATTGGAGTTCAACTATCCAATAAAAACATTTAACATTATATCACATGCCAAATGTAGATCAACCATCCAAAACTTAAGTTTTAATTTAACAAAAAAATTATAGATCACAACAGTACTTCACATGCCAAATGTAGTTCAACCATCCAAAACTTAAGTTTTAAAAACAAAAAAAATTATAACACAACATTAATTCACATGCCAAATGTAGTTCAAAAGAAAAACATTAATACAGATCACAACATTACTTCACATGCCAAATGTAGTTCAACCACCCAAAATGTAAGTTTTAAAAACAAAACAACTTATAACACAACATTACTTCACATGCAAAATGTAGTTCAACCATCCAAAACTTGAGTTTTTCAAAAGAAAAACATTAATATAGATCACAACATTACTTCACATGCCAAATGTAGTTCTTGACCATCCAAAACATAAGTTTTAAAAACAAAACAAATTATAACACAACATTAATTCACATGCCAAAGGTAGTTCAACTATCCAAAACTTGAGTTATAAAAACAAAACATTATAGATCACAAGTATCAAAACTTTTTAAAAACAAAACATTACAGATCTCAAGTATCAAGTAACATTAGTTCAACCATAACACTTTAAAAACAAAACAAATTATTTAACACAACATTACTTCACATCAAATGCCAAATGTAGTTCAACCATCCAAAACTTGAGTTTTAAAAACAAAACAAATTATATATAACACTGTAACATTATGCCAAATGTAGTTCAACCATCCAAAGCTTGAATTTTAAAAACATTATATATCACATTCACATGTACCAAATGTAGTTCACATAAAATATGTCCAAAATTTGTAGATCTCACAAGTATCAAGTATCAAGTTATATATGACTACATCTAGATAATATATAAAAAAGTAAATTTAAGACTAGAAATATATTGAAAATATAATGTTGCATGTGTGCATGTGCATCATCCATCAAATAGTTCATGTGCATCATCCATCAAATACAGATGGATGTAGTGTCTCTCCCAACAAAGTCTCAATGCGCGAGCTATCCTGCGAAGCATGGGGAACCTGTACACAATCTGTACAAACATTAAAATTTGATGTTTTAAAATCAAGTGACAATATATAGAAATTCATGTAAAAAACAAAATAAAAATAAAAATCATGCAATACCTCATGAGGTTCCCTCTCCATTTGTTTCTCGTCCGCTACAACTTCCCCCACGGGAACATCTCCAACAATAAACTATACAATATACATGTACAGTTATATATCTATATATATATATATATATATTAAAAATTTTCAAATGAAAATGCATATATACAAAATTATTTTCAATAATATTAAACAAAAAAGTTAGACAACTTGTTCAAACGGTTGAAATGGTGTGGATGTTCCTATCTCCATCGCTAGAGTCCGTGGAGAAAAGAAATCCTATATAGAAACCTAAAATTCAAAAAATTTAAAAGTATAAAATAACTCAAGATCAAGATCTCAATTTATAATAAAACTTTTAAGCTTCAATTTATAACTTGTAACTTAAAAACATATATATATATATATATATATATATATATATATATATATATTTAAGTGAAAAATTGAATACTTGTGCTATCGGATTTGACACATCTCTTAAGAGTGGTTCAGAAAGAAAATCTCCAAAAACCTAAAATTCAAAAAATTTAAAATAACTCAAGATATAGATATATCTCATTTTTTAATGGAACTTTTTGAGGTGGAATATATAACTTAAAAACAGAAATTTTAAAAGTGAAAAATTGTCCATACTTGTTGTTGTGGATCTGGCACATCTCCTAAGGAAGTAGAAGGTACATCTCCCAAGGAAGAAGAAGGTATTGTCATCCCAAAACCATCAGACGGAATCAGAATCTGTTAAATTTTTTTATTATATATATGTACATGTACATGTGTGCACAATTATTTATTTTAAAAATATCACTTTAAAAAAACTAACATTTGCCAACATATCTTGATGGTGAGACCCATCTTGATTGTTTGAACCAGAAGCTCCGAACGTGATATTAACATTTTCTTCATTCATCAAGCGTGACAATTACAAATGGTGTTAACATATAATGATACATTTTTGTTAGATTAATGTATACAAATAAATGTATGTATATATGTATTTATTACAAATGATCACGTGTTAAAATAATTGAACCCTAACCATTAACACATACCGTTCCCATGCCCTCTTTCTTATGAACAATTAGGTCATGCCAACCATTGCAACACTTTTTTGCATATGTTTTGAGATCTTCAACACTCATGTTGTCAATCCCTTCATCTGTATAATACAAAAAATTAGCGTGTGCATTCTCACATGCTCTTTGTCGATTTAGACAAACATCGACTCCACCCAATCCACTGTGAACATTGTCGATGATGGCATCGCTTGCTTCTCGAATAATTTGAGAAGTGTCTTCCATCTCTGACCACAAAGTTTCGACACGAAAAGGTCGACTAACCAATGGTGGCTCAGGACGAGGAAACTCAACATCACGCCTAGTGCCCCTACAGTCACACAATCGACCTTTCCTCGGACCAAAAAATTCAGAGAGAAGGTCATTGTAATTGGGTTTCATTTGCAAAAAGAATTCTTCATAAAATAATTTTGCAAAATAAAGTGGAACCTTGTCGTTCCATGGGAGTCTTCCATAGGCCACAAGGTGTTTATCATACAAATAGTGACCTATATCAGGGTGCTTGAAATATTACACCTTCAACATCTTTCTTTTTGGCCATTCTTTGAAATTAAACATAGGATTTTCCATTTTTGTTGTAACTCTTTCTTTAACAACCTCCCATTTATCAGGACCCATCACTGTTTCCTTTCTTTTTCTCATGACTTCTACAAAGTATCAGTGGTTGGCCCAATATTTCAGTACACATCTACTAGTTCTCCTAAAGAGTGTGTAACTATTTCCAAGCTTTGTTGACTCTCAGCAGATAGAGTCAAAGCCACGAGATCTCTCTGCAATTTTGCATGAAGATGTTGACACCTTTCTAAGGTGCATTGCTGCATGTTTCTTTCCCAAGGTATATCGGAAATGTTGGCCAGATAAGTCGTGGTGGGTGGACAACCTTATTCTTGAATGACGCGTTCTTCCCTACGTCTTTTTATACCAACATTTGTAGCATTTTTAGCCTCTCCATAAATATATAAAAAAATTTATATTAGAAAAAACACATGTAAACAAATTTGTACAAATTTAATGAAAAAAATATTCAAATCAATAGCCACCTCGATGTGGTTGGCTAGCATCTTGCCCACCCTGAGACTGTTGAGAACTAGAACGACCCTGCTGAGAACCAACACGACTATTCGTTGATTGGCCTCTGGGGGAATAAATATCACCACCTTCATGCAATCTGCTAGCGCTTATTAATAGCCCTCTAAGGGGATTTGAACCACCACCAACCTCTCGAGACGAGAGAGAAGCTTCATAAACAAATATGAATTTATAATCAATTCAAAAATACATTCATACATATAAATACATGTACATATTCATTGATTAAATTGCATAAACCATATCATGACTGGGTGAACCATGGGCATGCTCCATTGATGGAGTAGAGACCCTTCTCCTTTTAGCTCCTAAAAAATAAAACTTATTAACAACTAATTTAACTCACAAAGTTGATAAAAAAGCAATTTCATATGTACACACATGTATGTATATGTATGGAGATTTAAGATTATATTTAAAATACCATGAGCATCCCTCGATCCCTGATCCCCCTCTCTCGTAGAGATATGGGATTCTGTTGATCTTCGTCATTAATCCTCCATGATATATATATCTACGGTGGGAATTTACAATTATTTTTTTTAAATTACTATTTAAAATAAATTCAAAATAAATTTCAGAAAATTAATGTAATTTAGTGTACACAAATTATGTAAAACACAACTTTCAAAGCAATAATTGATGTGTGAAACTCAATTTAAGCAAATTTTTTTTATAAAAATGTCAAGTTACCAAATTGTGCTTTACATGGAGGAAGCACACTTGGTATAAAATTGAAAAAAACACATGGTCATTAAAAAAGAAGCGTGAAACTCCATTTAAACAATTTTTTTTTTATAAAAATATGAAGTTCACCACTTATTGCAAATATGAATTTCAACAAGTTGTGCTTTACATGGTGTGGTGGGAGCACACTTGGTATATAATTGAAAAAAACACATGGTCATTAAAAAAGACGCATTTATAAGTACAAAACACACACGTATCCAAGATATGTTACAATGTCCATCAATAAATTTTGAAGGAGAGCGTCTCAACACTAATTCATCTTTGAGAGATCATGAATCTTGAATTTTTGAAGAAGAGCGTCTCAAAACTAATTCATCTTTGAGAGATGAATATTGCATTGGCATTGCCCTGTATAATTCTAATTCATCTATTAATTCATCTTTGATAGATGAATCCTGAATTGGCATTGCCCCACGTAGTAGATCAACAGACATGTTATTCACATTTGTACAATGTCTTATACTAAAAAATTGAAATTGGCTAATAATATTGTTTGCTATTCCATGCAGTTCTTTTAGCCTCTCCTTCTTAACTTGGTACACGTCATTCATCAGGTTGCACACAAGTTCAAAATTGGTGAAAAATACAATTCCATTTGATCCATACTCCATATCTGTTCACAAGCCTTCTATCAATGCAACATAATATGCCTCGTTGTTTGTTGTTCTTCCCGATATATTCATTTTCCTTTGGACAATTTTGCTAGTCGCAAAAATGGAAAGCACATATGTAATCACTGTTTTTCCTAGATTGGGATAGCAAGAAACATCTATGCATAATTTCCATTTTTCAACCATGTTTAGTGGTTTTTTTATCCCTGAAAAAAAAAAAACAAATTCAATAAAAATATATATTAAATTTACATTTATTTCAAATGCATGGGAGAAATGACATATGTGCATGAGATAAATGACATGTGCATGGTTTATCTTTAAATTTTGGCTTAAAAAGTTTATGGTAGAATTCACATCTAGAACTAATGGGAGGAAACCTTTAGTTTGTGGGAGAGATGACATTTACATGGTTTGCAAAATTATTTTATTCACTTATTAAAACAACTAGTTATGTCAAAAGTCACACCTTTATGATTTTGTAGGAGAAATGAAATAGAAATGACACATGCCTTAAAGTTTGCCTAAAATTTTATAGGAGAAGGGAGAAATGACACATGTACAAGATTTGCCTTAGAGTGTTAGTGGTTTATGGATATTAAAATGAGGAACTTCTATTTAGATATGTTACAAAGATTGACTATAGGGGAATTTACTAGATATGTCACGTTTGAGAAAAGATGAGATCGAGAGGCTACCTGGCCCTTTCCAGACTCTGCCTTTAGAGTTTGTAGAAGTTAACATTCAACAGACAGACTAAAATCCTATGGAAGTTCAAAATCCTATGAGAGTTCAGCCACTTTAGGTTCAATTTTTAGGCCTTAAAGTTTGAGAGAAATGAAATTTATATGGTTTGCAAAATTATTTTATGCACTTACAAAAAACATGATTTAAATTTAATGGGAGAAAGCCAACATGAAATGTATGCTTTAAAAAATTTGCCTAAGAATTTATGGGAGAAATGACACATGTACACAGTTTGTTTTAAAGTGGTTGTGGTTTATGGATATTAAAATGAAGAACTTCTATTTAGATCTATTCCAGAGATTGACTGTAGGGGCATTTACTGGACATGTCACCTTTCATAAAAGATGATATCCAGAGGCTACCTAGCCCTTTACAGACTCTGCCTATAGAACTTGTAGAAGTTAACACTACCTATCCCAATTATACCCTATGAAGTGTGTAGAGAACCCGTGGAATCACTCACACTACTTTACGTAGACATAAGGGTGTATAAGAGTGTAATAAGTTAAAATATATGGTCATAATATTGGATATATTTCCCAAGAGCCCAAATGTACTCCTTAAGTATCTGTGGGGTCTATATAACCATCTACAAAAACACGTGATTCTTTCCAAGCTAAGGATAATGTATGAGCCATGTGTATACGCACATTATCTAGAAACCATAGGCCAAAATAAATGGTACTTCAGTGGTTTGAAGAAAAAATAGCACCAAGAAGATTTTAAGGAGGGGAATAAGAACTAGAAATAGGAGGATAAGAATAAAATAGCCACTACACATCCATGCAAGGGCAGTAGCAATAATTCTAACCATTGCAACATTGATGGTCACATTAAGGAGAATTATTGGATGTTTGGTATGTGTTATATTCTTTATGTGAATACCCCCATGCACTATATATTTTTCTAAGAATAGTGGTGGGAATAAAATGGGTGGAAAGGACCCCTACTTTAGAGTGTCATATAGATGAAAAATTCCCCACACGCAGGTGTTCAGGGGTAGTGCCCCAAAAAAACGTTTTTGGGAAAAAATGAGCATAGTTTTGAGATATATAAGTCCAAAATGGAATAGTTGTTGGTGAACAAATATCAGTGGATCACTATGAATATATTTGCTTCATTAAAAGGGATTTTTTTAGAAGGATGTCCACTAAGTTGGAAAGAAGGGAAAATATCACAATTATATGTTAATGTGCATGTGTTTTACATTGAATATTTTTCATTTTATTAAGAATCTATTTGAAACAATTAACTATATACTTGGTTAAAACCTATGTTTTGTATCAAATCACTTTTGGTTTCAATGAGAAAATTTTATGGCTAATGTGTTTTTCTCGAAATGTGATACACCCCATTAAAATGGGAGATATATCAGAATGATTCCTATGGTGTAATAAAATAGTTTCAAGTAGTTTAAAGATATAGATTCATAAATTCAATGATCATAGTTTTCATATATATAAGTCCAAAATGGAATAGTTGTTGGTGAAAAAATATCAGTGGATCACTATGGATATATCTGCTTCATTAAAAGGGATTTTTCTAGAAGGATGTCTACTAAGTTGGAAAGGAGGGAAAATATCACAATTATATGTTAATGCATGTGTTTTACATTGAATATTTTTCATTTTATTAAGAATATATTTGAAACAATTAACTATATAAGGTTAAAATCTATGTTTTGTATTAAATCACTTTTGGATTCAATGGGAAACTTTTATGGCTAAAGTGTTTTTCTCGAAATGTGATATACCCCATTAAAATGGGAGATATATCGAAATGATTCCTATGGTGAAATAAAATAGTTGAGTAGTTTAAAGATATAGATGCATAAATTAAATGAGCATAGTTTTGAGATATATAAGTCCAAAATGAAATAGTTGGTAGTGAATAAATATCAGTGGATCCCTATGGATATATCTGCTTCATTAAAAGGGATTTTTCTAGAAGGATGTCCACTAAGTTGGAAAGAAGGGAAAATATCACAATTATATGTTAATGCGCATGTGTTTTACATTGAATATTTTTCATTTGATTAAATATCTATTTGAAACAATTAACTATATAAGGTTAAAACCTATGTTTTGTATCAAATTACTTTTGGTTTCAATGGGAAACTTTTATGGCTAATGTGTTTTTATCGAAATGTGATAGACCCCATTAAAATGGGAGATATATCGAAATAATTCTTATGGTGTAATAAAATAGTTTCAAGTATTTTAAAAATATAGATGCATAAATTCAATGAGCATAGTTTTGAGATATAAAAGTTCAAAATGGAATAGTTGTTTGTGAACAAATATCAATGGATCACTATGCATATATCTACTTCACTAAAAGGGATTTTTCTAGAAGGATATCCACTAAGTTGGAAAGAAGGGAAAATATCACAATTATATGTTAATGCATGTGTTTTACATTGAATATTTTTCATTTTATCAAGAATCTATTTGAAACAATTAACTATATAAGGTTAAAACCTATGTTTTGTATCAAATCACTTTTGGTTTCAATGGGAAACTTTTATGGCTTTAATGTGGTTTTTCTTTTTGTATCAAATTGCTTTTGGTTTCAATGGGAAACTTTTATGGCTAATGTGTTTTTCTCGAAATGTGATAGACCCCATTAAAATGGGAGATATATCGAAATGATTCCTATGGTGTAATAAAATAGTTTCAAGTAGTTTAAAAAATAGATGCATAAATTCAATGAGCATAGTTTTGATATATAAAAGTCCAAAATGGAATAGTTGTTTTGTGAACAAATATCAGTGGATCACTATGGATATATCTACTTCATTAAAAGGGATTTTTCTAGAAGGATGTCCACTAAGTTGGAAAGAAGGAAAATATCACAATTATATGTTAATGCATGTGTTTTACATTGAATATTTTTCATTTTATTAAGAATATATTTGAAACAATTACCTATATAAGGTTAAAACCTATATTTTGTATCAAATCACTTTTGGTTTCAATGGGAAACTTTTATGGCTAATGTGTTTTTTCTCGAAATGTGATAGACCCCATTAAAATGGGAGATATATCGAAATGATTCCTATGGTGTAATAAAATAGTTCAGTAGTTTAAAGGTATAGATGCATAAATTCAATGATCATAGTTTTGAGATATATAAGTCCAAAATGGAATAGTTTTTGGTGAACAAATATCAGTGGATCACTATGGATATATTTTCTTCATTAAAAGGGATTTTTCTAAAAGTATGGAATAAGTTGGAAAGAAGGGAAAATATCATAATTATATGTTAATGTGCATGTGTTTTACATTGAATATTTTTCATTTTATTAAGAATCTATTTGAAACAATTAACTATATAAGGTTAAAACCTATGTTTTGTATCAAATTAATTTTTGTTTCGATGGGAAACTTTATTGCTAATGTGTTTTTCTCGAAATGTGATAGACCTCATTAAAATGGGAGATATATCAAAATGATTTCTATGGTTTAATAAAAAAGTTGAGTAGTTTAAATATATAGATGCATAAATTCAATGAGCATAGTTTTGAGATATACAAGTCCGAAATGCAATAGTTGTTTGTGAACAAATATCAGTGGATCACTATGGATATATCTACTTCATTAAAAGAGATTTTTCTAGAAGGATGTCCACTAAGTTGGAAATAAGGGAAAATATCACAATTATATGTTAATGCATGTGTTTTACATTGAATATTTTTCATTTTATTAAGAATCTATTTGAAACAATTAACTATATAAGGTTAAAGCCTATGTTTTGTATCAAATCACTTTTGGTTTCAAAGGGAAACTTTTATGGCTAATGTGTTTTTCTTGAAATTTTATAGACCCCATTAAAATGGGAGATATATCGAAATGATTCTTATGGTGTAATAAAATAGTTGAGTAGTTTAAAAATATAGATGCATAAATTCAATGAACATAGTTTTGAGATATATAAGTCCAAAATGGAATATTTATCGGTGAAAAAATATCAGTGGATCACTATGGCTATATCTGCTTCATTAAAAGGTATTTTTCTAAAAGGATGGACTAAGTTGGAAAGAAGGGAAAATATCACAATTATATGTTAATGTGCATGTGTTTTACATTGAATATTTTTTATTTGATTAAATATCTATTTGAAACAATTAATTATATAAGGTTAAAACCTATGTTTTGTATCAAATTACTTTTGGTTTCAATGGGAAACTTTTATGGCTAATGTGATTTTCTCGAAATGTGATAGACCCCGTTAAAATGGGAGATATATCGAAATGATTCCTATGGTGTAATAAAATAGTTGAGTAGTTTAAAGATATAGATACATAAATTCAATGAGCATAGTTTTGAGATATATAAGTCCAAAATGGAATAGTTTTTGGTAAACAAATATTAGTGGATCACTATGGATATATCTGATTCATTAAAAGGGATTTTTCTAGAAGGATGGACTAAGTTGGAAAGAAGGGAAAATATCACAATTATAAGTTAATGCATGTGTTTTACATTGAATATAAAAGGTTTTTTCTCTCTCTCTCATTGTTTGAGTCATGAACTTATAAAAGGTTTCCACTAAATCCATTCCCTATTACTTTTCATGTGAACCACATTCCCAAACCCACCCATCTATGTACCTAAGAGCCAAGCGGCAGAACTAAGAATCATCATGTTTTTAACTGTAATATCACAAGTACAAATGATGAAAACTAATGGAACTATATGACAGATGATAGAATAGTTAAGGAATGTTAGGTTTTTATCAAACAAACTTATCAATGAAGGTTTATGTATGACAGTTTCAAGTTAGTAATATGAATTGGCACATTATATAAGCCAAAGTTTTTTCTGTCTGAAAAAAAAAATAAAAATAAAAATACTAGCTACTGATTTTCCAATTTTTATTATTATTTTCCTTCCCAAATAGTATGCACGATTTATGGGTTTCATCTGAAAAATGTACGATTTATCAATAATCAGACGCAAGTTATAGAGGACGATGTTGAGATAACCCATGATAATGAGATAGAAGATGTTCCAGAGGAATCAGTGGAACATGAGACAAATAATGATGACGATGATGACGATACAGATAGTTATGTTGATGATGACTCTATCAAATGGAGTTTGGGGCAATCTAAATTAGCAGGCAGCATACTTTGAGAGGCTACAGAACTAAGAATCATCATGTTTTTAACTGTAATATCACAAATGCAAATGATGACAACTACTGGAACTATATGACAGATGATAGAATAGTTAAGGAATGTTAGGTTTTTATCAAATAGACTTATCAATGAAGATTTATGTATGACAGTTTCAAGTTATTAATATGAACTGGCACATTATATAAGCCATAATTTTTTCTGTCTGACAAAAAAAAAAGCAGAAATACTAGCTATTGATTTTTCAATTTTTATTATTATTTTCCTTCCCAAATAGTATGCACAATTTATGGGTTTCATCGAAAAAATGTATGATTTATCGATAATCAGACACAAGAAACTTTTATAGAGGACGTTGTTGAGATAACCCATGATAATGAGATAACGTTGTTATAGAAGAAGAAGTTGTTATAGAGGACGCTTGAATACCAACCTTATCAAGCTCTAAGATAATATGGAAACATAGAAGATCGAAGGGTAACAACTCTGTATTCACTATTATAGCTTACCTATCACATGTATCAATACAGTAGGATATAGGATAGATGGATATGATTTCATTACAGTTACTGCTTAGTTCTACTCGTGTAATGACCCCTGAGATTACACTTAGAGTATAGTATAGGTGAAATTATAGATAATACGTAACACTTGATATGAATGAGTATAGCTTATTACTGGGTGGGATATGAAAATAATTGGTGCGATTGATTGTCTGGGCTGGCTGGGGCTGGGAGAAGTAGAAAGAAACACCGGCTGGTCCAATAATCAACCGGGTTGGTGGAATCACGGTTGGAGGAAAGAAGAAGAAATGGCAGCAGGTTGGCTAGTGAAAAGAAGGGGTCACCTAATGATTTAGCTCGAATTTAAAGTGGAATGAAATTTCTTATCCGCATCTTGAAAGGTTCTATCTTTCTAGGTAAGGCGCTACCTAACTCACCTACATGGCTGGATCTTTTTCTCCCAGCCCATCCAGAAGGGAAAGAGCATTAGATTATTATTCTAAGGAATGAAAGTATGGTATCTAAAAAAACAGACACCAGTGCAACTTATATAATGTAAACTGAATTTATAGCTAGGACACTAGCTCCTTAAACATGGCAAAGTCCAAACACTCACTCATATAGAATTGAATTGGTCATTCTGCATACTGATCTCACTAGAGCTGATGTTCTATTAGTATTATTACCATTAAAGGTTGTGTTTCAATTATAGAATACAAGAAACACGGTATATGATTACATTGAGCTATAAGCATAGATACATAGAAATTTGCAGAAATTCGCATGTTATAAGCATAGATACATATATACATACCTGTAAATTCACAGACAAAGCCAGGCAATCCCTGAAGATGTCGTGGAAGACACAGACCAAATTCCTTGTGAACAAAAAAAATTAAATTAAAAAAAAAAAAAATCAATAAAACAAAATTACAAAAAAAAAAGCAACTGCAACTGCAAAATCAACTGTAAATCAACAAAAATTACCTCGTCGTCACGGCGCAACTGCAAATAAAAAAAAATCACCTCGTCGTCGCGGCGCAACTCCAAATCAACAAAAATCACAGAGCGCAACATAGCAACAGCAAAAGTCACAGAGCGCAACAGAGCAACAACAACAAGAAACGAACAAGAAACAGACGCGCGAGACAAATGTGAACAAGAAACCTATAAAATTTTGTGGGCCCATATATTTATAAAATACGAGTTCGGCCGAACTATTTTAAAAGTTTGGCCGAACTAATAGTCCGGCCAAACTTTTGTTGTCGGTTTTCCCATCTCCGGCCAAAAATCTGTTTGCCCACGCCGTCAGTATGCCATCAATGTAAACAGCAGAACGAGTTCGGCCAAACTGAATAGTTTGGCCAAACTTTTACAAAAGTTCGGCCGAATTATTGAGAAAAAAAGTTTTCCGCCCCCGATTCTCACGAAAGTGTAACCCAACTTCGGATTTTTACCCAATAATGAAATTATATTATTTAATAACCTTTGACCAAAGAAATAATAATGAAACATAAGATGTTTATTTTACATGTTCATTTCACATGATTGAATAATTGTGAATTTTGGTAGGATTAATTTAGAAAATGAAGATAATCAAGAGAGGGGTTACTTAATTTAGTCATATTTATTTGATAATGGAACATTAACAAGAGAATAATTGAATGGTTTAGAATTTAAAGATGGATATATATTAAAATATTTAAAGTGTTATTTAATTAGATTCTCATAGTGATTTTTCAATAAATATGAGAAATAATTATTTATTTATAATTAAATTTAGATATAGTTGGATATAAAATTGATAAAGAATTTGATTGAAGCTCTTTAAAATTTATTGTGCAATTATGATGATATTAATATTTTAATTGTAATATTATATATTTATATGGGTGTTGATTTCATAATATATCTTTCATAATTTTTATTTAATTATAAATAAATATTAGGTAAATGGTGGAGATTTAACATGAAATATGATGAAACATTCATAATAGTATTCATAAATCAAGATTGAATATTTATCTCCAAGTGAGTTATGTTGTTTAAATTAATTTAGCTCAAATTTATTAATTAATTAAAGTAAAAATTATATCAACGCTTATCATACTAGGCATATAGTATTGATAAGCCATGGTATTAGCTCATAATATTGTAACAAAATATATATACAAGTTAAGAATATCCATAGTAAAATGAGGATGCATCTCATTTTAAAGTGTATATATATTTAATTCATATTAATTTTCTTTAAGTTAATAACAATAATAACTTAAAATAAAGTTATAATTAAGTTAAGTTCTATGTGAAAAATGTAAAGTATATTATAGAATAAGTATTTTGATGTTTATTATATATTAATATGTTAAATATTTATCACTCATTTAATTTATATGAATGTTTTAGTTATTATATAAATTACATAATATTTATATGACTAACTTTCTATCTACCAATATAAAATTAATATATATATATATATATATAATTAGTTTTAACTTACTCAATTTAATAATTTTAAATTCATACTTGATAACTATATTTAACTAGTATCTCTAACTTTGTGATATTGAATAACTTTATAAAAATTCATACGTATTGGATAATGATGTTGGTTATGTGCCTGCTTTCATTGGTGAATAATATAAAATAAATTAATATATTTTGTGCAATGAAAATGGAAACCGAATTCGAGGCATTCATATACTATCATAAATTGAACAAGCTTTAAAACTACATAATTGTATAGGAAGATGATACTAAGTTTGCAAATGTTATGGGTGTATGTGTCATAGTATTGAACATATCGTAAAATGCATGTTGTTTATGTGTCATAGTAGTGAACATATAGTAAAATCATAACTATTATGAAGTTAAGGATTATTGTTTATTTATGCTCAAAGGATTCCTTGTTAAGTTTTAGTGCCTTCCATGTCCCTTCAACCCAACCCAATGCATTAAATTAGAACTTTGATATGCCAAAATCATTATATCTAACTTAAATTGAAAAATTAGTTTAAACCATTAAACAATTATATAAGTATAACAATTTAGTTTAGTTGGATATTTTTGTATTATGTTCTTGTCACATGTAGGTGGTTTTTGTTTGTTTTTTTTTTTTTTAAATCAAATTTCTCTAATTTTTAAATTATTATTCTTTAATAATTATTATTCTTTAATTTTATGCATAATTCTTTTTTTAAGGGAGTAAATTGTCATTGGATTAATGTTTCTATTTTAACTTTATGTTCTATTTTCCATTTGTTATTAGAATAATCTATATACTTAGGGTTTATTTATATATTCATTGTGCAGTCTAAAAAATCCACAAAATAACTTAGAAATTCTAGCAAGATTATGAAAAATTATGGTAAATGTTTTTTGAAAATATGGGTTATAGGTGTTAAACTTCAAGATTTTAGGTGCCCTGGGGGATTTTGATGGTTATAAATCCATTTCCACCATCAAAAAAATGATTTAAACACTCCAACTACCTAATTTTTTGAAAAAAAATTACCAGATTCCAGCAAAAAACTGTCATCCTGGCTATTTTGTTGCGTTGATAGACAACTCCTATATTCATTATATATTTAATGTTTTCCAACAATGAGGATGGTAAGGATACTTATTCAGTTCAACTTTTATAATTTTACCTATTCTCCCTTTCCTCAAAGTTTGCCTCTAATTTAATTTTCCCAAAATCCTCTTACTTACATTATGTGTATTTGTGTTTATCATGGTATGAGCATGAACCATAATTTAGCTTTTAGCTTTTTCTGATGCCAAGCATGCCAAGTTGGTTGTGCCCTTTAAGAACTTATTTTCGAAGTTCCAAGGGTGCCATATTTCTTTCCATTTAGGCATACATGACTAAGAGGGAAAACTAGGCATGACAATGGAAACCATTGTCATCTCTCATATTTCTTGCTAAGGCGAGACTAATGGTTTTAGGGATCAAGGAATCCAACTTAATGTGTGCCCTCCATTAAATCCTATTAAGAAATCCAATTTAGGGTCTACCTCATGGCATCGTGAGCTTCAAGGTGAAGATATCCCAATATCATGCAACTATAGTCACAAAGGGAGTGCTAGCGGGTGGAATTAGGGATGTTGTCCCACCCCTCCCACAAAGTTCCATTTCTCCTTTACTTCCCCATCAACCATGTGTGAGCCGTTTGGCCAAGAAAATGACATATTCCATCATACACTAGCATGACATTAGTAACCATATCAGAATATTAGTTTAAGTTTGAATTATAGTATCAACTTTATGCAATTGATCAAATTCGAGGTCATTGATTCATCACATGCATATGCATCCAGGCGGCCTCTTACCACACTCAAATATTCATCAGTAGCATCTACTCACAATATTAATTATTAATATAATTGCACATGCTAGAACATCATTATAACATAAACATTGTTGAATTTTGTAACTATGGTCAATCTTCATAATGTATATTTGGCCCTTGATGTATCTATATTGATTATTGTAAAGCATATTTTAAATTCTATAGTCAAAATAAAATAAAATTTTGATTTGAGTCCCATCTGGATTTTTAAAAGAAGAAAAATTGAAATTTTTGGCTCCAAGTTTGTCAAGTCGACATCCATCCAAGTCAAATCGTCCCAAGACAATTCACACCCATTTGATCCAACCAATCATTATATAAGGAAGATTGATCTCCTCCTTAAAGTATAAATATTCATCTCTCTCAAGCAAGTTTCTTCTGGGAAAGCAAGCAAAGGACAAGAAGGAAAAGGACGGCGAAAACAAGGACAAAATACATATCTTTCTCTCTCTCTAACTTGAATGGGTGGAAGGTCTCTCCCTCTCCTAGTTCACATACTTTATGGGCAGTTCCTGTTGTAGGGGGTAGAAATTTTCTAGGAAACTATATGGGCCAAAATTCTGGGTTTCTAAGCAAAACAAGGAAGTTGAAATTTGGCCTAGGGAGATCAAAAGGCGATGTTACTAGATCATATTCGAAGGATTGACTTGGATGGTTTGAACATAGATTTGTTGAAGGTCGGTTTGGCCTAGATGATGACTAGAAGGTCTAGGTTTGTATCTTGTTGAACAAAATAATTTCTCTATTGAAAAGGTTATTAGGTTTTTTTTCTTTATGGGGTTTCTAAGGGTAATTCTTGTGCTCTCTTTGTGCATTGTGATCTCTACTATTCTACTATTTTTGTATGCTTTAATTTATGAAGTATAATTTCTTAACGATATATTGGAAAAATTAAAATAAGATCAACAATATTAGAAGTAATTATTAGTTTTCAGAAATATTGTGTTGGTATCTATTGCACTTGACAAGTCAACATGGTATTAAATCTTTGGTGAAGGATGGAACACTAAGATCACTCTTGAAGAAGCCATACATTGAGATGACTACTATTGAAGTCCTTCTTGTTGATTTACATCCATGGCTTTTCTATGAAATAGGAGAACAATTTAGAAGGGGCCTCAAACTTTACAACTTGGAAAAATAGAATTGATCTTATTCTTGCAAAGAACAAAGTCTTGGATATTGTGAAGCATAAAGTTGTTGAACTAGTAGATAATGCAGGAAATGAGAAGTTTAAGGAAGATGGCATCACTTCCATGAGTCTTATTTTGTATTCAATTAGAGACCATTTGATTCCATGTATTTCAAAGCTTGAATCTTCAAAATAAATATATGATTCCCTAACCAAACTATTTATAGTCAACAAAATTGGTCAATTCATGAGTTTGAAGAAAGAGCTTCATGATGTGAGGATGAAAAATGACAACACCATGTCTTCATATTTTGTAATATTCTCTCAAATAATGCACGAGATTCAAGCAATTGATGATGTCATCTTTGAAAAAGAACTTTTGACTATAGCACTCAATGGACTAGGTAGATCATGGGATGCATTTACAACAAGTATAAGTAGCAGGGAGGATGTTCCCTCTTTTAAAGAACCATGGACCTCTTATGCTCAAGAATAATTAAGGCTTGTATCAAGAGATAGAAAGGAAGAATATTCTCAAGCATTTACATCTCGCTACAAGAATACTAGAGGAAAGAAGAAGTTTGGCTTTCAAAACAAGAAATTGGGAAGAATATCACCTCATCCAAAAAAGAAGAAGGATATGTCAAAATTTCAATGTTATGGTTGTCACAAATTTAGACATTATAAAACGGATTTTCATAAATGGCTAATAGAAAAAGAGAAAAGGAAAAAGGTATGCTTCCATAGCCAATATTGATGACTAACATCCAAAGAAGTATAAAGGTAATATAAATTTCTTTTACTTTTTTTCTCTAACAGGTTCTATTACAGATGATGATGATATGTGGCTAGTAGATAGTGGTGCTTCGAGACATATGATAGGAGATCATGGAAATCTCACTAGCATGATGGTAAGAATACTATCTCATATGGTAGATCTTGGAGACAACCACAACTATCTCAAAGGAGTTGGAAAGGCATCCTTTGAGCTAGAATCTAGTAACAATGTCCATCTCAACAATGTTCTATATGTGTCAGGTTTGAAAAAGAATTTAGTCTACATTTCATGTTTGGAAGATAAAGGAGATAAAATAACTTTTGTTGATAGAAACGTAATAGTATGGTCCAAGGCCTCTAGTATAGATGATGTTATATTTATTTGAATTCATGAAGGGAGATTGTATAGGCTCGTGGGTCAACCATATCAAGATTTATTACATGATTAAATTAGTACAAGTGAAATATGGAATAGAAGATATGGTCACCTTCATTATAGAGCATTACATGATTTAAATCAAATAGTCTTAGGTGTTCCTGAATTATAGATATATCATAAAGGTGTATATAAAGGTTGTGCACTTAGAAATAATATCAAGAAGCCATTTCCAAGTAGTGGAAATAGATCTAAATAATTTTTGGAATTGATTCATTCTGATGTATGTCATCCTATGCCTATGAGATCTATTAGAATTTCGTTATACTATGCGATGTTCATTGATGACTTCTCCTATAAGATGTGGATCTATCTCATGAAGACCAGGGATGAAGTCTTCAGCAAGATTAAAAAGTTCAAAGCTAAAGTGGAAAACATGACAGGTAAGAAGATCAAGACTCTGAGATCTGAAAATGGAGGAGAATAGATCTCGAAAAAACTTGCTGCATTCTATAAGAAAATTGGGATTAAGAGGGAGTTTATTGTTCCCCGTGATCCTAAAAACAATGGCATGGAAGAAAGAAAGAATGGGCCCATTGAAGAATTTGGAAAGGCTATGATGTATGATTAGGATTTGTTGATGTTCTTATGGGGAGAAGCATCAATGGCAGTTATATACATTCAAAATAGAAGTCCTCATAAAATTATGGAAGATATGAGTCTTGAAGAAGTGTTCACTATATGAAAGTCAGAAGTTGGGCATATGAGAATATTTGGTTTATATCCATGTTCCTAAGTATAAAATGAATAATATAGAACCTTTGGGAAAGAAAGGTATATTTTTTAGCTACAATGATTCATCAAAGGCCTAGAGAATATACATTCCAGAGCAGCGATGGTTCAAGAAGGTTGTGTATTAGAAGTCTAAGTAAGTTTCCATGGACTCCTACGATGAAGTAAATAATGAGGCTTCTAAGGAGGAATGTTCAAGTTATATAGTATGTCCCAAAGAGACATTAGGCCTTATGAACTGGTAGAATCTGTTATTGTTCTGGAAATCAGAAAGAGACAAACATGGATTAGATCTACATTGGAAGAAGCAAAAGGACATGCATCTCCAGATGGCACATCCATAGAAACTAAGAAACATAAAATGTTTTATAGTTATTTAGCTCTTATGACTAACCTTATTAATGCAAAAACTTCAACTATGAAAAATAATATATCCAACAATTGTTGAAAGAGGCCATGAATGAAGAATAACAATCCATCATGAAGAATTATGTATGGGAGATTGTGCCAATACTTGAAGGGAGGTCAATGGTGACTTCCAAGTGGATATACAAGATCAAGAATGTTGTAGATGGAAGTATCAAAAAATACAAGGGGTGATTTGTGGCTAGATGGTTCTCCCAGAAAGAGGGAGAAGACTATGATGAGACCTTTGCTCCAGTTGCTAGCTACACCTCCATTAGATCTATTATTTCTCTTGTTGCTTTGTTGGTGTGAAATATACATCATATGGATGTGAAGACTTCTTTCCTAAATGTTGTAATTGAGGAAGAGGTATACATAAAGCATCCTGAAGGTTTTGAGGTGCATGGAATGAAATCTCATGTTTGTAGGTTGAATAAGGCCTTGTATGGAATCAAGAAAGATCTAAGATCTCGGTATGCTTGAATTGATAGCTACCTTGTGAGACTTGGATGTACCAACAACGCTGTTGATCCAAACCTCTATTTCAGGGTTTTGAAGAATGCACTTTTGATTCTACTGTTATATGTTGATGATTTGTTTTTGATAGGTGTTAAGCCTCTCATCATTTAGTGTAAGAGGCAGTTGGCCTGTAATTTTGATATGAAATATCTTGGCCTAATGCCTAGGACTAGAAGTATGGAAAAAACCTAGTGAAGTCTTCCTTGGTCAACGAAATTATGTTATTGAGGTCCTATAGAGTTGGCATCATGGACTATAAATCCATGACAACTCCCATGGTAATTAACTTAAAGAAGTTAAGAGATTTTGAATCTAGCTTGGTAGATCCATCTATGTACCAATGGTTGTTTGGCTCATTGATGTATTTGGTTAATACTAGGTTGGGCATTTTCTTTGTAGTGAACACATTGAGCCAATTCCAAGTGGAACCAAGACATGAGAATTGGATTGCAACAAATCACATTTTGAGACATCTACATGGTGCTATGAACTATGGTTTGAGATATGTCGAAAACAATGATGCACAACTTCAAGGATTTAAATATGTTGACTGGGAAGGGAGTGTTGATGATAGGAAGAGTACTTCAGGGGTATGCTTCAGTTTAGGCTCCGCTACAATATCTTAGATGAGTATGAAGCGGATATTTGGCACACTAAGCACTATAGAAGAATAATATATCACAACCAATGAAGCATGTGTCATGTTAATTTAGGGATATATTGTTCTTTGTTGTAGATAATCACATTTTTAAAATATTTCAACAATTTACACATTACATTCACCCCATATCAACACAAGAAATTATATATAGATAACAATAACATCAACAATGTAGCAGAATAGTAAGGAACAACATAAGAAAATAATATACTATAGAGACACCTAGATTTTGGTCGAAGACCAGGGAAAAACCCCACAAGGGGGAAACCCCATAATCAATTCTTCTTCTTCTATTAGATATTCATCAAATGTTAAGTTGAGATAAAAAGTACAATTATAATGACACATAATTCTTCCATCAGAAATCGCATTAAGCCACTTGGGGCCAACCCTAGATCTCATATGATGTCATATATTGACAACCGTATGTGAATTAATGATAAGGTGTCATATCACTACCCCTTGGGGCTTTACCCCACAAAACTGGGTCTTCAACTTAAAATGAAAATAGATTTCAAACGTAAAGAACTTTTTGGGGTACTACATATCATCGGAAACAAAAAATTGAGGAGAAACCAAATAGAGTGATTTAGATGCGAGAAACCACAAATTTCCATGCCAAAGTTTCCCACGAAGATCGGGGTAGCTCCTGGTATTTCTTGGTTGACATCAATGACAACCACCTATCAATAGTAGCAATTATATTACCCCTCTAAGATGAGCTAGTTTATCACACATTTGGGTTGGGACATGCAAGGACTCAGTTCTTTGAACCAGGTGATTGCCATATGACTAAGGCAGAGTTCATGCTAGGCTTTTTCCCACGTGTCAATATTTATGTCCCTGGCCATGTTTTGCATTTTAATTTTTCTTTATTTAGTTTTTTTGTGTCCATGATATGCTCTTTCTATTTATTTTTGTTGCATCAACCTCCCAAATCCAAGTTTCTAGGGCTTACCCAAGTATGCAAACATATGCGAACCAATGACAAGTTGAACCTGAGGAGAAAAGGTTTCTTCTATGAGGTTACCCATTTTGGTGGGTAACAATATACAAAATAAATTTTGAAAATTTGAAAAGTAGAGTTAGTGTATTTTATGTATTATGAGGGTGGGTATGTGGGGTAAGAGTATTTTATGGTATTGAATGTTGGAAAATCATAAAGGTAGAAATAGTTTTTAACTTTGATAATTACTTGTAATATTCTTGTGATCTTACTATCTTCTTTAATTTATTTTCATCAATAAACTATCAAAACAAAAGCATGAAGATCAATGACATGGGATGTAGGCACTCATCTAGGTCAATACCCCTCTTTGAGGGGAAAAAATAATATTCTTCAAGAACCAAGTCAAATGAGACAACCTAGACCTTTTGACCAAGAAAAATATTTTCCTTCGTACACAAAGTTAGCCTCCCATGAAGACAAGTCAAACTTTAGTCTATTTCACAAGTCAACATAAGTCAACCCTACAAGTGAATCTGCATTCTCTACAACATTGGTCCTTTCTGCAACTCTATAAGTCTTAGCCCTCTCTGCAATACTGTAAATTTTGGCCCCCTCTGTAACACTGTAAGTCTCAACCCTCTTTACAAATATGTAATTCGGTCCTCTTTTTCAGATTTGTAATTCATCCTACACCTTAATCCTCTTCACACGTGTGGTAGAAATATAAAGAATCTCAACTTCTCTTTTTTAGTATATTATTTATATGCAAAGACCTCTCTTCAGAATTTTTCACACTTCCTTTTTCACTTGCGAATTGCAGATCAAATTCATAGATAACTTGCTCCCATACTAGGTCAAATCCATGGCTATATATAGTGGTTTGAAGCTCCTTTATTAGGCTGACATGAAGAGAAGGGCAGGTTGACCTAGTGGAGTATAACACGACTAAATACATAAAATAATTTTCTTTCATTGACACAATGAGCCCAAGAAGGTCCTTTTAAATCATGACTTAGACTTTGACTCAAGACACAAACCCTAGAGCACTCAACAGGTGCTTTTGACCTAGAAATCAAATAAATAAGCATGAAACCAATGCTAATAAATAATTTATCTTACAAATAAATTATTTTTTCCTTATTTTGACAAATACATTACATCATAACTCAAATAAAATTAGGAATACCGATACTAGTTTCATTTCTCAACACTCCCTCTTGACTGGGGAGGTTTCCATAATTGTTCAACCGAAACAAGGTTGACCTCAATTTGAAATGTTCTTAAGAGTAGAACAACATACACAATTCTTGGGATACCCTCACTCCCAAGGTATCCTCCCAATGAGGACTAAGGTGACATTCAATTATTTTCCACTATAGGTACCATTCGGTTGCAACCCTAGTATCAATCCAACAGGATATAGATACCATCTAGGCCTCCATTCCCTGACACCAACCCTTATAGGGATCCAGGCATAAACACTAAAATGAGGCTCCAACTGATACCTTCCCTCTGGGATATAGAGATCTCAATATTAACCAGATCACGATGTCATCCCCGGTACCATCATACAAGCAGTTTTATGGTACTTCTTCTCTCCCTTTCAACCAAATCAAAAATATCCACCAATTTGAGAATGCTTCTAAAATATTTTAACTTCTTATGGAGAGATATGCACTACCTATACAATCACAACCCCGATCAGTAAAGTTTCAATATATATTTTCTTATATGCTAGCACAAAACTCTGGGGTCTTCAACTATTCTAAAGCTGCTTAGGTCATCATATTATCCAAACACATAGTGACATGAGCTTCCTTCTTCAATTTCTCTAGCAACACTAAACTCAGCCTTAACACTTTCCAACACATCCATGTCTTGCATACAATTTCATCAATCACGAATAATCATCTGTAGTGCTTTAACCATTCTCCAATCTCATTCTTTATTTAAGGTCTTCACTATTTCTTTCACAATATTCCCTCCCTCTCAACTGGGGAGATATACTCTTTATTTATCCAAGTTTCTTCTTAACTAGGGGACAAGTCCAATAGAAGCCTCTTTCTTCTAGCCACACAAGCTTTTGTATTTGTATCATCATATCATTGGATAAAATTTTACCTTCTAGAACTTCATTCCTTTTATCATCGACCAATGTAAACTTTAATGTCATTTGCTCCCTCTTTCCATCATGCTCAACATAATATCGAGTCATCATCAAATATGAGGTAGGTAAGCATCTTCAACATCTTGAATACTATGTATTTGTGAATCTTTAACAACAAGTACAACCAAGAAAAAATATATATGTACATGACCATGAAATTAACTTTATCAATATATGGTTAGAAAGTCATCACACTGGGAGAATTCTAGAAAAATAAATCAAACTTTAGGCATCCAAAACCTAAACTTAGTTAGGTTTACAATCAACAAGGGTTATACCTTTATGCCTAAGAGTTATAACAAAATTTGCGAGGGTTTTTGTCACAAACCCTAGATTCCATCATTAAGAATAAACAACTAAATCAAGTTATAACTTTAATCATAGTGAAAGAATTTTATATATAGGGTTTCATTATCATGCCTTATAATCTCACGTTAATCTATACTAGGGTTTTGTCATAAAACCTAGATCAAAACTTTTAATGTTAGATATACATTAGCTCGACCAAGCTAGGATTTCAAAAAAACATAAGCATATAAACCTAAGGTTTCATTCCTAAGAACTTACATTAACTATTGTAAGGGTTTTGTCATAAACCCTAATTCATCAAAACCTAAAAATATAGGGGTTTCATCATATATTTTGGACATCAACAACAAACCCTAAAAGGCTAGGGTTCCATCATAACATCAACAAACCCTAAACATAAAAAAGTTTAAGGATTTTGTAGTGAACCATAAAGGTTAGGGTTTTACCAAAATGAAAAATAGTTAGTAAGACAAGGGTTGATTTAGTCTAGGTATCAATCACCCCAACATTATGAGAATATTTCAAGATTCTATAACAAAACCCTAGACATGAGAGAGTTAGTAATATGAAGTAATATTTAAAGACAAAAATAATTTTACCTTCTCATTAAGAAGGCCTACTACAAATCTTTTACTTTCATACATAACTTGAGTTTTTTCTTGTAACAAACCTTGTAGGGTTTCCTATTGAAGGACTCCCTCTGCAAAAAATCTTTTTATAAGTATCCCTTTGAAGGATCCCTCTAAATCTAGTCATAATCCTTATACCTACTATCTCAATCCTTCAAAGAAAGGATAACAATCAAGTAACAAAGATAAAAATAAATATATGTGAAATGAAAAATAATACTTATCTATTGTGAGAATATGGAAGCTTCTTCTTGAAGGACCCCTTTATTGCATAAGATCAACATTTTTATATGTACCAGTAACATTTACTTGAAAAATACCATCAAAAGTATACAAGTACAAGTGCATGCTATGGATTTAGGATCCAATCCCTAAAATATCAATTATAGAGTTTCAAATTAAATTATATACTTACTAGGGCTTCTAATTTCTTCCTAGACTACTTACAAAACCTAGAGACGAAAATTAGGGTTTCTATGACGAAACAAAATTAGAATGGGATTATGGTTTCTCAACTAGGGATTACAAAAACTTAAATTCCAACAACTTTCAACATTGCAAACCTTAGCACCAAAAGTGAGATTTAGGACCCTAATCTAATAAGGATTAGACAAATATAATTACCTCAAGGACTGCTTACCTTGGTCCTTTGCTGCAACGGTTTCTTCAAAATGTAATGAATATTGCAAAAATTTCATGGTCAAGTGTTGCTTCCTTTACCAATATGAATGGTATCTACTTATTTATACATGATATTATTTTTGTTGTAGAATAGGGATTTAGTTTCCTTGCTTGCTAGATTTTACTTATTTTGGATTTAGTTTATTTTCTTTGTGATTTTTTTACCTTTCTCGGAACTTTGTAACTTTAGACTACTGCAGTGACTTGGAGACTTCATAATTTCCAATAATTTGATCTATCTATTAGAGAATATTTCGGTCTTGACTAGGCTTGGATTTTTTATCAGATGCATCATGTAGTAATGATTTTTATTATACCATCTATAGCTCAGGATATGAGATCCTTATTACAAAGTTTCAGATCTAGTATTGACTTTTAATTGTATATTGTAGCATATTATTTATCTTTGGATTAATATTCATTATTATAATTGTATTAGACTTCCTTATATACTCCTTTTTGGTGAAAGTTCAGTCATCCTTCCATTCTCTCCAATATTGTATTTTGGCTTATTTGATGTATAAATTTCCTCGCATCTATGTATAGACTAAATTTATGTACCAATTTCCCTTTGTGTTTCAATCTAGGTTATGAGCCTTGCATGTTATAGATTAATAATTTTAGTGTCATCCTTCACTATATTCCATAGTTTGTAGAAAGATTTTATCTCTAATACTTCCAAAATTCATATTGTATCTATCTAGTGAATTGATTTATAGATGTGCCAAAATATCTTCAAGTTGCCTTTTCCTTTATCCTTTACCTTAGCTCTGATACTGTTGAAGAATGTAACTAGGTTCATTCTTCATAATTTTATTTTAGTCATAATAAAATGTATTTATCAAAAATAAAGAAAAAATATATTATTATTGTTAAAATGAGTTATTAAAGCATGGGTTTCATGCTTAGGTAATCATGTTCTAGGTAAAAGTACCCATTGTGGACTTCGAGGTTTTATCTGGAGTCATTAGAGTCATTTTCCATTTTATGATACCCTTCTTTGGCTTTTGAATCATGTAAAAAAATTATTATTGAGTAAAATAAGTCATTTTTCATCTCCACACCAAGTCAGCCCTTGCCTGATGAATTCGACCTACATTAGGGAAATTCAACCCACAAAAAAGGGTATATATAAGTGTAGTTCGATTCATTTAGAAAATCATACACACAAGTTTCATATACAATAAAGAGAAGCAAAAAATTGTGAAATTGCAGGAAAGAGGAGAAGGATTGCAGAGAAGATAAAAATAGAAGTTTTTGGGTCATCTATCTCCCACACGTGTGAATTTTTTGGGAAATTAGAGGAGGTCAAAAATTTGAGATTTACTGCAAGTAAAATTTCAGTTGCAGGAGGTCGAAGTGTTGCTACTAGGTCGAAGTTCTATTGTTGCTACTAGGTCGAAGTAATGTTGCTACTAGGTCAAAGTTTTGTTGTTTCTACTAGGTCAAATTTTTGTTGTTGCTACTAGGTCGAAGTTCTGTTACTGCAAGGTCGAAGTTCTAGGTCAAAGTTGTTGAAGAAGAAGGGAGGAATGACTTGGAGATTGGAGGAAGTTTGTGTCTAGGTTAAAGAGTCTTGTATTATCTCATCTTGTCTAGTGAAACTACTTTAGGAAGAAGTTTGATTGGGTTTTCACCTAGATAGGTATTTTTCCCTAGTTGTATGCCTAGATATGGTATCTTTTATCTTTATGTTATGGTTTTGGTAATTAATTGAAAAAATAAGAACATAAGAATATCACAAGTAATTATCAACATAAGAAAATATTTATGCCTTTCTGATTTTCCAAAATTGTATCAAAGCTAAGGTGAAGAAGAATAAAAAGGTAGCCTGAATATCTACCAAAAGGAGAATAAGGAGTCTTAATAAGTTGAATAAGGTTCATCAAGAAAAAGGTTCATATAATGGGATATGCCTACTATCCTAAAGAACCATGTCTAACTCATTGAAGGAAGAAAACAAATTAGAAGGAGCCTCCAATTACAGGGCATGGAAAAATAGGATAGATCTCATCCTTTAGAAGAATGAAGTATTGGATTTAGTTAAAGGAAAAGTAAAGAAGCTTACAAATGAATCAAGTGATGTAGAAAAAGAAAACTTTAGAGAAACAAATATATTGGCCATGAGCCTAATAGTGGGTGGAAAAAAGGATAACCTCATGACATATATATCCAACATAGATTCCTCTCAAGAGATGTATGAGGCGTTATCCAAATTGTTCACAATCAAGAATCTTGGTCAAACTGCAAGCCTCAAGGATGAAATAAGAACTATGACAATGACCAAAGATGATACAGTGTCATCCTTCATTGTAAGGATTGCTAGAGCCAGAGATGAACTCAAAGCAATAGATGAAATAGTACCTGAAAAGGAGCTCGTGATTACTACTATTCTAGGATTAACAACATCTTGGAGTGCCTTTTCATTAGGAATCAACAGTTGGAAGGAAAATCCTACATTAGAATAATTATGGAATACATGTAGTCAAGAAGAAGTCAAAATTCTAGTAGTAAGCAACAAGGAAAATGAAGAGGAGAAAATTTCAAATATCTATTCTGCTCATCACAAGAATAAAGGAACCTTCAAGAAGTTTGTAACAACCCTGGTGAAAAACTCATGTAATAAAGTTAAAATAATAACCAAAGTTGATAGGACACGTGTTCCAAGTTGAATGTTTGGTAGAACATCCTAATGCAGGTGTTCACATGGTTTATTATGGCTAAGGAAATTGGAAAAGGAAAAGGTTAAGGATTTGGAAGGAAAAAATGGCACATTTGACACATTTATTTATGAAAATAATGGAAAATAGGAGAAAAATGAGATGAAAGGTCACATGTTTCATGTGAGGAGGAAAATGAAAGAAAAATAATGGAAAATGAAGAAAATAGAGGCCTCTTCTATAAAAATTATTTTGAGGATCAGTCGGTACCTTTTGTTAGTGCATTTTTGGAGCTCTCTAATTATTCTCCCTCTCTCTCTCATACTCTTGGATACTTAGAGTTTTCTTGGAGCACTCTTGGAGAGTGTGGATACTTGGTGATTTAGAGAAAGAAGGCAAAGGAAGAGTAGGAAAGCGCAGGTGGACATCGAGATCAACAACTACAACGAGATTTGATTGCAGGTACCAAGTTGCATGTATGTTTTCCTCACTAGTTTTGGCATGCATGTTGATTTTCCTAGCCTTTCCATTTCTTGGACAACCATGGTATTGTGGTTTTATTTCCATTGATTGTTTTCTAGTTGGTTCTCATGATTTCTTTAGCTGTGGGTTGAGTTATTAGTTCCTGGAAGCCTTGGTTGTAAAAATTCTCTCGAAGCCTGACGGACAACTATGGATTGAGTTACTAGTCCTGGAATCCCTAGTTGGACAAAAACTCTAGAAGCCTTGTGACAGTTGGGGTTGAGTTACTAGTCCTAGAAGCCCTGGTTGGAACAAACACTATGAAGCCCTGGAACAGTTTGGAAAGAGGCCAATCTGTGATGGTTAGTGATGTCTGACCATGAGGTGGAATCACTGGTTGAGGATTGAGACGGTTTGGTCTCTGGAGCCCTAGTTTGGTGTTGATTGATGTGTTTGATAATGTCCCACATTCATGCTTGAAATATGGCACGAGGGTGATTGGCTGAAGTGACACTTGGCTTAGCCAATTTGTGGTCGGGTGGAATGTGGAAGTACCATCCCCAGTTGGTTTTTATATTCAATAATGAAGAGCTCATTCCTCTGGTATTCAGTATTCAAATGTACTATTTTATGTATGGATTTCATTGATGTTGTATCCATTGTATTTCTGTTGTTAATGTGTTGGTTATAAGCATGTATTCAATCAATGATGATGTATGGCCCTGTCCATGTCTTTACATGTAAACGTATGCACAATGTATCTATGGTCAAATAGATTGTATTGTAGCTTATGATGTAGTGGAGAAATTCTTCTTAGCCATTCTTAGATAAGAAAGGTACCCCTTTGTGTAAATCTATTGTTTATACCTATTGATCCAATGTTTGTGACATGTTTGATGAAATGTCTATCATGGTTGGGTGGGGTACAGATGATTTATTAATGATGTTTTTACTTCCATGTCTTTTTTTAATGTTATTAAACCTCTCCTAAAGTTACAAGAAGTTCTGGATAGTGACCTAGGCTCAGGGGCCAAAAAAGTGGCATAAATCCTGGAGCTGCAGGCACATAATTGACCTTTTGGGGCATTAACCGCTACCTTGACAAAAAAATCCCATGGCTAAGGGTCTATAGTCACTCCCTTTCCCTTACATTCCTGTGGATAAGCCTAAAACAATGTTAAAAATCAGTTCCCCCTTAGGGAACAGGGGCTTGAAAGGTTGGGTTGCCTCTTGGGGATGTCAATGATGCAGTGTAAGATCGGTTTGTCATGTTTCTGTGGGTTCCACTTCCTCAAAGTCATATAGGAGGTTGAATTTCATATTATTAGCCTCTCGTCGCATGTTTATCCCGATTGGTCGGTTACTTGGGTAGATGTGGGAAGAGGGTGTTACAGAGTGGTATCAGAGCATGGTTCAACTCTTGGACTGATGGGTAATGTGTTGGTCATGCTTTTATGTTGATTTCTTACATGTTTTCATACCTATTTTGTATGTGGTTGATGCATATGTGTTGGTTGGACATGGTGGCAGTGGTGTCACCATGGAGGTGCTTATGGTGTCGTCGTCAATATGTTTTCATGAATGTTTGACTCATTTTGTATTGTTCTTGCTTTTGTATTGTGCATGCACACTTGTTTACATATGGTTACATATTGTATGTGCATTGTTTGTTTATGCTAGGTCACATATTGGTCACACTTGTATATTGTATGTGTATGCTTGCTTGTGTAATGTTATATGTTGAACATGAATTTCTTGTTCATGTTGGGTACATGTTGCTTGTGTTGGTATATGGTTTGTGCTTATGATTGTGTGTGGTAAAACTTGCATTGGCGTGTATTTGGTATGGTCATGCATGGATGATTGGACTCCAACTAGAATGAAATTTATGTGTTTATATGCCTAGAAATTATATGTTTATATGTTTTCAAGATTATATCTACACATGTATTACGTTGATTGGTTGATCTTGCAGGAAGTATCCTCCCCAAATTACACTAAGGTACGTTGATTTATTTATGAATTGTTTTATCTGACATATTTCACATTGCAAGAAGAACTCATAGATAAATAACAGAATGGTAGAGTACCAAGATTCTCCATATGAGTCATATGAGCAACATGGTATTGGAAATTTACCTGATTTGGCAGATACACTGAGAATTCTAAAGGAATAAATAAGGAGTTGCAAGGCAAACAATGATAGACTTATACATGCACAGGAAAAGCAAGCAGAGTTTAATGCAACAATCCTTCAAATTTTGTTAGAGTTTCAGAAGCATGGTCCACTTAAGATCAATTATGGGCAAGAGGACATAACTAATGGGGCATATAGCAGTAGGTCTCCTGGTAGGCACAAGTCAGAGAGAGTTTATATAGTGAAATATTGCATGTTTTTAGACACTCTGGATAGGAGGAGTGATGGGTATAGGTATCATTCTAGTTTTGGTTTAGATAGGCATTATGATCGTCATCGTTATCATCCTTATAGGAGGAGTGACAGGGGCTATTTTCCAGAAGATTTTAAAAAGGAAAAACAACCTACATTTGACAGAGAGATGAAGAAACCACGGGATGCAAAGGCATGGTTACTTGGAATGAAGAATTTTTCTAGATTACATGATTACTCGGAAAATATGAAAGCTAGGATAGCCACCTTCAGCCTCATAGGTAAAGCATACATTTGGTGGGAATATGTTAAGAACTGAGATATTTTTGAGGAGGAGTTGAATTGGAGTGAGTTTGAAAGGCTATTCCGGAAGAAATATCTATTAGAAAGATACTACGATGATGGGGCAAAGGAATTTTATGAGATGAAGATGGGTTCCATGACAGATGAGAAGTATGCTAGTAGGTTCTTGGAGTTACTAAGATATGTTCCTTACCTCAAGGAGGAGAAGGCCAAGATCCAATGATTTATTAGTGTATTTCCGATTACATTCAGAGATAGGATTGAATTCAATGGGCCTAGGGCATTGGAGGAGGCCATCTGGAAACTCAATAATTGTTAGGAACAATTGAAGTGCATATCAGAAACTAAGCCAGATTGGGGAGGTGATGATAAGAATAAAGGAAAATGGGACAAGAAGCGAGCAAGGCCTCAAGATATAAGTAACAAGGAGAATGTTGCACCACCGAATAAGTTCAATACATCTGGCAGAGGAAAAGTATTTCGATTTGAGGAGTAGAATAAGGATCTGGGTTGGAAGCCTATATAGTGTTGGACTTGTGGCAAAGATCATCGTAGGAGATATTGTCGACAACATCAGGGTGCCAAGCTACAGATCTACAATGCACAGGAGGCACAAACAGTGGGAGATGTTGGGAATAAAATTTCTCAGATTTATGCAGATGTGGATAAAATGCAGGCATATCATCAGGCTTCTATCATTTAGATGGACATTAAGCTTTTTGATAAATTTGTTTCTATTTTGATTGACCGTGGATCTAACTATAGTTATATTAATCCTAACCTAGTAGATAAGTGTGGTTTGAGTAAGGAAATGCATGCAGAATCTTGGTCAGTGCACTTGGCCACAGGTACGAAGAAAAAAGTACACCATTGGGTAAGAGCTTGCACATTCGAGTTAAATAGTATGCCTACATCAGCACACTTAAACATATTGCCATTGGGCTCATACAATATGTTATTGGGTATGGATTGGTTATATCTTCACAGGACCAAAGTAGATTGTTATGACAAAACTATTGAATGTTTGGATGAAAATAGGGAATTACGAGTCTTGTAGGGAAAGAAGAAAGCCACATTAGTTATAATGGTGACATCTATGCAAGCCAAGCTTAGTCGTAGGAAAGGGTGTGTGCTATTTGCAGTCCATATCTCTAGTGACAAATGTAAGGAAGTTGAGGATGTAGATGTGTTAAATTTAGATAACCATGGTATGTTTTATGCTTAATGCAGTTTTACTTCAATATTCTATAAGGCCCAATCTAGATTTAGTAATCACATAAACTTGAAAGTAAAATTTTGATAGAACATAATAATAGAACAACAGAAGACAATCCAAGTAATATATCAGAATTTGTAATTCTTCTTGTCCAACAAATAGAGAGATAAATGTGTGTTACATCAGTCAATAGGATGCCCTAGCCAGCAAAGTCTTGAGTTGTCCAAACCAACTTCCCCAACAACCAAATCAGCCTTTCTCCAAGTGTCACACACACCCCTCAAAGACAACTCCAAAAAATCAACACATGTCAACCCCAAATGGTCAATGCAAAAGTCAACGGTGTAGTCGATGGAAAGCAGTCAAAGTCAACACTTATCCCCGATTTTTGTGCCCTCCAATGCAGCCTCAAGAAATCAAAATTTCTGTGAAAAAATAGAAATAAAAACACAAGAGTTGACCCAAATTCAATGATGTCCAGAAATCCCTAAAAACAATCCGAAAATTTCAGCGGGTTCTTCAGGTTCAAATTGACACGTGTGAGGCAAAGGAAGCCTCTCCTAGGTTGTATGAACCAATCAGGTCACAAGAAGAATGTGTGTTGACATGATGATGAAATGAGCATCATCTCTCTCCAATCTATATCCATTAATGAGGGTGTGTGACACATTTATTGGGCTTGTGAGCTTACATTACAAATCTGGCTGACCTTGCATATGTGTGGAAAATAAAATCAAAATATAAGTTCTGCTCATCCAAACAAGATTATATTTAGATCAATCTTGCACCTCTCCAAAAGAGGAATCCAACAAAAATATAATCACCATCATATGAGTAGTGCAACATGGAGTTTGGACCTAGTTGCCAAAAATTAACACTCCCTCTCAACTAGGCAAAACTCCATCTGTCCATATGTGTCATCCTGTCATCAATAACATCATGTAGTATCATCATCATCATCCTGAAATCCTGTGTCATGCTATTGTAACATGCGTTGTCAGCTCTAAGGGCAAACAAATGAGAGTGAGTCACAAAGACATCACTCTCCGCTGACCCGAAGTCAGCTTAGAGGGTAAAACCTCAATTCAACTCAAGAGAGTCACATACTAACCCGAAGTCATTTTATAGGTAAGAACCTCATCATAATTTATCCCAGATCAAGGTGTTGGACACATCCCATCCTAGACATACAGAGTGTAGGTTCTAACCCTGAACAGAAATTATCTACACACGAATCTTATAATAGAAAATAAACAATAGCGAGAGCATAAAACATAAAACAGATAAACACAGAGATTTTCCCCTAGATCCCAAATCAGGACTACCAGCTTGATTTTTCATTATTCCTTTTAGTGTTACAACACATATATATACATGCTGAAGCATACATAAACCCCAATCCATTAACCCTAGATTAGAACATAACCGTAGTTCCCTTGACCGGATCTACAAAATACCAGGGGTCGAAAACCATCATACCCCAAAAAACCATGTGCAAACTCATGCATAAAACATGGGTGGGTCCGCCTATGAGTGGGACCGCACACCAAAAAAAATTTCGTCGGGGCGCTGCCACCCCCACCACAGCCGACTCCCTCGCACCCCGGCACAACGTACAGCACGTGGGGCTAGTCGTGGAAAGAATATAACACATACCCAACATTCTCCCACTTGTTGTTTTCTTTCCACAGGGAGCCACAGGAGAGCTTAGTCATTGGGCCAATTCTTCAACACCCATTGTTTCTCTACACCAAGAGAACTTCTGAGTGCTCACAGACTTCGTCAATGCATCTCCAACATTCTTCAAAGTGTCCACCTTTACCAGCAACACCCTTTTAGCCTCAACCATATCTCTAACAAAGTGATATTGAACATCAATGTGCTTTGTCTTTGAATGATAAGCAGGGTTCTTAGCCAAGAAAATTGCACTCTGGCTATCACAGTCTATCCTTATAGCTTGTTGTACCAACCCCATACTTGAACACAATCTCTGCAACCAAACTGCTTCCTTGCTTGCATGAGTGGCTGCTATGTATTCCGCCTCTGTAGTTGAAAGTGCCACTACAGACTGTCTTTTACTCATCCAACTAACTGCACCTTCAAATAGGCTAAACACATACCCGCTTGTAGATATTATTTGGTCTAGATCTCCAGCCCAGTCTGCATCAACAAAACCACGAATGTCCAACATTCTTTCTAATCCTTGTCTTCCCTGGTAGCACAAACCATAATCACTAGTGCCACGTAAATATCTGAAAACCCGCTTCACTGTTGTCCAATGCTCCTTCCCTGGGTTTGACATAAACCTACTCAATACTCCCAGTGCCTGTGCAATGTATGGTCTAGTACATACCATTGCATACATCAGGCTACCCACTGCACTTTCATATGGAACACGGGACATATCCTCCTCTTCTTCTTGTGTCTTGGGACACTGTTCAGCAGATAGCTTTACACCTACAGGAATAGGAAATTTCACTGGTTTACTATCCTGCATATTGAACCTCTGCAATATAGTCTCGACATACTTCCTCTGGTTTAACCAGAGCTTCCTCTTTGCCCGATCTCTCTTAATTTCCATGCCCAAAATATAGTTTGCAGCACCAAGATCCTTCATGTCGAATTTGGAGAACAGTTGCGTCTTCAAATCTTGGATAATTTCTTTGTCATTTCCAATCAACAACATATCATCCACATACAAGACCAAATAAATAACACGGTCACCAATTAATTTAAAATAAACACAGTGATCCTCCTTGCTTATAGTGAATCCAAGTCCCCGTATATAGGTATCAAATTTCTGATACCACATCCTTGGTGACTGTTTTAACCCATACAGAGACTTCTTCAACCTGCATACCAGTTCTTTCTTACCCTTCACCATAAAGCCTTCGGGTTGCTTCATGTACATCTCCTCTTCTAGATCCCCGTGAAGAAATGTTGTCTTCACATCCATCTGTTCTATCTCAAAATCAAATGCAGCAGCAACAGATAAAAGTAATCTAATAGAAGTAACTTTAGCAACAGGAGAAAAAATATCACCAAAATCAATTCCCGGCACCTGGGAATAACCTTTCGCTACCAATCGAGCTTTGTATTTCTCCACCTTGCCTTCTACATTCTTCTTCTTCTTAAACACCCATTTGCTCCCAATGGGCTTCCTTCCAGCCGGCAACTCCACCAAATCCCATGCATCATTTTTGTGCAAGGATGCCATTTCATCAACCATGGCCTCCTTCCATAGTTTTCCATCCTCTGAATCTACTGCCTCCCTGACAGTTCTGGGTTCATCATCAATTATAGTTAAGGAAAAACCTGAACAGAAAGCAGATGGACTATACCTTTCTGGTTGCCTTCTTTCCCGAACTGATCTTCTCAAAGCTGGAGTTTGTGGCTCTTCATCTTCTGAGTCTTCTTCTGTTGTAGAGTCTGATTCATCCTCCTTTAGCTCAAACTCTATCTTCTCGGGTTCCTTTGGTAGGACTTCATGTTTAACAACATCTTTCACTTCTCTAAACACCACATCTCGGCTGTACACAACCTTCCTTGTTTCTGGGTTCCAAAGCTTGTAACCCTTTAAACCATCCTTATACCCAGTAAAGATGCACCTTTCAGATTTATTATCCAACTTGGTCCTTTTCTCCTTTGGAACATGTACATATGCATCACATCTAAATACCCTTAGATGTGAAAAAGAGGGTTTCTTACCAGTCCATACCTCATGTGGAGTCTTATCCTCCAACGCTGATGAAGGTGATCTATTAACTAAGTAACATGCAGTCTCCACTCTTGCTGGAAATTGTCCTAACCCATTCTTGAGCATGCTTCTTTCTTTCCATCCAATGTATTCATTCTTCTTGCCTTTGTTTTGTAAATTGTGTATGGAGTAGTCAGCACGTAAGTGATATACCACACTAACCCACATAACTCTTCAAATTCCTTCTTGCGAACTCCCCACCATTATCATCCTCAGTAGCCTTTATCTCCTTCTCTGTCTGGTTTTCCATCAGAGCCTTAAATTCTTTAAATCTGTCAAAGAATTTAAATTTCTTCCTCAAGAAATATATCCATGTATTCGTTGAGAAGTCATCTATGAATGAAACACTGTACACAGACTTACCCAGTGATGGAACCGATACAGGTCCAAACACATCACTGTGCACAAGCTCTAATATCTTGTTCGCCCTCTTAGCACTAGAAGGAAAACTCACCCGATTCTACTTCCCATATAAAAATGTTCACAAAAATTGCTATTATACATACCTTCTACCATACCATTTCTATGCAGTATCCGAAGGCCCTTCTCTCCAATATGTCCAAGCCTTTGATGCCATAACATGGTCTTTTCTCCGAAGACAGCTAGGCTTTCTGCTCCACTTTCAGGAACCACAGAATTGCTACACCCATCAATAATAGTGCTACCTTGTAGCTTGTACAGAGTTCCAGTCCGAACTCCCCGCATTAATACCAATGCTCCCCAAACCATCTTGCAGGCATATTTCTCGAACACTGTTTTTACACCTGCATCATCCATCTTGCTTACAGAAATCAGATTTATGGCCAACGCAGGAATATGCAAAACACTAGGAAGTGTTCTAATCCTTCCACCTTGCAGCTTCAGCTTTACCTTTCCACGTCCGACAATTCTGGCCTTCCTATCATCCCCTAGGAAGACATCACCACCATCATATTTATCATACTCGCAGAACCACTCCCTATGGGGAGTGAAGTGAAAGGATGCACTTGAGTCAATCAACCATGACTCATTATCTACATGTGTATTTGAAGAAGAAGCCAAATAAACATCCCCACCTTCATCCGAGGTGGTTTTTGCCTTTGCAAAAGGAGCATCATCAGATCCCTTTCCTTTCTCAGGAGCTTTAGATCTACATTCCTTTTTGTAGTGTCCTTCCTTTCCGCATTTCCAGCATACCTTTACAAAATTTCTAGGAGATTTAGATCTCCCACTCGAAACCTTATTCTTGTTTCTGTTTTGGGACCTTCCTCGTACAGATAAGGCATCTCCATTCTGGCCCTCCATATTTCTCTGTTTCATTTCCTCCGACAGCAAGGCTGAGACAATTTCATCAAAATTCAAGGTATTTGTATTGCTACCTATTGCAATAACCAGACTGTCCCACGAGTCTAGTAGAGAACACAACAAACTGATGCACTTATCTTCATCTAAGATTTTAATATCAATAGATGATAGCTGACTTACCATAGTATTGAAGGCATTCAGATGCTCTGTCACCAAGTCTCCATCTTTCATCCTCAGGTTATACAGCTTTTTCCGCAGGAATAATTTATTCACCAGAGACTTAGATTGGTACAAAGTCCCTAGCTTGTCCCACAAGGTCTTCCCCGTAGCTTCCCCAGATACATTCAACAATACTAAATCTGAGACACATAACCGTATTGTGCTCTTAGCCTTCCGATCCAGTTTCTTCCAGTCTTCATCTGACATTGCCGTTGGTTTAGTACCTGGATCTACCGCGATCCACTGATCTTTATCCACAAGCAGATCCTCCATCTTGAGCTTCCACAACTCAAAACTATGACCATTAAATTTCTCGATCTGTATCTTTCCACTGCTCGCCATCTTCTTTCACCACAAGAATCGATCCCGCAGATCTCCCACTGAACAGGGTCTACCTCAGGCCCGAGCAAAAAACCCTCAGCAACAAAGGCATCCCCTTGAAGCTGAAACAACTCTGATACCAAATGTAGGTTCTAACCCTGAACAGAAATTATCTACACACGAATCTTATAATAGAAAATAAACAATAGCGAGAGCATAAAACATAAAATAGATAGACACAGAGATTTTCCCTTGGATCCCAAATTGGGACTACCAGCTTGATTTTTCATTATTCCTTTTAGTGTTACAACACATATATATACATGCCGAAGCATAAATAAACCCAATCCATTAACCCTGGATTAGAACATAACCGTAGTTTCCTTGACCGGATCTACAAAATACCAGGGGTCAAAAACCATCGTACCCCAAAAACCATGTGCAAAATCATGCAAAAAACATGGGTGGGTCCGCCTATGAGTGGTACCACACACCAAAAAAATTTCGCCAGGGCGTTGCCGCCCCCCTGTGACCCCCCTGCTGCGCCCGACGCAACGTACAACGCGTGCGGCTAGTCGTGGAAAGAATATAACACATACCCAACAGAGAGTAAGACAATCTTTGATGCATCCATCGGTCTTACTATTGGTCTCTATCCACATTTCCCACCTCATTGGACAAATGAGATGTACTTCCCATGAGTCTAAAACTCCATGGGTAGGATGCATGCGGGGAAAAGATAAAAGAGAGGGTGAACTGGCTCAACATCATAATGGTGGGGCAGAAGCACAACAAGGTTCGGCAAGCCTAGCCCTGTGTATGCTTATAGCTCCAAGAAGGTATCCCCAAGTCCCCTTGATATCCTCGAGCTCATTATCCAACTCAAGCAGGACCCTCACAATAGGGTTTGTCCACAATTCCAAGCTTCTCATGGAAGGTTAAGAATTTGACCTTCCCCAGGGACTTCATGAGAATATCTGCGACCTGCTCATTAGTCCGAATGTGATTGAGCCTTACGGTGCCTCGTTGTACCATATCTCGGATAAAGTGGTACCTAATATCAATATGCTTGGATCGATCGTGGAACACAGGATTCTCAGAAAGACGAATCCCACTCTGGTTATCGCAAATGATAACAGTGGTATCTAGCACATGTCCAAACAACTCACTAAAGATCTTTCTCAACCAAACAACTTCATAACAAGCCATACTAATTGCAATGTTTTTGGCCTCAGCGGTGCTCAAAACAACCGATTTCTGCTTCCTGCTCATCCAAGCTATCGAAGCAGGAACCCAAGGTGAAACAACATCCATATGTGCTCTTACGATCCACCACACTGCCAGCCCAATTGGCATTAGTATATCCATGGAGTCTTAAACTCCCGACAGTGTATCTCAACCCATGGTTGATTATGCCCCAAAGATATCTCGATAGATTCTTAGCACCAATCCAGTGAATGTGATGAGGCTCAACCATATGTTGACTCGAATTGTTCACTGCAAAACATACATCCGAATGGGAGTTCACTAGGAACATCAAGGCCCCTACGAGTTGTCGATACTCGGTGGTATTTCCTAGTTCAGGCCCAACAATGCTTCCACACAACTTCTTAAAGTTGAGTTCTATTGGTGTCAACATAGACTTACATTCCACCATTCCAAATCTCTCCAACAGCTTCACAATATATTTTTCTTGAGAAAGGAAAATCTTGCTTGGCCTTCGCCATACCTCCAAGCCTAGGAAATAGTGCATTAATCCTAGGTTTTTCATCTCAATCTCGGAAGCTAGCTCCCTCTTACTTTGATGAATAAGAGGGTCGACACCTTTCAGGAAGAGATCGTCCACATAGAGAACTGGAATGAGAAGCCTTTCTTTATCAACCTTAAAATAAAGGTTTGGATCAGCATCACTTCGAGTGAAGCCCAACTTCATCAAGTAGCTATCGATCCTCTCATACCAAGCCTTGGGGGCTTGCTTCAATCCATAGAGGGCTTTATTCAACCTGCATACATATGAGTCTCTATCTTGGAATTCAAACTCCAGAGGTTTCTCCGCATAAAACGCTTCCTTTATTGAACCATGTAGAAAGGAAGTCTTCACATCCATCTGATGGAGACTCCATCCTTGTGTTGCAACAAGGGAAAAGATAGATCGGATGGTGGTATATCAGGTGACAGGTGGAAATATATCATCATAATCTATGTCTTCTTTTTGAGAGAAGCCTTGGGCAACAAATATTTCCTTGTACTTTTTTGCACTTCCATCAGCTCCACAGTTGACCTTGAAGAGCAATTTTGAGGTGACAACATATTTGTCCTCCAGTCTCGAAACCACATCCAAAACATCATTCTTCATGATAGATTCATATTCTTCGTGCATAGCTTCCTTCCAAACTTGATGCTTTACGACTTCTTCAAATGATCCAGGCTCAGATTGTACAATTGTACTCATGGCTGCTAGGTACCCTTGGTACCTATTCGGATTTTTACTTTGCGGAATGTCCCCCTTGGGGAAATATGTCTCTCAACATCCTCGAGAGTTTCCCTGAGCCATGAGGGTCTCCTTTTATTTTAAGGAGGTGGATCAATAGGATCCATTGGTCCTTCAACATCAGGCATAGGTTCATCCTTCGGTTCTTCCTGCCTTCCATCGTCTTCTCCTTCTTCTTTGTCTTCTTTTGAGCTAGGAATATTCCTAACTTTATTGAGGGAAGCATCTTCATTGAAGGTGACAACGTGGCATATCTCCACTTCTCTTTGACTAGGCACATAGATCCTATATGCCTTTGAAGTTTCACTATAGCCTACAAACATTCCTTTCTTCCCAGAAGCATCCAACTTGCTTCTCTTTTCTTTCGGCACATGAAAATAAACATGACTTCCAAAAACTCAAAGGTGGGAGACATCAGGCTTCTTACCATAGAAGACTTCCTCGAGAGTTTTGGAGTCCAAAGCGGAATGCAGACAACTATTTTGAACATACACTGTAGTGTTTGCAGCTTCTCCCCATAGAAACTTCGAAAGACCTTGGTCATAGGGCATGGCACAGAAAACTTCCACAATGGTTCTATTCTTTCTTTCAAAAACACCATTTTTCTCAAGAGTATACATAGTTGTGGTCTCTCTCTTAATGCCAGATTCCCTGCAAAAGTCATTGAATTCATTTGAATCATAATCGTTCCCATTATCGGTCCTAAAAAATTTTATTTTCTTCCCGGTTTGATTTTCAATAAAGGCCTTGAAGGTACAAAACCATTTGAATTCTTCGTCGTTCTTCTTTAAGAAATATATCCAGGTCTATAAAAGTCATGTAATATGAACATCCTCCCAAGGATGTTACAGGTAGCATACCAGAAAGATCATAATGTATCAATTTCAAAATATCAAATGTCTTTGTGACACTTGAGTGCAAAGGTCCCCTTGTATGCTTCCATTCAACACAACCCTGACATATACCTTCATGGTCATCTTTAAACTCAGGCATCCCTGTCACCACCTTCCTTTCTTCGGGAAGGGATTTATAATGAAGATGTGCAAACCTCTGATGCCAAAGCTCGGTTTGAAGGGTTGTGTCACATGACATGGCCCCCAACAGACTTCCTCCAACCTGATAGAGTGTATCAAATCTAAAACCAATAGTAAGATATTCTTTGAAGTTCTTCTTCCAGATGTGTACCTTTCCATCAATGAATGCCACCTTGAATCCTTTGTCTTCCACTGTCGAAATGGACACAAGGTTATTTTTCAAATCAGATACAAACAACACATCTTGTAAGCGAAAGACTTGACCTTGAGATAGATGAACGATCGCAGTCCCTGTCCCTTTCACGGGATAGGTGGAATTGTCCCCAAGGATAATATCCAAATTAGTATCCTTCTCAATCAAATCAGAGAGGGCTTCTTTATATCCAGTGAGGTGCCTTGAAGCACCAATATCAATCAACCAGACATCTAGGGTATCATGAGGAGATGCATCAGAGAGGGAAGATACAATAATATATTCATTTTTCTTATTATCAACAAAATTTGATTAATCATACCTAGAATTCCTTGACCTCTTGAAAGGTTGGAAATTTCCACTTCAATCAGAGGGAGCCTTCCTCTTTCCTTTGAAAATGTTGTTCCTTTGATTTCCATTCCCCCTGAAGTTGTTGTTGTCATCATCCCTAGGAGATTCTCTTCTATTGGGGCCCTCTCTTGCATAGTGACCAAACTTGTTACAAGTGTAACATCTTCCTTTCCTTCCTTTGGTCCCCTCTCTTCCATGGTTTTGATTTCTCGAACCATCATTGTTTCTCTTCTTTGCATGAGTGGTGAAGGAAATAGGGTCACCTCCATTCCCATTTGAGGGATGGTCTCTTTCCATCATCCTTGTCTCTTCTTGAGTTCATCTCGTCAACAATTCATAAAAATCGGGAATCACATTATTATTAAGAATCATAGTATTAAATACATACCAGTCTCGGGGAAGTCCTCAAAGAGAAATGAGGACGAGCTCTCGGTCAACTACTTCTTCTCCTATGGCAAGGAGATCATTCTTGATTTCTGTGAGCCTCATAAAATATCATTGAATGGATTCATCTTTGCCCTTCTTGATATTCTTCAACTTGTTCTTGAAGAAAAGAACTTGATTAACATTGCTAGCCCTGAACATTCTAACCAACTTGTCATAAATCCCTTTAGATTTTCCCAGCTCTGAGATATAAGCAACCAAGTGCTTATGTATTGAATCCATGATAATCATCTTTGCTTTGATTTCCCCTTTTCTATACTCTGTCTTTGTGGCAACCGATGCATTTGATGGAGGCTCATGAATCTTCCCCTGCACATAAACCATGACATCTTGATCTTCCAAAACCAAATCCAAAGACATCTTCCATGCATGATAATTAGACTTGTGAGTGAACTTATCATTAGACTTGAAACCCTTGTAGGTTGAGGAGGCCATTGATCCTTGATAAGACTTCTTCTTCGGTGATTTATTTTCACACTATCTTGGGCTTTGTCTTCACCTCAACTCTGATCCCATGTTAAATTTAGATAACCATGGTATGTTCTCTGCTTAAATGCATTTTTACTTCAATCTTCTTTAAGGCCCAATCCATATTTAGCAATCACATAAAATCGAAAGTAAAATGTTGATAGAAAAAAATAATAGATCAATAGAAGGCAAGCCAAGTAATATATCATAATTTGTAATTCTTCTTGTCCAACAAATAGAGAGATAAATGTTTGTTACAACAGTCAACAGGATGCCCTAGCCAACAAAGTCTTGAGTTGGCCAAACCAACTTCTCCAACAACCAAATCAGCCTTTCTCCAAGTGTCACACACACCCCTCAAAGACAACTCCAAAAAATCAACACAGGTCAACCCCAAATGGTCAACGCAAAATTCAACGTTGCAGTCAAAGCTGATGTCAATGGACAACATTTAAAGTAATCACTTCTCCTCGATTTTTGTGCCCTCCAATGCAGCCTCAAGAAATCAAAATTTTTGTGCAAAATTTGAAGTCAAAACACAATAGTTGACCCAAAGTCAACGTTGGTCAACGCTGTCCAAAAAGCCCTAAAAATAGTCTAAAAATTTCAGCAGCTTCTTCAGGTTCGGATTCACATGTGTGAGGGAAAGGAAGCCTCTCCTAGGTTGTATGAACCAATCAGATCACAAGAAGAATGTGTGTTGAGATGATGATGAAATGAGCATCATCTCTCTCCAATTTATATCCATCAATGAGGGTGTGTGACACATCTGTTGGGCTTGTGAGCCTACTTTACAGATCTGATCGACCTTGCATATGTGTGGAAAATAAAATCAAAATATAAGTTGTGCTCATCCAAACAAGATGATATTTAGATCAATCTTGCACCTCTTCGAAAGAGGAATCCAATAAAAAAAAATCATCATCATATGAGTAGTGCAACATGGAGTTTGGACCTAGTTGCCCAAATTTAACAATATGTTTTGAGCATGCATCTAGTTTTGCACAATTTCATGGTGTTTCCATTAGATATTTCAAAGTTTCCACCGCACAAGGAAGTAGAATTTTCTATTGAGATGGTACGAGGAGCAACTCCAACATCAAAATCACCTTACAGGATGAGTACACTAGATTTGGTAGAGTTAAAATTGCAATTGAAGGAAATGTTGGAGAAAAGGTATATTAGGCCAAGGGTGTCGCCATGGGGTGCACTGGTGTTGTTCGTGAAGAAGAAAGATGACACTCTAAGATTGTGCATTGATCACGAGAAGTTGAACATGTACCATCAAGAACATGTACCCACTACCAAGGAATGATGATTTGTTTGATGAGTTGAAGGGAGCAACAATGTTCTCTAAGATCTATTTGAGATTGGGCTATCATCAGGTAAGCATCAAAGAGCAAGACATCTACAATACTTCATTCAAGACCAGGTACGAGCATTATGAGTTTTTTGTAGTTCCATTCGGTTTGACTAATGCCCCAACTACATTTATGTGTCTGATGAACAATGTGTTGTGTCCTTATTTGGACAAGTTTGTGATCGTGTTTACTGATGACATATTGGTGTATTGTAAAAACGAGGAAGAGCATGTTGAGAATTTGGAAGCAGTGTTGAGGTTGTTGTGAGAGAATCAATTGTATGCTAATATCATCAAATGCAGCTTCTTCCATACTGAGGTACACTACTTGGGACATGTTTTCTCCAAGGAGGGCATTGCAGTAGACCCAGAAAAGATAAGAGTCATCATGGAGTGGAAAGCTCCTAAGAATGTAGATGAGGTGAGATCCTTCATGGGATTGGCAAGTTACTACAGGAGGTTCATCAAGAGCTTCTCACATATTTCTTATCCTATTACATCATTGCAAAGGAAAGGAAAGAAGTTTGATTGGACAAATGAGTGTAAGGCTAGTTTTGAGCAACTTAAGTAGTTGTTGACACATGCTCCAGTGTTAAAGATTGCAGATCCAGAAAAGGAGTTTATAGCATGCACAAATTCTTGCAAGAGAGGACTTGGCAGGATCCTTATGCAAGATGGACAGGTGGTATGCTATGAGTCACGGAAGATAAATGAGCACGAGTAGAACTACTCGACACATGGTCTTGAGCTAGCCGTAATCATTCATGCACTGAATATGTGAATGCACTATATTCTTGGTGTTGAGAATTAGGTAGGGCAGTGATTAATTCAAATTCTCTTCTTGATAATCACTTGTGAGCTTACTTCTTTTACTTATGTCTTCTCTTCCTATTTTATTATGTGTTTCATCAAGTCAATTAACAAAACACAAGAGACACAAATTTATGCTCTTCGAGCCAGAGCCAAAACCTCTCCCTCTTGGAGAGGAAAACCCACAAGAAATTCTTCTTATAGACTTTCAGATGAAAAGTACCATGACCATGACACATACCCTTGACCTTTGTATGCCTCCAAGACCTTGTCACTACTTCTTCATTGAATCCTTGAGTCGATCCTTCTTTCCTGCACCATCATGCACCATTTTGTACCTTTATGCACTAAGAATAGATAGCTCAGTCTCTATTTGTATTCTTCCTTCATTGACTATATCATATCCTTGCTTGTGATATTAGCATTGTGTTATAGACTATATTACCTTATTCCTTCATTTAACCTTATTGACTGTGCATACTTGTCTTATTTCCTTTCGATGAGCAGTCCACACTATACTATAGTGATTCCCTTACAAAACCTTGTTCTCACACTTTACCACAGTCCCTTCTTGCACTTAAATGGACCCTTCTCCAACTTTAACACTGTCCCTTCTCACACTTTAAAACAGTCATATATGACTGAATTTGTTCCTACAATCTTTTCTGCAAATCTCATACCTATTTTTTCACTTACCATAGTCCTTTCTTCATACTTATCATAGTGCTGCAACTTCGCACTTACTGCAGTGTTGCAACTTCACACTTATCAAAACCCTTTCTTTGCTCTGCAAGTAGTCCTTAGTAGAGTTTCTACTTCGCTTTTATGTCTCCTTTTTACTCACACTAATATCAGATATATATTACCAAAGTTCTCTCAGACATATCTGAATTTTTATTCTTCAAATGATCCGCAGACCTATCCTTATATATACAGGACATACCTTCTTCTAGGCCAACATGTAGGCCTTCTTCTAAGCCAACTTGAGCAGGGGTATGGAAGCCAACTTGTTCACTATATATAGGTTGACTTGAGGAGGCACTTCAACGTTGATCTTGAGCCACATTCTGAGCCATGTCTTTAAGGCTTATATGATAAGCTCTTTAGGCATACTTCTTTGAATTCTCTCTTCATATACATGATTCATAATTGGTACATTTATGACAAGATGACAAATCCCTAAAAGACATTAAGAAGAATTCCTTTGACCTATAATAAAACCTTGCTCATGAAACCCATGAAGCAAGCATAACAAAATTTCATTTTGTTATCTTTGTCTTCTTCATTACATAAATACATAATTGCATAGTCAATATTAAGACTAAACCTAGTTACACTTTCCAACACTTAGCAGGAAATTTGTACTTATGAGTGATCACATTGCGTTGAGGTACTTGTTTGACCAATTGAACCTGAACGCTAGACAGGCTAGATCATTGGCCACGATTATTGAGTTTAACTTCGAGATCAAGTACATCAAGGGAAAGGAAAATAGAGTCGCAGATGCTCTTAGCAGGAAGGTACAGGTAAATCACATAGCAGTTATGAGCACCTATGGGACAGACTTACAGGATAGGATCATGCTGGCAGGTCAATTGGATCGCACGTATATGGATATTGTGCATAAGTGGCAGCAGGGTACAGGTACAAGTGTTGGTACATGTACAGGTACAGGTGTAGGTGGCAGTACATGTATAAGTAGTGGTATAGGTACAGGTGTAGTTGTACACGATTTGGACTACCATCTCACAATAGATGGATTGGTTAGATTCTGAGACATGATATTTGTACCAGACAACAGTTAGCTCAAGAAGGTGATCTTGAGGGAGTTTCATACAAAGCCATATTCGGGTCACCCAGGTTACCAAAAAACTTTGACTGTAGTGAAGATATTTTATTATTGGTCAAATCTAAAGAGGGACGTGGCAGATTTTGTAGCGAGATGTTTGGATTATCAGATGGTTAAGGTAGTGTGTAAACACCCAGGTGGACTGTTATAGCCTATTGCGATTCTAGATTGGAAATGGGAGGTCATTTCCATGGAATTCATCACATGATTGCCTAAGACGGTTAGACAACATGATTCCATTATGGTTCTACTGGACAGGTTGACAAAGGTTGCACATTTCATTCCGATGAAGACTCCATACTCATCTAGTGATGTAGCATAGGTGTTTATTAGAGACATAATCAGATTTAATGGTGTTCTGAAGAAGATTGTGTCTGATAGGGATGCAAAGTTCACTTCCAAGTTTTAGAAGGAGTTGCTTTTAGGTTTGGGCACTGATTTTGCCTTCAACACAACTTATCATCCATAGACAGAAGGGCAAACTGAGAGGGTCAACAGGATATTAGAGGATATGTTGAGGATGTATGTGATGCATCAACATCGCAATTGGGAAGAGTATCTTACAATGGTAGAGCTTCCTTAAAACAATGAGTATCAGGAGTCGTTGGGATGATTCCATCCAAGGCATTGTATGGGAGAAGTTGCAACACTCCTATCAGTTGGAGTGATCTGGTTAATAAGGTATTGATTGGACCAGATATGTTGGCAGAAATGGAACAAGAAATGCAAGTGATCAAGTAGAACTTGAAAGTAACATAGGATAGGCAAAATCGTTATGTAGACAGGAAGAGGTTGTTCAAGGAGTTTCAGGTTGGGGATTAGGTGTACTTGTGTATCAAGCCCAAGAAGAGCTCCTTGTGGATTTGATCGTGTGCCAAGCTGGCACCAAGGTTTTGTGGACCCTTAAGGGTCATTGAGAGGATTGGGCCAGTAGCCTATAGACTTACACTGCCTTCCATAGTGAAAGTACATTATGTTTTTCATATATCATTGCTTAAGAAATATGTTAAATATGGTGATCATGTTATTGACTGGTCTATATTTCCAGTGGATCCAGAAGGAGAGTTCCAACCAGAACTACAGTGCATTTTGCAGAAAAAGACGCTCATGCTCCAGAATTGAGCAATAGAGCAAGTTAAAGTGTAATGGAAGCAATTTGGGCCCGATTAAGCTACACACGAGATGTCAGATCAGATGCGGGCTATGTATCCTTCCTTGTTTTCCAGTTGAGGCAAACCAATTTTGGTGTGATGTTGGTTTTGGTTAGCATATGTTTTGGCGATGTTTTGGTATATTTTTTTATGTGATGGTTGGATGTATGGACATATGTATATGGATGTAAATACCTCCATGAGCTATGTTATAAATCTCCAATAAGCGGTATGGTGTCATGTCATTATAGTTTTCATGTTGTTATGATGTCATGTTGGTTTGCTTTTCAGCAGGGTGATCATTGTAAATACTGCATCAAGCTATGTTATAAAGCTCCATGGGAAGTATGTTTGCTTTTCAATGGTGTTGCTAAGGTATATGTGTGAATGAACACTGAGGATGGTGTCCCCCAAGGGGGAGCGTTCTGTAACAGCCCTAGTGAAAAGCTCATGTAATAAAGTTAAAATAATAACCATGGTAGATGGGACACATATTCCAAGCTTAATGTTGGGAAAAACATCATAGTGCGGGTGTTCACATGGTTTATTATGGCTAAGGAAATTGGCAAAGACAAAAGTTAAGGCTTTGGAAAGGAAAATTGGCATATTTGACACATTTATTTATGAAAATAATGGAAATTAGGAGAAAAGGGAGATGAAAGGTCATAGGTTGCATGTGAGGAGGAAAATGAAGGAAAAATAATGGAAAACAAATAAAATAGAGGCCTCTTCTATAAAAAGGGTTATGAGGATCAGTTGGTACCTTTTTTCTATGCATTTTTGAGCTCTCTCATTATTCTCCCCCTATCTCTCATACTCTTAGATACTTATATTTTTCTTAGAGCACTATTGGAGAGTGTGGATACTTGGTGATTTGGAGCAAGAAGGCAAAGTCAGAGAAGGAAAGCGCAGGTGGACATCGAGATCAACATCTACAACGGGATTTTACTGCAGGTACCGAGTTACATGTATATTTTCCTCACTAGTTCGGGAATGCATGGGTATGCATGTGGATTTTCCTAGCCTTGTCATTTCTTAGACAACCATGGTATTGTGGGTTTATTTCTATTCATTGTTTTCTGGTTGGTTCTCATGATTTCTTTAGTTTTGGGTTGATTTATTAGTTCCTAGAAGCCCACCGGACAACTGTGGGTTGAGTTACTACTCCTGGAAGCCTTGGTTGGACAAACCCTCTGGAAGCCCAAGGTGGGTTGAGTTACTAGTCTTGGAAGCCTTGGTTGGAGAGACGCTCTGGAAACCCTATAACAATTGGGGTTGAGTTTCTAGTCCTAGAAGCCCTAGTTGGAACAAAGACTCTAGAGCTTTGGAACAACTTGGAAAGAGGCCAATCCGTGATGGTTAGTGATGTTTGACCGTGAGGTGGAATCACTCGTTGAGGGTTGAGACAGATTGGTCTTTGGAGCCTTGGTTTGGTGTTGATTGATGTGTTTGATAATGTCCCACATTCTTGCTTGTAATATGGCACGGGGATGATTGGATGAAGTGAGACTTGGCTTAGCCAATATATGGGCGGGTGGAACATGGAAGTCCCATCCCCAGTTGGCTTTTACATTCAGTAATGAAGAGCTCATTCCTCTGGTATTCAATATGAAAATGTAATAGTTTATGTATGGATTTAATTGTTGTTGTATCCATTGTATTTTTGTTGTTAATGTGTTGGTTATAAGCATGTATTCGATCAATGATGATGCATGACCCAATCCATGTTTTTACCTGTAAATGAATGCATAATGTATCTATGGTAAATTAGATTGTATTGTAGCGTATGATGTAGGGGAGAAATTCTTCTTAGCCATTCTCAAATAAGAAAGAGAACCCTTTGTATAATTTTTTTGCTTATACCTATAATGCAATGTTTATGACATGTCTGACGAAATGCCTATCATGGTTGGGCGGGTTGTCAGTTCATTAAGGTGACTATTATAGGCAACCTCTATGCTTCTCATTCAATTTTCAACCCAAGGTAAGTCTTCTTATTTCAAGAGTGCAAGCACAGTATATGCGAGTGACATCGGAAATAGTTACTCTATATTACCATGAAGAAGATTAACTACTTCTCGAAGTTCAATCAACTCAAAAAGAAATGGTATTGTAAAATGTCACTAACTATTCTGTCTAAATAAGCTTAGCGAGAATAACCTATGATTGAACAACACACTTGATGAATTGAACAACAGTCCTAATGAATGGAACAAAAAATTCAATGAATTGAACATCAATTTCTTATTTAATTTTGCAATGGAATTCTCTTGCAAACTAACTAACTAACATTCTTCTGCATTAAGCACAACAAGAAGTCCTATAGTACTGGTGGAAAGATATAATTCTTAGTGATATAAAGCATTGAACAGAAATTGTGCTAAAGATCATAAACGAATGTAAAGGAATTGAGAAAATTATGAAGATGTTTAACATTTATAAAACAATTACTGCAAACCAGAAAACGTGAGCGATGAACTATCTTAGTGGCATAGGAAACTGCAACGTCATAGGCGTAGAAGTTAACAAGTGGAAAAATATCTCACAGAATGCATCAAAAAACTGAACATAAATTCCATAATTAACGTACAGTATAGAGGTGAGCGCAGAAACTCCCAGGGCTGGGCCCAAACCACTAGAAGTCTAACGCGACAGAAAACTCAGGAAATGACTATTCAAAATACCAAAATTCTTTATTAAAAAGGTTGAGACATGAATACAACTGGACAGTTCTGTCTTGATACATCTATTATAGAAGAGAATTCCTATTCAGCTCTCCCTTTCTCGTCCATCTTTAGCCTTTTTAAAGGCAATTTCGCTCAGTGGAATGGTCTTTTCCAAACGACAACTCGCTGCTCATGGTTGTCGTTTGAGTTCTTCGGACGTGGATCTGTCTTTTCGCCTTCCGCTGGTCCCTAGGGTCATTTTGATTTCTTGTCCTCTGCCTGTCAGCTGTCTCTTGGTCATCGTCAATTTAGCTGCCTTGTTTTCCTTTGAATAGGGATGAAATAAGTCAAATCCTTGTTTAAACATGCCTTTTACTGTTAGTCCATTTGTCCTGATTTTTCATTAATCCCCTTTCCTTTACTATTAAGATGAGGAAAAATTCCTAAAAGTGTATGATAATTCAAAGTAAAGGTAGGGTGAAAACGTACCTTAATTCTGGCCCAACATACTCTCTCTCTTACCTATTTGCAGGTCCTTGTGCAAACAAATTATTGAGGTGTAACTGGGTTAGAGAACAGACAGGGTATACTTCTTCCTTGTATGCTTTGAAACCCTGTTTCTATCTAATTCTTGCAAAGGAAACGTTTGTGTTCCCTTATGGCAGTTCATAGTCATGATCATAACCCTCAGGGGGGTACTAGATGAGAGGAAATCTATAACTGCACCCTATCCATGCAGAACCCATGTTGAAGACCATATTGTTATACAAAAGGAATCTAGAGGTGGCCGCTTTGAAGTTTCTGTAGCCAAATGTCTCCCTATTTTTCACATTGTTCGTGGAGGCCATCCACCTCTATTTGGCTACTGTCAGGGTTGCTTCCTGAATGTCTTTGAAATACTCCCGCCCATGTTGTATAATGTCTCTATGGACGGGTCCCAGCTTAGCCCTTACCCCATTTCTTCGCATGAAATTCTTGTGTTGGATGAACAACTGTAGCAGTTTAGTAGGCTCCCCTCTAACCCATAGGTCTAGGCCGTGCTCTCTCTTCTGGAGAATTTAATAGGCTTTGGCCCACCTAAGCTGGTTCTTAGCAAAAAAGAGGAAGGCTTGGAACTAAATATCTCCTATAAAGGGACTAGGATTGTTTTCCCTGTCCTCCTCTACAAAGAAGTTGTACATGTAAAGTTCACATAAAAGGCGTTGGACCTGTTCATATTGATCATTGCAACAATGAACAAATTCCTCTATAGTTTTGAAATTTGTGGGCTTCCCTGCCCTGAAGGCCTTAATATTCAGCAGTAAATATCATTTTATTAGGAATAGGGCATAGCTGGTGGCTGGTGCCCTACATGTTAGCGCATCAGAGTACAAAGAAAAAATCATGGTGATTTGTTTCTTGGCTTGTTCCACCTAGTCTTGTGCCCCTTTTACCTTTGCCTGCTCTTCTCTAAGCTGAGAAAATGCTTCATCTTCTGTTGTAGAAAGGTTCATTAATTTCTTTAATAGCGCCTAATACTCTTGTGCGGGCACTACTTCCTTTTTGCACTGTGCTAACTCATGTTGTGTTCGAATTAATTCATTATACCATTTTTTATTGACAACTCTTTCAACTAGAGGAGCATAGGCAGGAGTTTCCTCCGTTTGGGTTTCCTTTTCTTTAGTGAATTCCTACCTAGTTTGAATAGAGGCTTCGGTAGTGTCTACTAGGTCTGTTTATACCTCAATCTCAGCGGTGCTTGCCAAGTCAGTCTGCATCTCAACCTCAACAGTGTTTTCTAAATCAGTCTGCATCTCAGCCTCAACAATGTCTGCTAAGTGAGTCAGCATCTCAGCCTCAGTAGTGTCTAAAAAATTGGTGACCAATTCTGTTTGGGTTTATGTGGTGGTCAATTCTTTCTTAGGCTTTCGAACCTTGTTTACCTCTTTCAACTGCTTCCTCAAATGTTTTACCATTTTCCTTAACCTTTTGCAGGTTCTGCTTAATTTCTTGAACTTTTTTTCAACTAAATTTGCTTCTGGTTTGGTTTCAGCAGGGGATGGAGGAGCAGCAACCTCTTTTTCAAGGATGGTGGTGTCAATTTCAGTATTTTCTGTGATGGTGTTTTCTACTTGTGCTTCGGAGTTTACTTTTGCATGAGGGTCCCGGCTGGGAGAGACGATATTCCCCTCAGGTGTCAGAGGAATTGTTTCCATGCTTGCATTTTTTTCCAAGGGGATGGTGTTTCCTGACTGATTTTCGGATTCGGCTACCTCTTCTGCATGCTCCTCCTTATTCACTCTATCACTCTCGAGAGGAGACAAGGCCCTAAAAGCCTATGATTCCTCTTGATAGGGTAATATCTCGGTGTGGCCAGAGCTGCTAGCAATGGCATATTGGTCTAACGGTTCTTCTTGTTCTACATCTTGCTCAGATAGGCTTCTATTTTCATGGGATACCCTCATTTTCTCCAGGACTCAAGCCGTATCTTCCTCATAATCTTTAAGGGTATATTTTGAGGGCTTGAGGGTAGTGAGCGGGATGGCCCTGCCTCCTTTAGAAATTCTGAGGTTTCTTGTTGTAAATGCAGTCTTTTGGACCGCCTTTGCTTGCTTGGTTCTGAAGTTGAGGCCCAGATCCTTTTCCTTCTAGGTATGTTCATTCTAGGGAGCTCAATTTCAGTCCCGACAGGGTTTTCCTCAGGTGCCTGCATGGCAGGGTTAACAATATTGTCCTAGGATATCTGTTATTTTCCCAACTCATGCACAGTGATTAATTTTATTAACCCGTGGTGACTGACGATTGCTTGAGGTTTTTTAGCTTTTCTTATTCGAACAATAGTGTCGTGTAATATATAATTTAAGAAAGCAGGCAGATTAATTGAAATATTTTTTTTAAGCACGACTAATAATTTGAGTTGACGGGGTTTTACCACGTCTTGGCGTCCATCGCATGTGATGAATCTCTGGATGAATGCTGTCAGTTCTTGCCACAGTTGATGTAGATAGGTAGGGTTAATGCCTTTTCCTTTTCGTTCCAATGGCTCTTCTAGATCCTGGTATGCTACGACTGCCTCTCGTAGGAGAAGGTGTTTTTCGATCCATCTCTCTCCCTCTGTTGGTATTCTGAAAACTTCAACAATAATATCTTCTGTGATCGGTATAATCCTTCCCCTGAGCCTAGTCTGTCCCTCCTATAGGTTCTGTAGGAACTCAATTTATATCTATGTATCAAATCCTTGTAATTTGTGTAAATATGGCAGCCAGCCAGCTTGCTAGAGGATAGTGCGAGCTGCATCTGAAATCGGGAAGGTCGTAGGTTCATTCCGGAGAGAGTTTCCTCCCATGGCTGATGTGTTTTCTTGAGCTAATTTCTTCTTCTGATTGTGTCATCTTTCGGCCCTATTGGTTAGAATGAACATTGTATGCTAGAGAAAGAGAAATTGCATCCTTTTGTAGGTAACTTCATATCTTAATTGCAATGATCCTTTGGTCTTATCAGCGTATCCAATGGAATTTGTGCAGGAAATTTGCATGCTTGATATTTATGGATAATTACACCCCCTCTCTCACAGTAAGGCCATCCATGTCCTCAAGTACAAGAGATATTTGATCAATAATGAATGCATATGGGGGAAAAGTCAGGTTTCAGTATTCATAGTTTGTACGCTAGAATAGAGTCTGTGGCTTTGGAGCTCAAGGAAAGAGGAGTGATTGAGTAATTATGAGCGCATGCAGTGTAAAGGTCATAATTGGAAGTTATCATAAGTGTATCTCATGTGGAAGTGACTGGAAAGGGGAAGATAGAAGTATAGATATTATTATGATAGGATTTCCTTCTTTAATGGTAAAGTGTGATGGAAGCATGACTGAGATAGATAATGATTGGTGTCGTCATCCCGAAGTTCAAACATGCAAGCATATAGTTACTTAGAATAGTATTATCACTAATTCGAGTAGTGGGTTTGGAAGAAAATTAGGAGATAAGGTATATGTAAGAGTAATTGGCTATCGTTGAAACATACTCTCATACCATAAGTAGAGCCACTGTTGCCAACAGGAATTCATAGCCTTGACAGGGTTGCTATTTTAACCCGAAAAATGAGCCAGGATCCTTCATGTAAAAGTAGTTATTTTGCCGATTTTGTGGAGAGATCACCATGCTGGTATGATAGCCAGATATCCACAGTGCCACTCACTAGAGTTGTAGCAGAGTGATCAGGTCGTCTGGTGATGGGACCTCCTTTCCTTCAAGCAGTTGAGAAGGTCATTACCCTGGTGTGATGGCCATTGTGGGCATGTCACTTGTTAAACTATTATGAACATGGTAGGCTGGCTCGTGATGAGACCTCTTATCCTCTCTTGAAAATTTTCATATGAACATAGTACTTCTTTTTGAAACATAAGAATTTTGATTTATGAGGAGGCCACTATGCTGGTATGATGGCCAGATAGTCGTAGTGCCATTCACTAGGATTGTAATAGAGTGATCAGGTCGGCTCGTGATGAGACCTCTTGTCCTTCAAGCAATTCAGAAGGTCATTACCTTGGTGTGATGGCCATTGTGGGCATGTCACCTGCTAAACCCTTATGATTATGGTAGGTTGGCTCGTGATGAGGCCCCCTATCCTCTCTTAAAAAATTTGCATGTAAACATAATAGTTATTCTTTATACATGAAGGGAGGCTCATTTACTCCTTAAGAGTTAGGGATGGTGTGAGAAATAAAAAGAATTCCAATACAATTAATACCCCTTATTCCTATTTCTTTATGTCGAAGGGAAATACTACTCGAGAGTGTAGAAAGATATACCATCATCAGACCATCTATTATGTGATGACATATTTGAGCTGGGAATGACTTAGCCCTTCATTACATAGATGTGCAATGTCATCTTCCGGGTTAGAGATTATAGTGTCAAAGGATCATCATATTAGAAATTTTACTGCTTTCCTCTTCTTCAGCTGCCAATTCCGACTCAGAGATGTCTTTACAGCTAGGGTGTGGAATGAGCAGAGGATATCGACAAAAGAAAGAAGGATCATGCTTCTTTAAAGATAGGAAAAAAATCAGCTATTCAATTCCTTTGAACAGTAAAACAAAACGTGAAACATGGCTGTTCAATTCGATTGAACAACTGCTGTTCGATTGGATTTGAACAGAAACCGTTCAAAACTTGAAAAGTAAGGAAAAATAAAAATGCAAAAACTGGTTGTTCTATCCGATTGAACATCAGATGTTCAATTGGATTGAACAACAGTCATTCAAATAATTTGAACAAGGAAAAATAAAAACACAAGAGGATGAGAAAAATAAAAATGCAAAAACATGGCTGTTTAATCTGATTGAACAACAACCGTTCAAGGAATTTTAATAGCAAGGAAAACTAAAAACACAAAACACGGTTGTTCAATCCGGTTGAACAGTAGCTGTTAAATTGGATTGAACAGTAGTCGTTCAAAGAATTTGAACAATAAGAAAAAATAAAAACACAAAAACACGGTTGTTCAATCCTATTGGACAACAACTGTTCAATTGGATTAAACAACAACCATTCAAAGAATTTGAACATTAAGGAAAAATAAAAACACAAAACACGGTTGTTCAATTCGATTTAACAACAGCTGTTCAATTGGATTGAACAACAACCTTTCCAATAATTTGAACAACAATAAAAATAGAAGAGGATGAGAAAAATGGTACAATTGTGAACATGAAGAATGTACAACAAAATAAGAAACTAGGATTTGCAAGGAGATTATATACATTATTTACAAATGAAGGTATCAAACTCTCATGTACTTGAGGTTGTGGGGTTATCAACCCCTTCTGCCACAACTTGGATGGTGGGATCGTTTCGTACCTGTTGGCAGAAAGACTCCTTTGTGAGAGGTTTGTGATAGAGGCGTACTCTGTGCCCATTGAATCGAAATGTAGAACTAGACCCATCTATGGTGGTCAAGGTGAGAGTACCGTTGTTGTGTACTTCTTGGATTTCATATGGATTGAGCCACCTTGTTTGAAATTTTCCCAAAAAATCTTGGAATCTGGAGTCAGAGAGAAGTGCCCAATCTCCTTTCTGGAATGTATTCTTTTTTATGAGGTTGCCATGCCACTTAGCTCATTGTTGTTGTATGATCGATGTGCGCTGCAGAGCCAGTAACCGTATTTCATCCAATTCATTTATTTGTTAGAGTCTTTTAATCTGGACCTCCATCAAGTCTAACCCTACTTCCTAGGTTGTCCTTAGGGTATTGACTTCAAAATCAATGGGGAAAATAGGCTCTCTTCCAAATAGTAGATGATACAGATAATATCCAGTGGTGTTTCTCCATGTTGTGCGATAAGCCCATAAGGCCTCTGGAAGTCTAGTGGCTCAGTCCCGACGATGTGATGATACTATTTTAGTAAGAATTGCCTCAAGGAATTTGTTGGTGCTTTCAACCTGTTCGTTCTCCTGCGGGTGGTAAGGAGACGTGACTCTGTGGATGATATGGTGATTCTTTAGAGTGGTTGTGATTTTATTACCTACAAATTGTGCCCCTTCATCGGCTATCACTTCTCGTGGTAGACCATATCGCACAAATAGCTCGAACAGAAAGTTAATCATAGATTCTTCTGTGGCTCTTGGTAAGGCTACTATTTCCACCCATTTTGTTACATAGTTCGTGGCAACTAGTATGTAGGTTTTCTGATTTGATCGCAGGTTGAATGGCCCAACGAAGTCTAGTGCCCATCGTTCGAACGGTTCTATTACCAATATTGGTTGTAGTGGAATTTCGTCTGCTTGGCCTGTGTGGCCCATTCTTTGGCAAATATCGCAGTCTTGGACATATTTTTTTGCATATTTGAAGGTTGTAGGCCAATAATAACCCAATTGTAATACTTTGTGCCCCATTCTGCGATCTGCGAAATGGCCACCCCATGGTTCATCGTGACAGGCCCGTAGGATATCATAGATCTTGTCTTCCCGGATGCATCTGCGTATATGCATGTCGGCCCCTGTGTGGAAGAGGTATCCACCGATCCAGGAGAACCTGGCATTGTGTTGTACAATTAGCTTCTGTTCCCTTGATGTTAAATTCCTAGGCAGTTTCCCTACTGCCAAGTAATTTGCTACGTCTATGTATCATGGCATTTTACTGCTACGACAAATAGATGTTCGCCTGATCATCGAATGCTAGTGTGTCATCTGTCTTTGGAACTCTAGATAGGAAGTTTGCGACCACGTTTTCTTTTCCTAGGCGGTCCTTGATGGTTATGTCAAATTCTTGCAAAACCAGCAACCAATGAGTTATTTTCCCATTTGTGATTAGTTTATTGGCTAAATATTTAATGGCAGAGTGATCAATATACAAGAGTACTTGATAGCCAGTTATATAGTGTCTAAATTTATTGATAGCATAAATGACAGCCAAGAACTCTTTTTCTGTCACTGTGTAGTTTAATTCGGCAGGAGTGAGATTTTTGTTGATATAATAAATAGCATAGGGCTTTTTGTCTTCTTCTTGACCAAGAACTGCCCCTATCACTGTATCGGATGCATCTAAGGAAATGTGAAAAGGCAGCTCCTAGTTAGGACCGCGTAAGATTGGAGTTGTCGAGACCAGTCTCTTTAAATCTGCAAAAGCAGTGTCACATTTATCAGACCAATGGAATTCGATGTTTCCAGTCAGTGCATACAAAGGTGCAGCAATTTGAGAGAAATTCTTTATAAACCTATGATAATACCCTGCATACCCCAGAAAACTACGCACCTCGGTCTGTGTACAAGGTGTGGCTAATAAAAGGATTACCTCTATTTTTTCCCAGTCTACCTGTATTCCTGCTGCAGAGATATAGTGCCCTAGGATTACTCCCTTGGTCATCATCATGTGGTACTTTTCATTGCTTAAGCATAACCTGGTAGCAATACATCGTTCCAATACCTTTTCTAGTGTTTCTAATACTTTATCAAAGTCATCACCATATGGGGGTGAAGTCGTCCATGTAAATTTCAAGCCCCTCATTTATTAAATCAACAAAAATGTTGAGTATGGATCTTTGAAAGGTTGTTGGGGCATTGCATAGTCCGAATGGTAGCACCATGTAGGAAAATGTACCCCATGGGCAGGTAAAGGTTGTTTTATCTTGGTCTTTGGGGGCTGTTTTGATTTGCTTGTAACCATTGAATCTGTTAATAAAAGAAAATAAACGCTTCCCTGCCAATGCATCTAGGACCTGATCAATAAAAGGGAGGGGGAAGTGGTCCTTCTGTGTCGCATTATTCAGTTCTCGGTAGTCCACACAAATTCTCCATTTCCCATTATTTTTAGGGACGACTACCAGAGGGGAGACCCATTTGCTGTCTGAAATAGGATAAATGAAATTCACATCCAGCAGTTTGTACAACTCCAGTTTTACAACATATTTTAGATGCGGGTTTAACCTATGCTAGGGTTGCTGAATAGGCCGAGCCTCCTTGTCAGTATAGATGTGATGGGTGCATAGATGAGGGTATATTCCCTTCATGTCTGGGTAGTCCCAAGAAAATGATCCTTGATACTTCTGTAACACCTTTATGAACTTCTTCCTTTGGTCACTATCCAGATTGCCATTGATATTCAAAATTTTCCCTGGCTCAATCTCAATGGGTCTGCTGTTGCGTACAACGGTTGCGGGTATATGTTGATCATAAAGGTTTGCCAAGAGATCTTCTTGTGTTTCATCTTCAAGAACTATTTTCAACATTTGGCATTTTAAGTTTCCAGATGTAGATGGCTGATTCATAGAGTTATTTATTACATCATCTTCAGTTTGATCCTTAAATTCAAGAGCTTCGACTAATGTCAAAGGTGGACGAATATTTTTCTCCCAATATCTATGTGGATGCTTTTGAATGTTTACCGTGGGTAAAATTGGTTTGGCAGGCAGGTAAATGATAATGTTCTTTATAGAATCTCCCCTAGCAATGGTCATGTTGCCTGCTTGGTAGCCTATGTAAGCATCGACTATTGCCAACCAAGTCCGCCCAAGAATCAAGGGGTGTCCGTCCATCCGATTCTTTGGGTTAATAACTAAGAAATCAACCGAATACTCCCATGAGTCCATAAAAACCAAAATGTCCTGCAATATTCCTTCTAGCCTAATAAAATACCTGTCAGCAAGTTCCAACAACGTAGCTGTGTGTTCTAAAGCTGATATGCCTAGCTTTTCGCAGGTCCATGTTGTTAAGATGTTAATGGCCGACCCTAAGTCAACCAATGTGTTTGGAAAGGAGTGGCCAGATATTTGTACAGTTACTATGGGATTCCCTGGGTCATCATATTTAATGGGGGCCTCCTTACCCAATAATAAGCTAGATAGTGCTCCCACCACATGAACGGTGGGTACAGTTTTTGCTCTTTTTGCTTGCTTCTTTCCACACAGTTCCTTAATTGTCTTGGCATAGATGGGGATGTATTGTATGGTCTACAGAAGAGGAATTTTAATTAAAAGTTTTCTCAATTCTCCCAAAATATCAAAATTTGGAAAGACCATTGGTCTAGGCAGTGTTAACCTTTCAGGGAAAGGAGTTGGAGAAATACTAATATTTTCAGGCTTCTCTTGGTCAACCGTTTCCTTTTCTTGCTCCACCTTCATCTCAATTATATTCATTTGTCTGGGCTTTGTTAGAGTTCCAGATTCCAATTGGATGGGGTCGTTCCTTGTGCTGGTGAGATAATACGTCCTGATCTCAGACTTAGTTCATTACATTGCTTTTGTTCAGTTTCGGGGTTTGGATTTTATATAATCTCGATTAGCTGAACCGGCCTATTGTTGGGGTTAGGATTGGGTTGGGATGGTAATTGAGGATGGATGATAGGCCGAGGGTTGTGCTAGACAAGGTATGAAGTTGGAAGTCTTTGTTGATTTTGAATCCCTGTCCCCATTGGTGGGTGGGTCATTCCCAGAGGTCGTTGCCAATTTTGAGGCCAATTTGTGGTTTGAGAAGGAGATGCTGGCCACTGGGTTTGATATGGGTTGTTTTTCCAATAAGGAGGGGAACAAGGAAAGCTTGACCAATTATTTTCTGAAGAGGGTTGCGTTGGCCAAGGCTGTATAGGAAACGACTGAGACGGCCAAGTGGAGAAAGGTGGTTGATTGTACCAAGCTATTGTGGGGTTTTGTTGGTTAAATTTCGGAGAAGGAAAGAACGGAGGCAGGTATTGAGGCATACTTGGTCATGCTTGCCATTTCCGACGCTGGTTCATCAGGTAGACTGGTTTTGTTTCTTCTTCTGCTTCTTTGTAAACTAATTTTAGTCCTGGGAGTGAAGGGAAGTGGTCCGTGGCATGATCCTTAGTGCAGATAGCACAGGTCTAAATTGTGTCTAAGGGGCATTCCCTTTGGCTATGCTTCTTTCGGAAGCATGGGCAGAAGACGGACAAGTTTTGTTCTGTTATAGCTTACATCTGTTTGGATTGTAGGACATTAAGTTGTGTTGTCAAAGTACCCAAAATGTCATTTTTAAAGTCTTCCAAAATATTACCAAATTCTGCTTTGGTTACGTTGCCACCGGACTTCTTGAGATCGTTCCTTGTTGAGTCTCGCCCAATTGTCTTATTCCGCGTACTACCCCGAGAGCACTTGATACACAACAAAATAATTTCATCATATTCTTCTTGGTAGATGTCCCCTCTTCCCATTATATTAAGTGTTTCAATCCATTCCTCTTTCATCCCATTAATCATTGTTGCCTTTAAGATGTCTTTGGATAATGCAGTATATGGGGACCTTTGTATATTATACTGAAATATTTCAACATATTCTTCAAATGTCTCGTTGTATTTTGCAGACATATTGAAGATTTCATCTTTTAATTCCTGAGTCCGGCAATAATCTTGATATTTAGTTATAAAAATGTTCTTCATTTGGTCCTAGTTATTGATGGTTCCCTCACCGAGTCCCATGAACCAATGTAATGCAGCCCCCTTCAAAGTAGAGGGGAACAAATTCAATTTCTGTGGATCAGTGGTATAGTCATATCCCCTACATAAGACATCGAACTCAAATAGAAACACATTAGGATCTTTCGAGGTCAACCCATGGAAGGTGGGGATGTTTTGCAGGGGAATGGATTTCATAGGGGCGTTAGCAGCATGGTTAACAATGGGATATTCCAATTTTGATGTCTGCCTTTGATTCTGGTTTTGATTATTTTCCATTTGATCAAATATATGCCTGCAATCTTCAGGGATCTCTTGTTCTGGAGGAGTAACCTTAGCAGGATTGGGTGGTGAGTGCAGAGGAGGCTTTACAGCACTTCCTAGATCTGGAATACCAAGCGTCTTAGTCTCGACCACTTTTTTATGGGGTCCAGGCTCTAGAGCTCCTACTTGTACCACCCCACTAGTTTCTCCTTCTCCTTCTTGTAAATTACAAGAACCTCCCTCTCTTGAAGGGTCAGTACTTATGTGTTCAGCAGTCTGAAGGCTTTGTTCAGACCCTTTAGTTTCACTGTGAATCACGACATGGGTTGCAGATGGTGAGGCTGCTGCCTAAGAGAGTGTAGTAGTACTTTGAATGGGAATGGTTCTGGGTCCTACGGATGCCTGGGATTCAACTTTCTTAATGATTTCGTCTATATATGTTGTTATACCAAGGATTACCGGTCCTTTGGGTTTCATAGGTTTTTGTGGATGATTTTGATTTGTTTCTATCCTTTTCTTCCTAGTAATAAAACAAGAGCACGTATTCTACTAACCTTTGAACAATTGCTGAGAAGTGGGTTAGGGGGGCAAGCGCTTTTCTTGCCAGTACGCAGGTTCTTACCTCTCGCTTTTAATACCCAATTCTTCGCAACAACATAGAAAAAGTAATGAAGGACGTCGCTCTTCAACACTCTCCTTGGCAAAAGTGCAAAAAATGTTTGTTCATTAAGGTGACTATTATCAACCTCGATGCTTCTCATTCAATTATCAACCCAGGGTAAGTCTTATTATTTCAAGAGTACAAGCACAGTATATGCGAGTGACATCGGAAATAGCTACTCTATATTACCATGAAGAAGATTAACTAATTCTCGAAGTTCAATCAACTCAAAAAGAAATGGAATTGTAAAATGCCGCTAACTATTTTGTCTAAATAAGCTTAGCGAGAATAACCGACGATTGAACAACACACTTGATGAATTGAACAACAATCCTGTTGAATGGAACAACAAACTCAATGAATTGAACATCAATTGCTTATTTAATTTTTCAATGGAATTATCTTGCAAACTAACTAGCTAACATTCTTTTGCATTAAGCAGAACAAGAAGTCCTATAGTATTGGTGGAAAGATCTAATTATTAGTGATATAAAGCATTGAACAGAAATCGTGCTAAAGCTCATAAACAGATGTAAAGGAATTGAGAAAATGATGAAGACGTTTAACAATTATAAAACAATTACTGCAAACCAGAAAACATGAGTGATAAACTGTCTTAGTGGCATAGGAAACTGCAGCATCATAGGTGTAGAAGTTAACAAGTGGAAAGATATCTCACAAAATGCATCAGACAACTGAACATAAATTCCATAATTAACGTACAGTACAGAGGTGAGTGCGGAAACTCCCAGGGCTAGGCCCAAACCACCAAAAGTCTAACGCGACGGAAAACTCAGGAAATGACTATTCAAAATACCAAAATTCCTTATTAAAAAGGTTAAGACATGAATACAACTGGACAGTTCTGTCCTGATACATCTATTACAGAAGAGAATTCCTATTCAGCTCTCCCTTTCTCATCCATCTTTGGCCTTTTTAAAGGAGATTTCGCTCAATTGAATGGTCTTTTCCAAACGACAACCCGATGCTCGTGGCTTTCATTTGAGTTCTTCGGATGTGGATCTGTCTTTCCGTCTTCCGTTGGTCCTTGGGGGTCATTGTGATTTCGTGTCCTCTGCCTAAAAACTGTCTCTTGGTCATCGTCGATTCATCTGCCTTGTTTTCCTGTGAATAAGGATGAAATAAGTCAAATCCTTGTTGTTTAAACATGCTTTTTACCATTAGTCCATTTGTCCTGATTTTTGCATTAATCCCCCTTTACTGTTAAGATGAGGAAAATTTACTAAAAGTGTATGATAATTCGAAGTAAAGGTAGGGTGAAAATGTACCTTAATTCCAGCCCAACACAGGGTCCGGATGAGTTCCTAATGAAGTGATTTCTTCCATGTCTTTGTTTTAATGCTATTTACCCTCTCCTAACGTTACAGGAAGTTCTAGGTAGTGGCATGGGCTTAGGGGCTAAAAATGTGACACAAATCTCGGAGCCGCAAGCACATAATTGACCTTTTGGGGCCTTAGCCACTACCTTGACAAGGCAAGCCCATGACTAAGGGTCTATAGCTGCTCCATTTCCCTTACATGCCCACGGTTAAGCCTCAAATGGGTTAAATATTAGATCCCCCTCAACGAACAGGGCCCTGGAATGTTGGGTTACCTCATGGGGATGTCAATGATGCAGTGTAAGATCTGTTTTTCATGCTTATGTCGGTTCCACTTCCTCAAAGTAATCTAGGAGGTTGAATCTCATATTAGTAGCCTCTTGTTTCATGTTTACCCCAGTTGGCCGGTTACTTGAGTAGATGTGGGAAGAGGGTGTTACAAAGTTCAAAGGGCCAAGGAAGAAGATAGACCTATCCAAGATTGAATGCCACAATTGTCACAAGATGGGTCACTATAGAAGTGATTTTCCTAAGAATCCAAGAAATAAAAGGAGGGACATGGCTCAAGCAAAAATTGCCAATGAAGGTTCACCTAAGAGACACAATATGTAAGAATATGAAGTCAAAGACTTAGTTGCTAGGGACTCTATCCCTTACATATCCTTCTACTCTAAGGCTTTAATTGTTTTCCTTTATGCTTTGATTTCTAGTACTTGTAGGTCTAACATGCTTTTGAAGAACATTTTTTAATTGTTATAGGTATCCCTCAAGATTGGATTAAGAGGGAGCCCTCACCATTTTACCAAAGATAAGTATCTTACTCTTTGCATTATCCTTTTATATTTGGTTTCCCTCTCTTATCTAGATGTGTTTGTATTAGATGCTAATAACATTTCTTTTCATATTTTCCTTGTTTAGGAAAGCTTGCTGATATGCTTAAGGGCTATAAAAGAGACCTCAAAGGATACACTTGAAGTATGACAGAAGTTTTGTTGCAAAGGAAGCTCTTCAAGAATTGATGTCCTACAAGGTTTGTTAAGAAACAACTCAAAGGTATGTCTTAAACCATAAGCTTTGTTCTCTTCATAATAAAGGTATATTCATTTATTTTAATAATCTACTTTACACTACTAACATCGTTATGTCTAGGGCCTTTGAATCATAAAGATTCTTATTTGGGCGATTAATCATTAGATTGAATCTACCCTCTTTATACAGTTTATCATTCTTATGGAACCCTAAAAATTTTCTTTGTAAACCCCTAACCTAAGGGTGTGTCGATATTGATTATGAAACCCTATTCTACTTAGTGTTATTGATAAAATATAGAAAATAGTATTCTTTTGGTGTTTAGGGTTTTGATACTATTATAGAAACCCTAGTATTTTAGGGTTTGTTGTGTATTGAAATATTAGACCTTTAAGGTTTTGGAAAATTGGGGTTTATGAGAAAAACCCTTATATATCTAGAGTAAGCTACTAAGAATGAAACCCTAGGTGTATGATTGTCTGTCTGATCGAAGACCCCAATCGAGGTTTTGGAATCATGCTTAATGTTATTGATCTATTTGATCGGGAGAGATTTGATGTTACCGATTTGAATAATCGAGAGTGCTGAGGCATCGTGTGTAATACAAAATGTCTGGGAGGAGATCTGGTTGGCTTGTGTGTTGATGTCTAGTTCTTGAAGTAGGGAGGGTGGCATTGGTCATGAAGCTCTAACCTTGCATTACGAACCTAGTTCCTTGGGTTAATGGTTAGTAAGTAAGCCTTCTGGTACCTAGAGAGTCTGAAAGCTTTAGTCCATCTTAGTCCCACCCGGATAGATTGCCATGGTCAAGAATCTAGTTCGTGGCACAGTGTGTGCCTAAACTCTTTGTGGTTCATGTGTTTTGTGATCTTCCGTGTACTTGTATATATGTGTAATTATGAATACCTACATAGTTAAGAGGGAGTATTGAAGAATGTAACTAGGTTCAGTCTTCATAATTGCATTTAAGTCATAATAAAATGTATTTATCAAAAAGAAAGAAAAGGGAAATTTTTATTTTATTAAAATGACTTATTAAAGCATGGGTTTCATGCTTGGGTCATCATGTTCTAGCTCAGAGTCCCCATTGTGGACTTAAAGGTTTTATCTGGAGCGATTAGAGTCATTTTCCATTTTATGAGACCCTTCTTGGGCTTTTGAATCATGTAAAAATAATTATTATTGAGTAAGTCATTTGTCACCTCCACACCAAGTCAGCCCTAGCCTGATGAAGTTGTCCTACATTAGGGCAATTTGACCCACAAAAATCGGTATATATAGAAGCGCAGTTCGATTCATTTGGAAAATCACACACACAAGTTTGATATAAAAGCAGGAGAAGTAGAAAATTGTGAAATTACGGAAAAAAAAAGGAGGAGGATTGCAAAGAAGATTAGAATCAAACATTCTGGTTCATCTATCTCTCACACGTGCGAAGTTGTTGGGAAATTACGGGAGGTCAAAAATCTGAGATTTACTGCAAGTCAAAGTTTAGTTGTAGGAGGTTGAAGTGATGCTACTAGGTCAAAGTTTTTTTGTTGCTACTAGGTCAAATTTCTACTGCTATTAGGTCGAAGTTCTGTTGCTACTACTAGGTCGAAGTTTTGTTGCTACTACTAGGTCGAAATTTTGTTGTTGCAAGGTCAAAGTTTTAGGTTGAATTTTCTGAAGAAGAAGGGACGGTTGACTTGGTGATTGGCGGAAGTTTGTGTTTAGGTTAAAGAGTCTTAGATTATCTCGTCTTGTCTTGTGAAATTAATGACTGAGGAATAGGTTTGAGTGGGTTTTCCCCCAGATATGGGGTTTTCCCTAGTTGTCTGCCTACATTTGGTGTCTTTGATCTTCGTGTTATGGTTTTGGTAATTTCTTGATAAAAGAAAACAAGAAAGTTAATAAGAAAATAAGAATATCACAAGTAATTATCAACATAAGAAAATATTTCTTCCTCTCTGATTTTCCAACAAATACCATGTTGGAAAATCATAAAGGCAGAAAGATTTTCTTAACTTTGATACTTATTTGCAATATTATTGTCATCTTGTTATCTTCTTTTTTGTCTTCCTTAAGTTCTTTTACTGAAGCAACTACCAAAACAAAAGCATAAAGATCAATGACACAGGATGTAGGCACGCAGTCAGGGAAAACCCCTCTTTGAGGGGAAAACTGAAAAATATCTTCTCTTCTTCAAGAACCAAGTCAAATGAGACAAACTATACCTTTTTACCATGACAAAGATTTTCCTCCATCCATCAAGTCAACCTCCCATGAAGACAAGTCAAACTTTAGTCCATTTCACAAGTCAACGTAAGTCAGTGCTACGAGCGACTCTGCCTTCTCTGCAATATTGGTCCTTTATTCAACTCAGTAAATCTCGACCCTCTTTGCAACACTTTAAATTTCTTCCCTCTGTAACATTGTAAGTCTCGGCCCTCTCTGCAACTCTATAATTATTTCCTCTTCTGCAGCTCTGTAATTCTGCCTACACCTTAATTCTCTTCACACCTATGGCAGAAAGATAAAGAATCTCAACTCCTCATTTTTAGTATCTTCTTTCTATGCAAAGACCTCTATTTATACTTTTTTCACACTCACTTTTTCACTTGAGAATTTCAAATCAAATTCATAGATAACTTGCTCCCATACTTAGCTCGAATCCATGGCTATATATAGTGATTTGACGCTCCTCTATTAGGTCGACATGAAGAGAAGGGTGGGTTGACTTGGTGGAGTATAACATGACTAAAATACATAAAATAATTTTCTTTCTTAGACATAATGAGCCCACGAAAGGTCTTTAAATCATGACTTAGACTTTGACTCAAGACACAAACCCTAGAGCACTCAATGGGTGCTTTTAACCTAGAAATAAAATAAATAAGCATGAAACCCATGCTAATAAATCAATTTTCTTTTACAAATAATTTCATTTTTCTTTCTTTTGACAAATACATTACATCATGACTCAAATACAATTATGAATATCGATGCTAGTTACATTTCTCAACATTGAAGGAGTATAAAAAGACATTCATTAGAAATATGGAATATCTATAAGGGTTATTTTTATTGGAAGATGTATTGGAAGGGAGATTCAACACAAGGTTTTGCAATGATTTTATCTATACCTAGTGAGATTAGATATGCTCTTTAATGTCCCATAAACACAAGTGCTATAACACATGTTGAATAAGTGGAGACCTTGTGGACTAAAATAGAATATTTCACTTGAAATATTAATATTTTATTGTAATGGAAGTTGATCATCTCTCTTGAAATAGAGAATTGTACTCGTGGTTGGATTGGGGGAGAAATCCCTCAGCAATTTTGAAATTTTTATTTTCTTCATTGTGCTATGAATGGCGACCTAGAGCGCGTAAGAGAATCAGAAAGGTAGAAAGGTTCTCTTGTTCTTGATTATTTACTTGTGATCTTCTTTAGTTATTGTTGTGTTCTTCTTATCTTTATTCTTATTAGTTCATCAAGCAAATATCAAAGTAAATACACATAGATCAAGGACACCAGATGTAGGCTAGAAGCCAAGGAAAAACCCCCCTTGAGGCCAGTCAAGATAATTATTCCTTTGAATAGTATTATTTGAGACTCTTAACCCTAGACATGAGCCAAAATTTCCCTCCACACCAAGTTAGCCTCCAAATCTTTGACCTAGAAAGAACAACAACCAATCTTCTAGCAGCTTCGTAGATTTGTAGCAACAACAACTTTCAAACTTCAAAGACTTCGATCTCCCAAGAGAGACCACGAAATATAGAGATTTCTTCACCAAAATTTCGATTTTTTCTTTCTCTTTCAGATAGACCCAACTGGCACTTATTTTTCCTCCTTTTCCAATTTCGCACTTTTTCCCTTGATGTTGTGAGTTGCAGTGAATTGGTTGGCAAATGAAATCGACCTCCTTGCATTTATAGCCTTCTGACGGGTTCGAATTCCTTCCTTTGAGGCCAACTTGATCTCCTTTAGGCTGACTTGATGTGGAGGGCTACCAGACCACTTTTGACTCAAAGATAAACCTAATTACATGGTTCAAAAGGTCAATATAAATATGTAATGATTAAACTAGAAGTCCACAATTGGGACCTTATACTAAACATGACCCAAGCATGAAACCCATTTTTTAATAAGTCATTTAATAATAAAAATAAATAATATATATATTTTTTCTTCAATTCTTTTGATGAGTACAATAAATATAAATTATGAAGACCGAACCTAGTTACAATCTTCAACAAAGTGCTCGATTGAAGGTGTTATTTTGTGGATACTTCTTAATGGATGGATCAATAGATTAATGGCTTTGTGTGTAATATGATGAGTAAGTGGTCTCTTCATTTCCCTCTGTTATTTTATTCTTGAATGGTTGTAAATGTGGTGTTCTTATCTAACAGTGGTCGTGCCCCCTCTTCTACCTTCTTGAATAAATTCCTTCTCAAAAACATTGGAGGTATTCTAGTGGAGAATCTTCCCCTGACCTTCTTGAAAATTATGAAGTAGCTAGGGTGATCTATTAGGGTTTGTAGTGGACTTCCCTATTTATAATTCTTTGGCTTACTTATAAAATTCTAAAGTGGAGGCTTAGTTGACCCCATATGTCCAATATAAAGACACTACTATTTTAACCCTTTTAAATTGTTTTGTAGGATTTACTCATCAAAATCAGCTTTAAATGCATTGCTATAACATCCCAAAAATCCCACCAGAGGGAAGCCCCCTTTTAATCGGAGTGTTAAAGAATGTAACTAGGTTTGGTCTTCATAATGTAATGTATTTATCAAAAGAAAGAAAGAAAATATTATTTTAAAAATTGACTTATTAAAGCATGAGTTTCATGGTTGGGTCAATTGTTTTTAGGTCAAAGTCTCCATTGTAGAACTCTAGGGCTTATTTCAAGTATCATTTTCCATGTCATATTGTAAAGAACCCTTCTTGGGAATTATTTTTCAAGAAATAAAATTATTTTATTGTAAAATAAGTCATTTAGGCCTCCTCCACCAAGTCAGCCTCAAGATGATCAAGTCGCCTTCAAATAGGGTGATTCCACCTCACCAAAAGCCTATATATTCGAGAAACTTGACTTCATTTCGTACACTCTCTCATAAATTTCGATTTGTAGTAAAAGGTGTGAAGTTGTTGGAGAAGAAGGAAACTGAGTTTTTGGGTTACCTTTCTCTCTCACATGCGAATTTATTGAGCTGAAGTTGGGACCGAAATTCTCTCTCTATTGCAGGATTAAAGTTGTGAAGTTGGGGGTTGAAAATTTTGTTGCAGTTGCAGTAAACTAGATTGAAGTTTTTGGATGTTGTTGGGATAAAGTTGTTGCATCAAGGTCGAAGTTGTGAGGTTTTTGCATCAAGGTCGAAGTTGTGAAGTTGCATCAAAGTTGAAGTTTTGGATTGAAGTTTCACTTTGAAGGGTTGACACTTACAAGAAGGAAGGGATGACTTGGTGGAGGAGGAAGCTATGTTGGTCTAGGGTCTTGGTTCTCTCACTATGATATGAATCTATTGAAGGAAGAGTTCTTGACTGGGTTTTCCCCTAGATAGGAGTTTTTCCCTAGATGTCTGCCTACATCCGTTGTCCCTGATATTCATGTTTTGTATTTGATAATTGATTAATGAAACAAAGATAAAAGAACATAAGGAAGTTAAGAAGACTGCAAGAATATCACAAGTAATTATCATCATAAGAAAATCTTTCTGCCTTTCTGATTTTCCAAAATGGTATCACAGCTAAGGTGAAAAAGGAAGAAAAAGGCAACCTAAAGATCTATTGAAAGGATAATAAGAAGTCGTGAGAAGATTGAGTAAGGGTCATCAAGCCTAATGAATCATATAAGGGGATACACCTACTATCTTCAACAACCATGTCTAACTCATTGAAGGGAGAAAACAAACTAGAAGGAGCCTCCAACTACAGGGCATGGAAACTGGGGATAGATCTCATCCTCGAGAAGAATAAAGTCTTGAATCTAGTGAAAGAAAAAGTAAAGAAGCCTACAAATGAATCAGGTGAAGTAGAGAAATAAAAGTATAGAGAAACATATATATTGGTCATGAATCTAATAGTGGATGAAATAAAGGATAGCCTCATTTCATTTATATCCAACATAGATTTCGCTCAAAAAAGATCAATAGTTGGAAGGATACTTATACATTCGAACAATTATGGAACACATGTAGCCAAGAAGAAGTCAAGATATCATTAGTAAGCAAAAAGGAGAATGAAGAAGAGAACATCGCAAATGTCTATCTGATCATCACAAGAATAAGGGAAGCTTCAAGAAGTTCAAAGGGCCAAGGAAGAAGATAGACCTGTCCAAGATTGAATGTTACAATTGTCACAAAATGGGTCACGATAGAAGTAATTAACCTGAGAATCCAAGGAATAAAAGAAGAGACATGGATCAAGCAAATGTTTTCAATTAAGGATCACCAAAGAAAAACAACATTGAAGAATTAGAAATCAAGGACTTACACTACTAAGTATCCCTCAAGATTGGATTAAGAGGGATCCCTCACCATTTTACCAAAGATAAGTATCTTACTCCTTCCATTATCACTTTATATTTGGTTTCCATCTCTTATCTAGATGTGTTTGTATTAGATGCTAATAACATTTCTTTTCATATTTTACACTTGTTTAGGAAAATCTTGTTGAATGCTCAAGGAGCATACCTCACAAGAATAGGCATGATAGAAGTTCTATTGAAATTGATGTCCGACAAGGTTTGTCAAGAAAACAAGTCAAAGGTATGTCTTAGACCATAAGCTTTGTTATCTTCATGATAAAGGTATATTCATTCCTTTTAATAAATTTTCTTTACATCACTAACATCGTTATGTCTATGACCTTTAAATCATAAAGATTCTTATTTGGGTGATTAAACATTATATTGAATCTACCCTCTTTATATAGTTGATCATTCTTGTGGAACCCTAAAAAGTTTCTCTGTAAAACCCTAACCTAAGGGTGTATCGATATTAATTATGAAACCCTAGTCTTCTTAGGGTTATTGATGAAATCAAGAAAATATTATTCTTATGATGTTTGGGGTTTTGATGGTAATGTCATGTTTGGCGTTTTGGTATTGTTATGGAAATTCTAGACCTTTAGGTTTTTTGGTAAATTAGGGATCATGAGAAAAACCTTTATATATCTACAGTAAACTCTTAGAAATGAAACCCTAGGTATATGTTTGTTTGTCTGATCGAAACCCTAGCTTGACCAAAATTGTTATATGTCTAATGTATTGATATTTGTGTCTTTTGGTTTTCCTGATATATGTTGTTGTGATATGCTTATGCATGATTATGAAATCCTAGATATGTATATGTGCTAATGTAGTTGTTGACGTTCATTGTTCTAGGGTTTGTAACTAAGCCCTAGTAGAAGTCTGATATTCTAGGATATGATTGTGATGATAAAATCTAGGGTTTACAACAAGTTGGTCATATTGTTGAAACCTTAGACTGTGTTGTGATCAATTTTGATTGTTGATATCTAAGGCTTATTATTTCATATATGGAATCTACGGTTTGCATTAAATCCTAGTAGAAGTTTAACATATGAATTCAATGTTGTTAGATGCATTACACTTGTTTGAATTTCTTCTAGGGTTTGCAATTATGTCATAGAAAGATCATCATATCTCTTGAAAATATTGAAAGCACAGAATATGGCGGATTGATATCTTGATTGATTTGTTTAATGATGTGATCTAGGGTTTATGAAAAAACCCGAGCAAGAATTTGAAGTATAGAAGTATAGTCTCTTATTTGTATGAACCTAACTAAGTTTAGGTATTTGATATCTAAGGTCTAATGCTTCTATTATTGTATATTTATATTATAGTTAACTTCATGTACATATATGTATTTGTTTGTACTTGTCTAAGTTATGTAATTACATAATCTTTAAGATGTTGACGATATTTGTAAGAAAATTTGATTTGATTAATAAGCATGATAGAAATTATATGAATGATGATGATCGAATGACTGCGATAATAAGGATAGAAGCCCAAATATTCTCTGATGTCATAGAAAGTAGTTGATCTCCCCTAAGTTAGGGGAGTTTGGATAAAGAAAAGGCATATCTCCCAAGTTGAGAGGAGGGCATATTATAGTCATGATGGATACCTTGAAGAAGAAATTGAAGTGTATGTTGAGGTGGTTCTAAAAGAAGGAAAAGCGAGTTCGGTGTAATGTGTTTGTTGCATATGAAAGTAGGAAGAAGTTGTATGGTTGAGAATTTTTTTGTCAAAGATTCTTCCAGGAAGCCTCCAAGTCTACTATGATAAAATTGTGAAGCAACATCAAGATGTTTGAAGACCCCAAAGGTTTGTGTTTAGTTATGTGTATTTGAAAAGATTGCTATTGATTGAGGTTGTGTTTGTACGAGGTAAATCTCTCGAGTTTTGGAAGCATGTTTCATGCTTGATATTTACGATTTGTTTGATCGAAGTATTTGTGGTTACTAATTTAGTTAATCAGAGTGTTGAGGCATTGTGTAATGTGGGAGGATGTCTAGTCGACTTTGTGTGTTAATGTCTAGTTCACGAAAAGTAGGAGGATGGAGGTTGGTCATAAAGCTCGTGCCCATTGTCTGACTAGTTCCTTGGGTTAATGCTTAGAAAAGTAAGCCTAATGGTACCCTGAGAGTGACACCAAGCTTTAGTCCATCTTAGTCCCACCCGAATAGGTGCTAATCGAGAATCTAGTATGTGGCATGGCTAAACTGTCCGTAGTTCATATGCTTTGAGATCTTCCTTGTAATTGTATGTCATTAACCAATTATGAATACCTCCTAATTAAGAAGGTGTTGAAGAATGTTCTAGGTTCGGTCTTCATAATTGTACTTGAGTCATAATGTAATGCATTTGTCAAAGAAAAATTGTTGTATATAAATTGACTTATTAAAGAATAGGTTTCATGCTTGGGTCCTTGTTTTTAGATACACCTCTAGGGTTTATGTCAAGTGTCTTTGTATGTATTGTGAAACCTTTCTTGGGAATTATTTGTCAAAGAAAAGTTATTTAATAAAAATAAGTCATTTGTTCCTCCTTCACCAAGAAATCGACCTCAAGATGATCAGTGGTCATCACGTGAGTAGTTCCACCTCACAGTCTATATATTGAAACAACAAACTTCATTTGTTTTATCTCATCCAAGTTCGATTTACCGATATAAGCGGTTGTATTAAAAAGGTGTGAAGTTGATGGAGAAGAAGGAAAAATTGGAAGAGGAAATCGAGTTTTTCGTTACCTTTCTCTCTCACATGCGAAGTTGTGTTTGAAAAGTGGGATAAAAATTCTCTCTCTAATATCGGGATCGAAGTTAAAGTTGAAAATTCGAAGGTATGTTGCGGTTACAATAAACTGAATCGAAGTTCTAGATTTTTACTAGGAAAAATTTGTTGCATCAGGTCGAAAGATGTGAAGCTACGCATCAGGTTGAATTTGTGAAACTACGCATCAAGGTCTGAAGCTTTAATTTGCATCAAAGTTGAAGTTCTAGATTGGTACTTTGAAGAAATTTATTGCCATAAAGAAGATTGACTTGATGGAGGAGGAAGCTATGTTGGTCTAAGGTCTTGGTTGTCTCGCAATCATATGAATCTACTAAAGGAGGAGTTCTTGACTAGGTTTTCCCCTAGATAGGGGTTTTTCTGGCTGTCACTTACATTCGTGTCTTTGATCTTCATGTTTTGTATTTGGTAAATGCTTGATGAAACAAAGATAAAGAGAACGTAATAAATTAATAAGAACACAAAATCACAAGTAATTATGATCATGAAAAATATTTACCTTTAAGTTTTCCAACACAAAGGAAGAGCCAAGTTAAATATTTATGCCTAAATATTTAAAACATAAATCTTGCCATAGTATCTATAATAAATACTATTGATCATATCGATTACGTATTTTTACCCATGCAACGACATAGCTTGTTCTTCTTTGTAAAGAAAACAAATTGCTATAAAAGAATCCAATGTTGAAGATAGGTCTAAATGTCTGTATAACAAGCTTCTTTGAATATAAGCTCATTAGAAATTTGGGGTCTAAAAATGGAATTAAACAAAAATATTACAATCAAAATCAACTTTATAGAGGTGATAGGATTCAAGATGATGTCCAACCATGAGATGATTCACCATTTAAGGTAAAAAGTAAAAACATAAAAAACTTCTTTGCAACTCATAACAACTTATCTCTATAATTTCTCAAATAATGACGGATACTTGTTGGATGTAAATTTATTCCTCATCCAAGGAGTACCATGTTGTATGTACTTTCAATGGTTGCTACATGAAAAATAGAAAATGGAAAATGTGATTGCACAATCACGATTTACTACATATTTCTCATTTTTTAAATATGTGAGTTCATCTAAAGTATGTAGCATGGGTACTCCTTGGATGAGAATAAATTATGCATCTGTGATACTCTTACTTGAAAATTGAAGTAAAATTGTGAAAACAATTAGCTTGTCCCTATTTTCCCTCTAAAATTTGATGATGTAATGTAATCTTGTTTAATATTTTCACTATTGTTCTGCTTCTTAGGAGACCCATTTCAGACCTCAAATCTTCTCTAATACATATTGCATTATGCTTTGATTATAGAATACGGTTAACACATTACAAACTTTGGTACTTGTATTTTATAATATTCCTTGAGAACCCATTTTTAGACATCAGGTGTCTATTTATGTTACGTGTACTTTTTGATTATAGCATACAAGGATCAGCTTGTTACAAACACCATTGCTGTAATAACAACTTCGCTACGATCTCATGCCAATGCGATATTAGCAATGATAATTTTGTAATACCCCGTCAAATTTAATGTGCTAAATACACCATTGAACAAATATGCGACTTCTCAAAGTATAACCGTTAACTTGAAAAATAAAGGGTAAATTGAGAAGATTTGATGGGAAAAAAAAATCAATCATCATAAGCTAAGTTCTATTGCGTAACAGTACAAACTCATTTAAATATTTTTGACCATGGAAACAAGTAGAAGGAATATTAATTTTCTCCTTGAGGGATCGTTGATGGTGAAATGCAAGCAGAAAAATAGTAATTACTCAGCAGTTCTTGGCGGTAGAATATATGGCTCTATGGAGTAGAAAAAGATGATTCGATGGCTAGTGAGAAAATCAGAAAGACTCGAGAAGAAAGCGTTTGTCTCATAAAGTTAAGCAGACCTGAAAAATTTGTTCTTCACCTTTACGAGATCTTATATGATTCTCCATCACTATTTTCTTGAATTTAGTTGTAATGGGCTGTTCCTTGCAATCATTACCACAATGATTGTAGATTCAAAGATTAACTACTGCATCTATTGTAACTTTCTGGAGAAAACTTGGGTGTGCATAGCTCTTCCATTGTTCCACAACTTATCAATTAATTTACTGTTGATGAAGGCGGTTCTAGAATGGCTCATTTAGTGCGCCGAATAAGGAGGGAATCAAGAAGACTACTATCACCCAATACGCTGTCTTCATGATTTTCTATCAAAACAAGGATGGAAATTTAGCACCTTTTACTTACAATCAAATAAATGTCGAAATATACTTCAAGGCGGGGGGTGAGTGAAAAAAACAATTGATTATGAAAGGAACAACGGTCGTCTATTTAGTAAATACCTTTCAGAATAAAAAAGAATGTACCCAACAATGACAAGGCAACGACTCCTCACCAAGAAATCTTCATCAAATTCATGAAGAAGGCACTGGTTCCTTCAATCACATTTCACATTAAATTTATTAAAGCTTGAAAAAGGATCTAAAGGAGGAGTACGAGAGGATTGTCAGTGCACCAAAAGGCTTATGGGTTTTTAAGTATCAATTTCCATCTGTTAACGTACTCACAATTGTCTTTTGGTGTTATCAAAGTAAGGGTTCCATCCTATGCTCATCACCATCTTATAAATACCACCATGATGAAAGTCATTGTCATGTGCTTGCTTCTTTGAGCAAGAGTTGAAGAAAGATCATCTGTACCTTTAAATTGTTTGAAAGTAGAACTCTACCTCTTATTAAGTGATAAATTACTAACAACAAGCAACAAGAGATAGTTTGATTGTAAGGGACTTTTATAATACATTTATACCTTTGTTGCAAACTTTATATTGACATACCTAGAGATGGTTTGATTATGAGGACTTTTATATTACGTGTAGACCTTTGTTGCAAGCATTGACATACATGAATCCGGATCTTTGAACCGACCAAATCATATCATGAGATATCAATATACAAGGGTTCAATTAGAAAAGTGTTTGCTATCACAAAATGCAAAATAAAATTAGCAATAATAAACAATGTCGCAATTTTCTGTATAAAACATGTTCCCCATTCGCTTTAAGCGATCTGAAAGGTGACAACCATGACCAACAGTATCCTAAATAGATGGAAAGAAGGTTGAAAAATATTACAATTGGACATCCAACGGTGGAAATTTCATTATCGTAAACAGGTTTCTTTTTATGTTCGATGGAGGGTTGAATTATTTGACTATCCCTTTGATTATGCATATGTATGTAATGTGAGTTATAAAGACATGTCCGAATTGTTTTCTTGTATTCACTGTCTACATTTGAACTATTGCTGCGGTAATTTTCTGTATGGTTGCTACAATATTCTCCTTTGTATCTATTTACCGAATTGTATTATAATTCTCTATTTCTTCTTTGTATCCAATAGGTTTTAATTATTAGGATTTCAAATTAGGATATATTTTGATATTTTTCATAGTGAATCATGTCTTCAGGGACAAATTGTATTTTCTAAAATTGCTTTATTATAATGTGTCTTGAACAAATCTCTTAGCTTTTGTCATACACCATACAAATATTTATTTTAATCATTGCTATTTCCTCACGATAAAAAATAGGGAAAGTACAACAGCTAAATAACTCTTTTCTCTGGGTCCTTACATATTTAAGTGCAATGCTCCACACATGTCCTTTCCATGTACGATAAATTATAAATTTTTGTGCACATGCTTCACATCTGATGTACATACTTACTATTAGTATATGGACAAGTCACAATCTTAAAAATCGACTGTTAATGCACTCACCGTGAATAAATACTTTTGTCTTCATCCCCGGTGGCCATAACTATTAGTATATGGACAAGTCCATGACCTTAAAAAGTACGGCTTTCACGATGTGTAATTGTTCGTCGTCTTAAAATCCATGATATCAATTTTTCCACTGTGCTTTTATTTTTTAATAAAGCAGAAGAATTCAAGAAGCATCCTTTCTAAGGATCTATAAGGTTGATTAACAAAGCTATTAAGAATGATAGTATATTTCTAATTAAGAAAAATTAATAATACATCTCTCCATCTACAAATCATAGTGTTTCTAAAGAATGTTTCGACATTTTTAAGTTTAAGATAATGGGATTTCAAAAATACTAAGTTAAACCATGTTTTGGGCATTAAGGATGGAGAAACAATAGGACGTGAGCACTAGTTTTAAAATATTTGAAACTAAGGCTAAACTTGTTAATTTTGGACAACTAGGTCTAAACTTCATGTGATGCTGGGATAGAGATATAATATTTTTTATTGGTTCCTCTTTCGGAGAGAATTGAATCGATCTAAAGATCATCTTGATCTAATGGCGAGAACATTTATTTTTAGTTGTTCAAAATATGTCTAATCGACATTAAGGTTTTGTGCTGACCCAATTTGTGTCTTACCCTCATTGATGGATATATATTGGTCAACGTTGGAGGACATTTTTCACTCATCTCATTCTCACACATTTCTCTCTCCTCTTGATTGGTTCGATGACCTTGGGCTCTTCTCTTCACAAGTAGAAAATTTAAATAGCTATTTTGTTCTGTTTCGGCCTACGGTTTACGTGACATTGTTGACATTGACTTTAGTCCTTGTAAGGTCAAAACGGACACCAAACTTTCTAAATTTCAATTTTCGTCTGCATTTTTGTACTATTCACGAGGCTAGATGTTGACTTGTTGCATTTGTGTTGACCTAGGCATTGCTGCTGTATTTCATTTTGTGTTATTTGATACAGTATGTTAATCGATTTTTGAAAAGTTGTTGTTTTAGACATCCTGAAGTTGTGTCGACACTACTGATTTGTTCTTCATATTAGAGACTTTTCTAGTTGAAGCATCCGTTGACCATGTCTTTCAACATATATTTTTGGCTTGTATTCGGTTGATCTACTAGTATGTTCTATCAACATTTACTTTATTGTTCTTGATCGATGGTACTGTTAGGATAAATAGTAAAGTTGCATCGAGCATAGAACATCTAAAAAATTTACAAAACTTCAGACAGGCGGATGAGGTAAACTAAAATAGCGAGGTTAACATAAGTCAAATGCGGAAGCACGGTCTATAATAATGAATTTTATAATGATCTCATTAAAAATAGTGGCATTCTTAACACAATCTAGGTATTAAAGGTATTTTTAGCTACTTGACACAGTGGGAATGCTCATGGTTTTGTTGTTCGGAGTTCATGTCCATCCAAAGGGTGTGTGACTTGGCAAGTTGAGTTTGGTTTTCTTTGACACTTTGAGGGGCTTCGAAGCTTGGATTTGGTGTCACATCGGACTCATGCATTCTTTTCTCAATGAGAAAGTTGACCTTACATCTGAGTTTATTGTAAAAGATTGCTAAGGAAAGGTTTGTTTTCTCAATGCTAGGAATTTGAATTATGATCACCAAGAATGGCATAACTGGTGTGTGTGTCCAGGCCAAAAAAAAATCTTATTGCTAAGTTGCAGAAATGCCTAACCCACTCACATATAGGTACTAAAAACTCATGGAAACACAAAAAATAGGTAAAAAATGACTCTAAAAATGCCCTAAATCATGCCATATTGTTGAAGAAATTTAGGGCAACTATATTAGGTATTAGTTTCTCTAAATAAATATTACTTGTAGGGTTCTTTTACTTTAACTTGATGTAGTTATAATTGCTGATTTTTGTAACCTTTGTAAAGTGTTCCAAGTCTAAAATTTTGTGAGAAGCTTGGACATCGTTGTTCAAACCGAAAACCATTTGTGAAAATTCCACTGGGGTTCATGTTTTATTAAAATATTTAATTATTTTAATAGGATCCTAATCTAAACTTAGGGAAATAAAATAATTAAAGATATTAATAGCGGTAAGTATTCTGAAGATGAAGATCAAGTCATGTTTTAATCTTGGCTGATTGAAAATACGTCTAGGTTGTTGATTCATCAACGAAAGATTATAAAGCTTTAGGGTCATTTGGAAATCAAACAATACACACTTAGTGAAGAAATCGATTAGAAAGAAGGAATAGGGTCGATTTCGGAAGGAGAGTTACGACCGAAGAAAAGCAAAGAGCGAGAAGAAGGAAGGGGTAAATGACAGCGAGAAAGGCAAGAGGACGCAGAGAGGGCCACCGAACGGCTGACGTGTGTGAGTGCCCCGCCGCGGAAGCGGTGCGATCGAGTGTAGGGAGCTGCGAAGAGATCACGTAGTGATGCGAGAGAAGTTGAGGTGTCTTTCGGGTGACAAAATTACTAAGAGATTCAAAGAATTTATCTCAAGTGTATTGTAAAGACACATGAATTTTATTTCTTGTAAAAATATTTTCATTGTTGGAGAATATCCTAGCTCTCATATCTTCTTTCGTTCTGTGGTGGGTTTTCCAGGAACAATTGTCCAAAAATAGCTGTGTACATGTGATTTTCTGTTGCATTATTCTATTCTTTGCTTATGGTTAGTGAATATTGGGTCCTTGTTGTTCAAATTTCTTGAAGAAAATTCATAAATAAGTGTCATAAATAAGTAGGTGGAAATAAATCTGTCTTTGTGGGTGTATTTCAGATTTGGAAATTTCTGTAGCATCAAAACATAAAAGACAAAGTAATGGAAGAGGAGATTAGGCGAACGGAGAATTCGACATTGATGTAACAACTAGGAAGGTTCACGAGTTCTCTAGAAACGCATGGAGAAACAGAGGATCATGACATTTTAGTTTGAGGCATCCCGGAAAAGAGGAATTTTGGCAGCCAACGTATCAACATGGCCTCTCTGAAGATGGTATATTCGCGAGTGGAACATTGTTCATATGATTGGAGTTTGAAATGCTTCTCGAACTACAGGAGGGAGTAGATAAGATTTTCAATCACTATGGGAAATAAGGAAAAAATGTGCCTATTTGGAAGGCACCATAATATTTTCAAGCGAAGCTCGCAACAAGCTTGAGCCGCAACATCTTGCATGTACCCGAGGGTTGTTGGGGATGAATTTGCTCTTTGTGTCTGACTTCTAAGCAAAGGCCACATGATGTATACTTTAATGGCAACAAAGTTTACGTCAAACACCCAAGTTGGAAAAATAAGGCACAGGTGGAGTCGGGAGCCATAAAGCTGTATAAATTCTGACTCAAAGTCCCCAGTGGCTTTGATAGGCGGTACGTGAGAAAGATTTGAATGAGTTGTGGCATGTGAAATGGGGCACTCTGCATCATGGAGACGAGAATTACTCAAGAAAGGCACATCACGAGCTCTGAAACGGCACCAAAGCGAGACAATGTCGCCGGTGCGTGTTAAGGAAAAGTATGTAAGGCAATCGTATCCAAGAAGCAACAATAGGGCCAGAGGTGTGTTGGGATTGATGCCTCCATACATCTACGAACCAGTGTCCATGAATGCTCACAGGTAATTCTGCGTGTTTTGTCACCTTCATTTATGACCATTCCGGAGAAAGACATGGATCTACTTCTGAAGACCAAAGACGAAGATAGAGTCGATTTAAGGAGTTTAAATCTCTTGTGGAGAATACGACGAACGTGGATCAATACATTATGATCGGTGATGGTGGAAAGTACACATTGACGGGGACTTCACAAGGTTCTACACGAGGAAAGGCATCAAGAAGAGAGAATGGGCCGCTCATATAATGGAGCGAGAATGGAGAGTTGCCTGAGAGGAAAAATAGGACTACATCAAAGCAAGAGACAATGTTGTGTAGTCAAGACATGCCCAAATTCCTATGAGTTGAGGCTTGTAACACACAACCATGTATGTGCGAACGAGTTCCTCATAAACGCATTGAGTAGATTCTCTGAGAAGCATATTCCTTCCAATAAACCCAACTGGTAGACACTTTAGGATATTTAGCGATGTAAATATTGTCCTGTACCAATGAGAAGAGAAGAAGTTGAATCAAACGCAAAAGGATACCTTGGGATATAGCGAGAATTCAGGCTTCATCTATATCACTGAGAGTGGGAAGATAGTAGTGAGTCCGAAATGTGAAGTTCATGGAGAAAGAGCCTTCACGAAATCAAAATGTCTTCGACTACATAGTTTGAGGAGGGTCCGGCGGTCACGACCACTACGACACACGGTCGCTCTAATTAACACTCTCTAAGGCTGGGATCCCTGAATATAGTTGCACAGGAAGTGCAAGAAAGAGAGCAAATAAATCCACCCACCACCAATGGAAGCGAAAGGCAGAGAACTCCAACAAACCTAGGGATGCGAAGGGTTGTTGGAGCTAAACTGTGAGAAGAGCGACACGGACAACTGAACGGTCGGAATTGGTAGCACGGAGTTGGAGAACCCTCTAGTTTCGGGAGGCAACTCAACATCGGGTGTGAATGCGATGGTGGAGGAGTAAAGCTCCATCATGACAAATGATGTACGGGAAATAATTTGCAGGACATAAAGAAAAATCGGTTTTAGGTTCGAGATGGATCTGAATTAAATATCTTTATGTAGATGGCGGTATGAAAAATTTAAAACAAGTTTCTAGCTAAGGGGTACGCTCGAAGGAAGGATTATTTATGAAGGAACCTTGTGACCAGCTCGGTATACTTCAATTAGATTCATCATATCCCTTGTAGCGCGGATGGGATACGAGATTCACAGTTGGATGTCAAGGCACGTTCTTGAATGGGGTGATAGAAGATGAAGTATACATAGAACAACAGAGGGGCTTCCAGAGCCTTGTGAGCGAGAAAAATCATGTGCGAGCTTGAAAACCTTGTGGACTAAACGGCCAGAGCTTGGTATGGTCAAATTAAACTACACCAAAAGATAGGATTTGTCGGGGTGGCATAGATCTGGTCTCTCTGTCTGAGTAGAGATGAGCCTCTAATATTGGTTCTTTATGTAGATGATGCGACTACCATTGGATCATCGGGCTCATCAAAGAAGCTGAGAAAATCTGTACTTGATTCGACATGAAAGATCTAGAGACGATGCATTTTTTCTAGGTTTGTAAGTTTGGCAACAAAAGGGAAGATCTTCATGAGCAAGGAAAGATATCTGAGAAGATTTTGAAAGAATTTCATATGGAGGAATGTAGACCCATAGCTACCAATGATCCTAGGTGGAAAATCGATACATCAGGGATGATGAACGGTCCTACCTTATATAAGCTCATGGGATGCGTTGATGTACTGGTCAATAGACCATACATTTGTTGTATCGTGAATACCACTACGGTCGGTTCATGGTAGAACCAAGGAGGGCTCATAGGTATCGGTAAACATGTTCTTGGGTACTTGAGGGGACAATCGAGCTTGGATTGAGGGTACCTGAAACAGTACATCGATTGATGGGTTCAACGAAGACTGGGCTAGAAGTCGATGAATCGGAAGAGTACCAGGTGGGGTATTGTTTGATGTCGGACCAGAATGACTTCTGGTGCGATGAGAAATAGAAATCCATGGCATTGAGCAAGCCCAAGGGCTAAATATATGTATACTTTAACCGTGTATTGAGCCCATATGGATTGTAAGTTGCTCATGAACTTACTCAAGAAAAGGATGAACGACCAACATTTTGTGTGATAATCAAAGAAGTTGCATCAAGCTCTCTGAAAATCACAGCTGTTTTACGAGTCGAAGGGTGGAAAACGACCAACATTTTGTGTGATAATCAAAGTTGCATCAAGCTCTCTAAAAATCCTGTGTTTCATGATCGGACGAAGTACATTGCAATCGGTGTCACTTCATCGGGGAACTATGTCCAACGGGAAGTGACACAATTGAAGTACATTCCTACGGAAGTGAGTGGCAGAGATATCTCCAGCTACAGGTAAGACTAAGTTTTCCTACTTCGGAGAAACAATGGGGATGGTCAAGAATCACGCCGATGGGAGGAATGGATGAGCTCGGGGGGTAGAAAGTGTCTGATGCGGATGAGGGTGACGGTGATGAGGTTAGGGGCAGCGGTACAAAAGACGACGGCGCAACGGATGAAGGCAAAAACCCAAGACATTAGTGGCGTAGTAGATGCTTCGGTCGGAAGTGAATGCAATTGGCATTTTGTTAGAACACTTTCCTCGCTAAGAGGGTGCGATTTTTGTATCATTGAGGTGTTCCAAACTAAGAAACCGGATTCGTGAATTGGGCCACGAGTCCCAAATCGTCGTATCGACGATACATCTGATTCGTACGGAATTTCACCGAGTTTGATCGTTCCTGCCAGGACACGTCAAATCCTAATTGTGTCTGTCTGAACCATGATGAATAAATATGCATTTGAATTAGGCAATAAAAAAGTGTGAGTTTAAGTTGTAATGGGGTTTCGACCATTTTTCTCACAGTGGTTTTTGTGAAGTGAGCAAAAAGGTAGCGTTAGAAAGGATAAAGAGAGTTTTTTCAAAGAGATTCGACATCGGTGAAGTGCTGGCTGTTCCTCTATGTTTTTGCATTTAGTTTGTTGTTAGTGTTTGTGTGTGCATATGTTTTATATATTTGGTCATTTGTTTATTTTCTGATGTTCATGGCTCAATCAGGAACGGCAAGGCAGGGAAAATAAAGGAAAGAATGTCCTCATTCGAATGCCCATCTGCCCCTATTTCATCAAGTTAGTATTCATCTGACGGAAGTGGTGCAACAATAGCTTCAAATGTTCGGGGAAAAAAATTCATGACCCCAAATACCCATTATTGAAGTATGTGACAAGAGGTAGGGCCGAGTAGTAAAGGAAAGGGAGGAGGCAATATTTCATGGAAATACAATTTTGCAACTCCATTTCCTTTAGCACATATTTACGTATGAAAGCTCATTTGTTGGCTTTGCCAAGTTGTGGCATTACAAGCTTGTATAAACGGTTGAATCGCCACGGAGAAGGAATTGGAGAAAAGCAATTTGTTGGTGAGGCTGTTTGTGTATCAAAATCAAAACAAACCAAGAATAGTGATGATCCCCTTCCATTGCCAAGAAAAAGCAACAAAAAGTTCCATTTTGAGAGTTTTATTGGGGATAATCGGTAGAAAGAGAAAGGAAACTATAGTTGGTCCAATGGACAAGATTTTTCAAAGAAGAGGAAGAAGCAGTCTCACCATTGCATTTTTTTCTATGAACTGTGTATCCTTTAATGTTGCACGATCACCTCTATTTATTGAGATGTGTCGAGCTCTTGGTCATGGGGCTCCATCGAGGTAGCATGTGCCTCTAAGGTCGAGAAGCTCGAACCACATTGATGACAAACGAAAAGGAGTGGACAAAAAATGCTTGAGCTATTAAATCGGCTTTAATGACATACGGGTTTGTCATTGTTTACGAGAGCGATGGTGAGCATGATGATCGGGATGAGGACAATGATGCGATTATGATGATGAGGATTGATGACTCATTGCTACTTGTGGTCTTGTAGATTGTAGTTGTTTTGTTTCTATTTCTATTTGTTATTAGCTGAGTGTACTTATGTAACACATTTTGATTTTGATGACTTAATGAGAAAACTATAGTATCTTACTATCTTGTCCTTTACGAGTAAATTTGTAAATTGTAATATGTATGATTGACAATTGTATGATGTCTACTATCAATGTATCAATGTATCGTGTTTGAGTATCTAAGATCTTAAATCTATGTTTGAATCGGTGAATTTGTGTAAAAAATATCTAAATTTTTAATATATATATATATATATATATATATATATTTTTAAATAAAATAATATATAATGTATGCGGGTGTGTCACATTAAAATTCATCGTGTCTAAAGATACGATTCTCGAATCCGCGTGTCCATCGAATCCACGAATCGTGTCGGGTGACTTGGGTTTACGATTCTCAAAATTTTGTGAGAGGGGTTTGGACATCATGTTCAAAAACCCCGGAAAATGGATTTTACCATTCCCACCGGGTTCATGTTTTAAAATAATTAATTATTTCAATGAGGACCTAAGTCTAAACTTGGAAAAAAATAATTAAAGGGCATTAATAAAAAACGGTGAGAATCTTCTAGAGAACGAAGATCAAGTCATGTTTTAATCTTAGCCATTGATTCGGTCTAATGCGGAACGTTGATTCATCTGATAGGAGGATTATAATGAAGGCACGAAAGGTGTTGGAAATCAAGTCGAACACAATCGGTACCAGAGAAATGGGTCTGAAGGAATGAAGATTCGATTTCGAGGAGAGTTGTGAGAAGAAGCGAGAGGAAGAAGAAGGAAGGGGATGTCAATAGTGACAAAAGAAAGGCAAGAGGAGGACGCAAAGACACATAGGGACGCTGCAAGGCGGCGTAGCAGGTGCACGCAGAGTAGCCTTGGAGTCCAACATAGGGGCCCAACGAGCGGAGGATCACGCAGTGGCGCAGGAGGCTGGGGTGTCTTCTAGGTAAATTCTCCAAGAGGATTCGAAAGATCTGTCTCGAGTGTATTCTTAAGAGATACTGCCCGTATTTCTTGTAAAAACTTTCATTCTTTGAAGAATAATACAAACCCTCATCTGTTACCAGTTTTTTTCCCGCATTGGTTTTCACGGGGACAATTATCCCAAAAATAATTGTGTACATGTGATTACTTTCTATTCCGTTACCATTCTATTCTTTGCTTATGGTTAAGTGATTACGCAATTGTATTTATTTCAGAATTCTTGAAAGAATTTGTAAATAACATCATAAATAAGTAGGCGATATAAATCTATCCAACTGCGGTAGTAATTCGATTTGGAATTTTAAATAATTTTCTTCTTCTTATCTTGATTATTATAGTGTTCTTATCATCAAAAAGATACCAAAACATCATTCTTCATAATGGACTCATACTCTTCCGTGCTAGCATCCTTCCAAACTTGATGCTTTACGGGTTCCTTGAGGATCCAGGAGCTCGGATTATGCAATGTGATATCATAGGCATGAATACCCTTGGTATGTTCGGTTTCTTTCTTTCACCAGATATACCCCTTGGTACCATATGATTTTTGGCATCATGGTGTCCACTGACCTGAAGGATGTGGATCAATAGGGTCCATTGGTCCTTCAACATCAAGCATAGTCTCATCCTTTAGTTCTTCTTGATTTCCGAGGCCTTGCTTCATGATCTTCCTCGAGATCTCGAAGAATTGATTACTTTCCTCAAGGAAGCATTTTCGTGAAAGGTAACATCGTGGCATATCTCTACTTCCCTTTGACCGAGGCACATAGACTCTATAGGCCTTTGAAGTTTTGTTGTAGCTTCTCGCTTGTTCCTTGTTCCCAGAAAAACTTTCTCCTCTTCTCCTTCGGTACATGAAAATATTCGGGACATCCAAAAACTCTAAAATATTGAGATGTCGGGTTTCTTATAGTGAAAACCTCTTTGGGAGTTTTGAGTCCAGTAGAATGTGGCCATCGGTTTGTATGTACACGGCGATGTTCGTAGCTTCTCCCACGAAGCCGGAAGACCTTGGTCACATAGCATGTGCAGGCATCTTCCACAATGGTCTGTTATTTCTTTCAACAACACCATTACGGTAGGAGTATAGACAATTGTGGTCTCCCTCTTGATATAGAAACTTCTCTGCACCAAAAGTTCTTGAACTCGTTCATTTCACCAAACCCGGTGCATTATTGGTCCTTGGTATCTTGATCTTCTTTCTTAGATTTTCCCTGGGCTTTGGGAGCTGCAAAACACATGAAAGCCTCATCCCTTCTTTTTGAGAAGTCTATCGAGGTTTGCGGAAAGTCATCTGAACGCGTCTGTGGGAAAGAACATCCTCCCAAGGTGTCACGCACGACATACAAATAGATCGGAATGTGTGAGTTACAAGACATCGAATGTCTTTTGGCACTTGAGGGAAAAGGTCCCCTTATATGATTTCCTTGCAGCACGGCCCCGACATACACCTTCATGATCATTTTTGAACTCGGTCATCTCCCATCACCACCTTCCTTGCTTCCGGGGAAGGGCTTTGTGGTGAAGGTGCCCAGGCTCCGTTCTTACCCGGTTTAGTACGCCGGAAAGTGTCACATGTCATCGCTCCCGGTGGACTTCCTTCAACTTTGGTAGAGTGTATCCAACTCTAAACCCAATCGTGATAGCTTCCTTGAAATTCTTCTTCCGGTCGCACCTTCCCATCAGCCAGATACCCATTGGAGCCTTTGTTTTCCATAGCGATAATTTCTCGACCTTTTGAAAGGTTGCCCATTTCCGTCTCGGGCTTGAACTTCTGTCCTTTGAATCTATTTTCCTTTGATTGCCATTCCTTCGGTTGTTTGTTGTCATCATCATCGGGAGAATCCTTCTGTGAAAGGAGCCATTCTCTAGCATAGTGGTTGAGCTTGTGACAAGTGTAACATTTGCCTTTCTTTCCTTGAGCTACTCTTCCTTTGTTCCTTGGACCACCAAAGTTCTTCTTCTTAGCACGAGCGATGGAAACTTCCTTCATTTCATTTCCTTCATCCTTGACTCTTTTCGTATGCATCTAGAGTAGTGCTTCATCAAAAATCGGTGCCATTGTTATTGAGAATGGTAGTGTTGAATACATGCCATTAGGATGAGAGTCCTCCGTGCGAGTTGAGAACCATTTCTCGATCGGCTATTGTCTCCCAAATGGCTAGAAGATTGATGTGATTTCGATCGGCTTCAAAAAATATGATTGGACGGTTCATCCTTGCCTTTCTTTAGATTCTTCAATTGGTTCTTGAAGAATAGGACTTGATTAACATTGTTGACGTGAACATGTTGACCAACATCATACATCTCTTTAGTACAACTCGAGAGATGTAGGCTTAACTGAGAATCTTATGAATTGAGGTCACGATCATCGGCTTTGCTTTGATTTTCAAATTCTTGTACTTTGTTTTAGGCGGCGATTGCCGATGGATGGAGGGTTCTTGGTTCTGCACACTGAGTCCATGCCATCTTGGTCTTCCAACATAAAGATCCAATGTCATCTTCCGGCTTAAGTCTTCCTTCAGTCAATTTTCATCGACTTTAAATCCATTGTGGTTTGAACCCATCCTCTTCTTCGATCAGTTGCTACAAACTAGGCTTTGTCTTCTGTAGCTCCGATACCATGTAAATTTTTGTAGATGTTCTATGTGATGCAACTGCTTTTATCATATCATTGACCAATCACATAAACACTAAAGTAAAATGGTGATAGAACATACAGGTAGATTGTGGAAGACAAGCCAAAATATGAAAGTGTGTTGGTGCTTTACGATGGTCGGCAGGATGCTTTAACCAACAAGAAGTCTCAATACGGTCGACCAACAGTGTCACACAACCACTCTAGGACGACCAAAGCAGTCGACCCCAAAAGTCAACAAAAGTCAACGTTGTCCCATTTCTGCCCAGGAAGAGCCTTCCTCCTTTGAACAATTGTTCCTTTATTGCCATTCCTCCAGTTGTTTTTGTTGTCGTCATCATTGGGAAGAAATCCTTCTTGAAAAGCCATTCTCTAGCATAGTGTCGACTTGTGGCAAGTGTAACATTTGCCTTTCTTTCATGAGCCCCTACTCTTCCTTTGTTCTTCGGACCATAAGTTCTTCTTCTTAACACTGACGATGAAAGGCAACGGCTATTCATCCTTGTCTCTTCTTGTGTGCATCTCGTGTGCTGTCAAGATTGGGTATGACATTGTTATTGACCAATGGTAGTGTTAAATAAATATGCATTCGGATGAGAGACCTCCAAGTACGGTGAGAGCCATCTCTCGATCGGCTATTGTCTCCCCAACTGCTTGAGAAAATTGTTCCCGGTTACCACCTTGACTTGATATGATTGGTGATCATCCGCATTTCTTTAGATTCTTCAATTGGTTCTTGAAGAATAGGACTTGATTAGCATTGTTGGCCTTGAACATGTTGAACAACATCATACATCTCTTTGGATATGCCCATTTCAGAGATATAAGCAAACTCTTATGAATTGA